>JAPXFY010000015.1:33549343-33561843 GCA_030674185.1 Monoplex corrugatus
ATACCATACACATGGCACCTGTGACGTCAGTGCATATGGAATTTGTTCCGATCATGATGGCAAAGTGTGTGTGTGTGTGTGTTGTGTGTGTGTGTGCGTGCGCGCGCGCGCGCGCGCGCGCGTGTGTGTGTGTGTGTGTGTGTGATACAAGCATGCCTGAGCAAGATTTTCTCAGCAGTTTTAGTAAGGATCAAATTTGGATCAGAGGTGTAAAATCGTTGAGAACACGTAAATAATAATAATAATAATAATAATAATGTTTATTTGTATAGCGCATATTCCATATAAAAACATGCTCACCAGCGCTTTACATTTCGCAAGAAAGGCAAAAGGTGATAAAAAATGTTCACAATTACATACACAATAAGATAACAACAAACATTAAAGCTATACAAGTAAGAAGACACATAAGAAACCACAGAATATTAAAATTTAAACACTGACTTATGTAATGAAGAAAGATTAACAGATTTTTCATATGAATAAAGAGGCATACTGTGTTTATATATTGCTGCGTGTGTGTGCTTGCGTACGTGTGTGTGTACATGTGTGTGTGCGTGCGTGTGCGTTGCTGTGCGCGTGTGTTTGTAAGAATGTGTGTGTGTGTGTGTGAGAGAGAGAGAGAGAGAGAGAGAGAGAGTGTGTGTGTGTGTGTGCGTGTGCTATGTTTGCATGCGTGTGTGTGTGTTTATGCATGCAATAGTTGTACATAAAATACATCAGTTTGACAGTCATGTGTGATATCTCATACGATTCAATTCTATCAGTGTTGTTCATCGTGTTGCTTACAGTCCCGCCAACCGCCCAGGGCCATATCAGGGTTATAACCGTGCTACTACGAGAAGAAAGAAAAAAAAAACTTCCTTAAAAAATGATGATATCAGTCAGTGTGTCAGGTTATGAAAACTTCAGATCCAGTGAAAAAAAACATTCCAGCTACAAAAAAGATCTTTTCTATGTTGAAATATCATTAAATGAGAGAAACTGGTTTGTCCTAAGAAAGCCAAAAGGTCACACAAACCAAAACAGAAGCGTGTAAGATCAGCACTTCATGAGGAAGGTATGCACTCTCTCAGAAACTTCTGGAAACATTTATCGTCTGTTTTCATTGTGTGACAGTCTATCAGTGTCCTGGCTTCACATTGGTTTTTTTTTTTCATCTGATGCTTTTTCAAGGTTACAGTGACCTCAAGAGGTACACATACACACACACACACACATACGCGTGCGCACGCACACACACACACGCGCGCGCGCGCGCACACACACACACACACACACACACACACACATGTGAGACAGTGACAAAAGGTCATGCAAAAAACGGGACATAGGCCACTGTATTCCAAAACTGAAATCAAATGGAAAGTTCCGTAAATTTATAAAGTAAACCATTAGCTTGCATGATGTAATGGGAAAAAAGTAAGATCACCCAATGAAAAGTCAGTTGTGACGCTGGAAATCGCTCTAAAAACATTCCCCTTTCTTTAATAAGTATGATTTATTTCATCAGTTTTTAGAGGAAATGGGGAAAATGGCTTAGGAGAGAAAGACTGAAGATGGGCATTTAATTTGAATTAAACCATTTGTTAGACATTGTCATGTAATATTAAAAACAAACCAACCTTCACGAGATGTGATAATGGCCACACTCCACCATTATGTCTGCAGAAGGATCATCAGAACAGGATCTGGTTCTGCTGCTATAGAATGTTAAAAGCTCTGATTTATTTCTAATAGCCAGTCACTCAAACCAATACAAAAAACGAAAACAAATGTAAATTACTTTTCTGTAACTGTTTCAAATTTAAAATACAAGTATAAAATGTGTAAATTACTCTCCTGTAACTGTCCGAATGTTAAAATGCAATCTATCACCATGGGCAACATCATGGGCGGCATCTGCAAAGTGAAATAAATTGTATTCTTCATTACTTACCACAATGCCTTTTACACCTTTGTCTCCTCTTAACATCACTGCTTATATTCAATCGTCGTCTGATCGTTGGTATATTCCTACACGTAAAACGAATGGGTCATATCTGATTTCGGACATAGCCTACCCTAGGAGAGGTCAGTGGTGATGGTGGAATTGACGGAAATCCCACAACGTGATGGAAAACAAAGTTTCACCAGCTTCACCGTGAAGTATCTAATAATAATAATAATAATTACTATATCTACGTGATGATCAACGCATTTGAGTTCAGCAATGCTTTGGGCATCTGTTTAAGGTAATTATTCTTCACCGCAGTGTTAATTGAAAATGTTTATATTATTATTGTTTGATTAAGCGTGATTCTAAGAGTGAGTTATAATGGCTTAAACAGGGCTGACATGATTAATACATTACCTACTTTTCGCACTGTCTAACATCGTTTGCTCTTAGTTTGGTTTCCGAGTAAAAGCACGTGACTTGGCGGAGGGATACAAAGTGTAAATGATGGAGACGCGAGGCGCATTACATTTCTGCCAGCAAAATGTCAATTGTGCTGATGGGACATGAAAACAGTGCACAGAAGATTTCTTTTGTTTTTGAAAATTATGTGTACCAAACCTCTTACTCAATACGTTTATTGTGTCGGTGACACATTTTGATTTCGTTTCGTTTCCGATAAAGCAGAAAGCAATGGTGTTTAATTTTGACAGCATGTTTCCCGGACTCACTCAAACAGAATGTCCACTGACATGCCACAAATGGCGAATCACATTCGACAAAATTCACTTTACCACAAAAAGTGTGCGCAAGCTCTTGGGACTGAAATAATGACAAAAGTATAGTTTAAACGTTTCACACATTCTAGTTCGACTTTGCAACACCCGTAAGAACGAACATTTGTGGCATGTCAGTGGATATTCTGTTTGGGTGAGTCCGATTTCAGTTGTTTTGTTTGTACAAAGATTGGCATTAACAAGATGATCTGATATATCTACCTGACACTGTAGTATTTATCTTTATGATATAAGCTTTTTAAAACATACAACTAAACAAAGAAAAATATTTTGGGTAATTTTTCTCAAAACCAACACACAAGGGCACGTTATCACGACATTTTGTCACTGGCTCATTCACACTCAAACACACACACACACACACACACACACACACACACACACACACACACACACACACACACACACACACACACTCAAACACACACACACACACACACACACACACACACACACACACACACACATGCATGCATGCACACACGCGCGCGCGTACAGAGACAAATTTACACACATTCTTTTTTTTCTCTATTTTGTCTATATCTTTTCTTCCCTCCCTCCCCCCCCCCCTGCCTTTTCCCCCATTTTTAGTAGGGAATGGCATTCTGGTTCCCTAACGTTAGTATGTTTATGGGAAGACTATCCCCCCTTTTCTATTTCAAAATAGAGCAATGCTCTTTCAAACCAATATTTACCAGCGGCTTTATGCTGGGACCCAAATTTGGTAACAATTCCGTCCAATAACAGCTGCGAAATCTTGGCTGAGACAGTTTTAAGGAGGGGTTGACAGAAAGCCAGATGGCGACTGTCTGGGTGTGTTTTTCAAACGAACCTTTTAACGGATATGTAAGCGCAACGTGTTTGGTAAGCCCAGAAACACGAACACTGAGAGAGCGAGTCCTCAAACCAATGGAAGTCATGAGCTGTTGTGTACTGACAACGTGATTGTGTTTTAACAGAAGATAACAGTCTTATGCATCTTGCTTTTTGTGTTTGTACACGAAGCTTTGTTAAACAAGAGCTTTGATAAAAAAAACAACAGGTAACAACGTGAGGTGAGATGTCTCAGAAGAGCGGTGGTGAACACCAAAAGAGACATGAGTAGAAACGAAGGTAACAACGTGAGGTGAGATGTCTCAGAAGAACAGTGGTGAACACCAAAAGAGACATGAGTAGAAACGAAGGTAACAACGTGAGGTGAGATGTCTCAGAAGAGCAGTGGTGAACACCAAAAGAGACATGAGTAGAAACGAAGGTAACAACGTGAGGTGAGATGTCTCAGAAGAACAGTGGTGAACACCAAAAGAGACATGAGTAGAAACGAAGGTAACAACGTGAGGTGAGATGTCTCAGAAGAACAGTGGTGAACACCAAAAGAGACATGAGTAGAAACGAAGAGATCCGAGAGATGAGCGGAACATCGTCGGTCAAGCATTACATCACGCAACAACAGAGCAAAAGGTTTGGCCAACTGACCAGGTTGCCGATCAACCGGCCATCACTTCGAACCCACAACACGAGATGCTGGGGCTTCAGAGCCAGAGGAAGACCATTGGGGCACTGGACAGGGTCATCAGACAGAATGACGAATATATCCCCATGTACATATATATCAGCAAGATAGAGTGACAAATATATCCACATGTACATCATCAGATAGAGTGACCAATATATGTACATATACATTGTGGCTGTACGTCAGGTTTCCTGCCTCATCTCCCTATGGCAGCTCCCAGTGCTGGCGGACAGGGAAAAAATGTTAAACAAAAAGCTAACACCTCCAGGTAGGATGGCTACCGATTTCGATCTTTCGGTCTTCAGCAGTGTACAAATAGCAAACAGACAAGTTTACAAGACAGTCTGTTGTTTCTGTATCCAGTTGAAAACTCAGATGTCGAAGCCGCTATGTTCCCTTTCTATGAAAAGTTTACATTGATCTCAAGGCGAATTCAGTACGTGTCTCTTTCATATATCTTTTTCTAATCTCGCCTGCAGTCACTATTTTTTTTTCATACCAGCAGGATAATTGAAACGTTCAGATTGACAACGAACAAGCCGAATGTATACTGGGAATGAACCAAGAGCTCAGATTTTGACCCCACCATTTCATATTTCTGCCAATAGTACGGGGATAGGCGGTGTTGGACAGAGGAGGGCTTGGGGTAGGGATAGAGGTGAATTGCAATCAGCTTAGCCCTAAGATCGTTGGGACCGTGGTAGGGGGAGAGATGAGTGTCCGTGGTAGGGGGAGAGATGGGTGTCCGTGGTAGGGGGAGAGATGGGTGTCCGTGGTAGGGGGAGAGATGGGTGACCGTGATAGGGGGAGAGATGGTGACCGTGGTAGGGGGAGAGATGGGTGTCCGTGGTAGGGGGAGAGATGGGTGTCCGTGGTAGGGGGAGAGATGGGTGTCCGTGGATGTGAGAGGTAAAATTCAAACGGGGGGAAGAAAAGGGGGAGGACAAAGCCAGCACACGTACGTACCCCCCTCCCTCCCTCACACATAGTGTTGTTCTTAGCGGATATATGTATATATATTGTGTATGTGATTTGTCACTGGCAATACCAGTTTACCGAGGCTTAATTTATTTTGCTTTATTTTATTTAGCTTTTGATTCCTTACATTGACATTGTCTATTCAAAGTTCGAAAGGCATATGGGTTTGCTAAAACATTTGTAAATGGATGAGAACTTTTTTTTGTAAAGACGTGAAATCAAAAGTTATTTTCAATCTCCAAACTACAAACTGGTCGACAAGGTGACCCGTTTCTCCTTGATTGTTTTATGTGTGGAAATATTAGCAATGTTGTTAAGAGAAGATACAGGTATAAAAAGCATTGTGGTAAGTAATGAAGAATACAAATTATCTCACTTTGCAGATGCCGCTCAGTTAACGAATAATGGAGATTAACTATCATTTGAGAAATCTGTGCATCTCGTTTTAAAATTTTTTATGAATGCGAACAAAACTCAAACATCTAATTAGGAAATGAAATGGGGATCAAATATTTAATATATGTAGCATCTGAATATCCTCCCTCTCTCCATCCGTCCTCCACTCCCTCTCTGTCTGTGACACTGTGTATGTCTATCTGCCTGTCTGTCTGTGACACTGTGTATGTCTATCTGCCTGTCTGTGACACTGTGTATGCCTATCTGCCTGTCTGTCTGTGACACTGTGTATGTCTATCTGCCTGTCTGTGACACTGTGTATGTCTATCTGCCTGTCTGTGACACTGTGTATGCCTATCTGCCTGTCTGTCTGTGACACTGTGTATGTTTATCTGCCTGTCTGTGACAATGTGTATGTCTATCTGCCTGTCTGTGACACTGTGTATGCCTATCTGCCTGTCTGTCTGTGACACTGTGTATGTCTATCTGCCTGTCTGTCTGTGACACTGTGTATGTCTATCTGCCTGTCTGTGACACTGTGTATGCCTATCTGCCTGTCTGTGACACTGTGTATGTCTATCTGCCTGTCTGTGACACTGTGTATGTCTATCTGCCTGTCTGTGACACTGTGTATGTCTATCTGCCTGTCTGTCTGTGACACTGTGTATGTCTATCTGCCTGTCTGTCTGTGTGTATGTCTATCTGTCTGTCTGTGACACTGTGTATGTCTATCTGCCTGTCTGTGACACTGTGTATGTCTATCTGCCAGTCTGTCTGTGACACTGTGTATGTCTATCTGCCTGTCTGTGACACTGTGTATGTCTATCTGCCTGTCTGTGACACTGTGTATGTCTATCTGCCTGTCTGTCTGTGACACTGTGTATATCTATCTGCCTGTCTGTGACACTGTGTATGTTTATCTGCCTGTCTGTGACAATGTGTATGTCTATCTGCCTGTCTGTGACACTGTGTATGTTTATCTGCCTGTCTGTCTGTGACACTGTGTATGTCTATCTGCCTGTCTGTGACACTGTGTATGTCTATCTGCCTGTCTGTGACGCTGTGTATGTTTATCTGCCTGTCTGTGACACTGTGTATGTTTATCTGCCTGTCTGTGACACTGTGTATGTCTATCTGCCTGTCTGTGACACTGTGTATGTTTATCTGCCTGTCTGTCTGTGACACTGTGTATGTCTATCTGCCTGTCTGTGACACTGTGTATGTCTATCTGTCTGTCTGTCTGTGTGTATGTCTATCTGCCTGTCTGTGACAATGTGTATGTCTATCTGCCTGTCTGTGACACTGTGTATGTTTATCTGCCTGTCTGTCTGTGACACTGTGTATGTCTATCTGCCTGTCTGTGACACTGTGTATGTCTATCTGTCTGTCTGTGTGTGTGTATGTCTATCTGCCTGTCTGTGACACTGTGTATGTCTATCTGTCTGTCTGTCTGTGTGTATGTCTATCTGCCTGTCTGTCTGTGTATATGTCTATCTGCCTGTCTGTCTGTGACACTGTGTATGTCTATCTGCCTGTCTGTGACACTGTGTATGTCTATCTGCCTGTCTGTCTGTGACACTGTGTATGTCTATCTGCCTGTCTGTCTGTGTGTATGTCTGTCTGTCTGTGACACTGTGTATGTCTATCTGCCTGTCTGTCTGTGACACTGTGTATGTCTATCTGCCTGTCTGTCTGTGTGTATGTCTGTCTGTGACACTGTGTATGTCTATCTGCCTGTCTGTGACACTGTGTATGTCTATCTGCCTGTCTGTCTGTGACACTGTGTATGTCTATCTGCCTGTCTGTGACACTGTGTATGTCTATCTGCCTGTCTGTGACACTGTGTATGTCTATCTGCCTGTCTGTCTGTGACACTGTGTATGTCTATCTGCCTGTCTGTCTGTGACACTGTGTATGTCTATCTGTCTGTCTGTGACACTGTGTATGTCTATCTGCCTGTCTGTGACACTGTGTATGTCTATCTGCCTGTCTGTCTGTGACACTGTGTATGTCTATCTGCCTGTCTGTGACACTGTGTATGTCTATCTGCCTGTCTGTGACACTGTGTATGTTTATCTGCCTGTCTGTCTGTGACACTGTGTATGTCTATCTGCCTGTCTGTGACACTGTGTATGTCTATCTGCCTGTCTGTGACACTGTGTATGTCTATCTGTCTGTCTGTGACACTGCGTATGTCTATCTGTCTGTCTGTGACACTGTGTATGTCTATCTGCCTGTCTGTCTTTGTGTATGTCTATCTGTCTGTCTGTCTGTGACACTGTGTATGTCTATCTGCCTGTCTGTCTTTGTGTATGTCTATCTGTCTGTCTGTCTCTGTCTGTCCCCCCCCCCCTCTCTCTCTCTCTCATTCACTCTCACTCTGTTTATATCTGTCCCATTCTTTTGTCTTTTGTTCTGTCCACTACTCTCCGTTTTTATATTTGTGTTTTTCATTGTTAGTTTTTCTGCCTCACAGTTGTCTTATCTGGTCTCTTTGTCTCCTTGTTGCATATGTGTAGAATAGCCAGAACTATTGGCTGTAAGAATAATTATACTATCCTTGAGTAATAAAGTTTTTTTTCCAAGTTTCTCTCTTCTCTCAAAGACACGCCCACGCGCGTGCATACACACAGACACATACCTGTAGACACACACAGACAGACTGACACACACACACGTACAAGCACGTACATGCACACACATAAGTACATACACACAGACACAGGCACACACAGATACACACAAACACGCACACACACACATACACACATACACAAACGCACGCACACACACACACACACACACACACACACACACACGCACACACGCACACACACACACACACACACATACACACGCACACGCATGGCATAAATAGCTTGCGGCGATCGCCTTTGTCAATGAAGCTACCGCGATTTGATGCAAATGTGGGATTAGTTCAGCAACAGGGAGTTTCCTTCCACAGTCTATTTGTCAGGATCAGATCAGTACTGATGGTGGTCCCGGGTGAGAATAGTGCTGTAGCAATGATCCTGTGACACTGGGGGCACTACATGCACGTGGGATTTGATTGACTTAGGCTCCAGTTCAGGCCGACCTGCCTTGCTGCTTCGGAATCCCTGATACTCCAGCCTGAATGTCGCCGTTTTGGGCCGTCACAAGTCATGGAGATTGTGTCAAAGGTCACAGGATAATGTCAAAGGTTACCAAGGCAGCTGGTCATTAAGGCAATTTGTACAGGGTCGCTGATACAGATCTGGTTGGCTTAGAGGAAGAGTACAGCTCCAGCATTCCGATCTGACTGCACGAGGGTGGGTGGTGGTGGTAGTGGTGAGGAGAGTTGGGGAATGGAGGTGGGGGGGGGGGGGTTCGAGTCTCACTCTGAACAAAAAACAAAAAGAAACCCTCCCCCCCCCCCGACCAGTCGCCGTGGTGTAGTGACTAGCGCAACGGACTACCGACCGGAAGGTTGTGTGTTCCAATCCCCATCAGTCCCTTCAAAAAATCGTTGCGGAATTTTTCGACTCTAACCGGCTCCTACCCAGAGTTGGGCGTGCTATGGGCTCATTAGGAAGACTGGAACCACACATCGAGTCTCATCTACTTCACGGATGCGTCTTTAAAGGTGTCCCTGAAACCTTCTGACCAGCACCGCAGTTGTCTGTATCTCTCAGGCCTGGGTTGACGCCAGGATATGTTATGATAGTAAGCGTACAGTGCAGCTCTGTCACGCAGTCTCAATCCGAGATGGAACTGCATAGCATCTTGATTATCATTCTCATCCACATCATCATGATGGCATTTTAAAAACTGTGCCAGCTTCTGTGGCCATTAAGGTGGCGTATAAAATGGGACGAAAAAACAAACACAAAAAAGGGTGAACACAAAGGTAACCTCCCTGAGTGCGATGATCCTAAAAAATAAAAAAATAAATAAATAAAAGACACCCCCCCCCCCCCTCGCTGTGTCATCGTCCTCAACGCCGAACATGGTCAGGTGCCCATTTACAGCTGGCTGAACCGGAGGCCGCAAGCATAAAGTTTTCCCGAGTCAGATTCAAACTCGTTCAGTAATTGTTATTGTTATTGTTGTTTAAAGCCCAGCCGACTGCGTAGAGCCATATCAGGGCTTAACCATTTCAAAACACACACAATACTTCAACAGGTAATTTTTAAATTATTATTCCTGAGAGAAAGTATGTAAGATTTTATTGAACACATACAGGTGAATGGATCATTAGGGCAGAAAAGAAAATTAAGTCCACATATCATTGCATTCGCGCACATAATCTAAGGAGATGCCCTGGCGTTGACCATCCGTCCAATTTATCGCACAGCGGATTTAAAAAAACACCTGAATACAAATTTAAACATAACCAAGGACACCAAAATATATGAAAACGGCTTAAATTACCTAAAATTGCTTCCGTGTATTTCATGTCCCTAGAGTCCAAAATGCACTTAATACGTGTACCCAATTATCAATCCTAAGAGAAAGTACTTAAGATTTTATTGAACACATACAGGTCAATGGACCAGCAAGGCAGAAAATGATAGGAAGAAATGACAAAGCAAAGAAGGGAGAAAGAAACAAAGAGAGTGACAGAAAAGAGGAAAATTCTGGCACAGAATTTCCAGAAGGTGGGGATACTGTTTATACCGAAAGAGCCCCCGGTATCCCCACGGGGGGGGGGGGGGGGGGGGGGGGGGAGGGACTCGTTCAGATAGATCAGAAGACAGAAGCTGTACCTCTACGCCATCCAGGCCGGACAATAACTTTTAAAGGTCATGAAAATAGTTTCCTTAGGCCTGTAAGGCGGTTGGAGGAGGGAAGGCTTATGACTGATTATACAGAAGACTCTTTGTCTTTCCGCTTTGTAAGGCGAACGACCAGACCACAGCACAGTAACCTTGTAGACTATTATTCATCCCCCCGACTGACTAGACACAATTTACATTTAAATTAACGGCTGTGGTCTACAACGCACGGCTTTTACATTTTAATCAGGCGCAGATTCCAGTGCAAGGATGGAGGGAGAACCTGGTGACTAGAAGTGTGTGGCTTAGATGGATGAGTAGGTGGACGACACTGTCTATCGGTGTGCATGCATTTATTAATGTGCGATTCCGAAAGAGAGAGAGAGAGAGAGAGACAGAGACAGAGAGAGACAGACAGAGAGACAAAGAGAATAGTGGTTGGTGTGTGGTGTGTGTGTGTGTGTGTGTGTGTGTGTGTGTGTGTATATGTTGTGTGCGTGTGTGTGTGTGAGTGTGTGTTGTGTGTGTGTGTGTGTGTGTGTATGTGTGTGTGTGGTTTTTGTGTGAATGTGTGTGTGCGTATGTGTGTGTGTGTGTTTGTGTGTGTATGCATGTGTGTGTGTGTGTGTGTGCGCTCGCGCGCGCGCTTGTGTGTGTTTTGTGTGTGTGCGTGCGTGCTTGCATGCGTGTGTGTGCATGTGTATGTGTGTGTGTGTGTATGTGTGTAGTGTGTTTCTGTGTGTGTGGTTGTATGAATGTATGTGTGTGTGCGTATGTTCGTGTGTGTGGGTGTGTGTATGAGTGTGTATGTATGTGTGTGTGTGTGGGGGGGGATTGTATGAATGTGTGATGTGTGTGTGTGCGTATGTTCGTGTGTGTGGATGTGTATGAGTGTGTATGTATGTGTATGTGTGTGGGGGGGAGGTTGTATGAATGTGTGTATGTGTGTGTGTGCGTATGTTCGTGTGTGTGTGTGTGTGTGTGTGTGTGTGTGTGTTGTGTGTGTGTGTGTGTGTGTGTGTGTGTGTGTGTGTGTAAGTGCATAAGTGAAAAAGTTCATGAAATGAACATGCATGCAAGCCAATGATCACCTTGGTAAAGTGGTTGATGCAACGGATGACTGACTTGACATATCGAGGGTTCAAATCCTGATCGGTTCAAAAATGTTATTGTCCCAGGCAGAATTACTGAGAAAAATTCATTCTCACAGATAAAAGTACAATCAGACAGAAAAAGGTAAAAAAAAAAAAAAAAAGAGTGGCGCTGCATTATGGCGACGAGCTGTTCTAAAGAGAGCTACTCAGTTTTTTTTTCTGTAGATTAGATGCGCGTGCTACTTTCAGGGTGTAGAAAAATGAGTGAGATGATGACTGAAACAGCTTGGAATATTCATATTTTCTTGATCAGAATAGTTTACAGAAGTGCTTTTTAATTGCTTCTTTTTTGTTATTCTTTTTTATTCTCAGTTGCTTTTGATGTCCTGTCTTCGACACGTACAGTGAGTTACCACACCCACGCAGTTCATTCAGGCGACACAGCGCACTTCCAAACCCACCGAAACCAAGATTACCATGGAAGCAAGGCATGAAGGGCCACAGTGTATGGGACAGATTTTCACAGTGTGATGATGATGAGAATGGAGTTCCATTGCAGATAGAGGCTGTGTGACAAGAGCTGTACTCTGTGCTTACTTTCATTTGTATTCTGGCATCAACAGGCTCGAGATGTACAGGCACATGAGGTGTAAGGAAAGTTGAGCAACACAGTTCGTGATACATCCGTGAAGTGTTTTAAGATTCGATTGTGTGATCTTGGTGTTCGCAATGTGTCATTTGTACACTCAACTCTGGGTAGGAGCTGGGCGGAGCCGAAACTCCTCCCTCCCCCCACATTAGTTTTAGTTTTGGACTGATGGGGTTCGAACGCAGTCCGTTGTTTGGCTGGTCTCTCTCTTATATTAGTGATCGTGTACAGTATTAATTGTGTCCAAATGTTACCAACAACGTCTCACCTCACCTGTCTCATCTGTCGGCGTCATTGGGTTTGCTGTTGGCCGCTACACACTTAGACACCACCATCTCCCTCCAGGCCGCTCTGTCTTAACCTTTGTGGACAATTAC
>JAPXFY010000015.1:33564343-33576843 GCA_030674185.1 Monoplex corrugatus
CACATACACACACAACCACAACACACATACACACACACACACACACCATCCACACACAACAACACACACACACAAAACCACTCACACACACACACCACACACAACACCCACACAACCACACCACAACATACAACACCACCAACAACACCACCACACACAACATACACACACACACAACACAACCACACAACACCACACAACAACCACCACACACAACACACACACACACATACAACACACACACACCCCACAACAACACAACACAACACAACACACACACACAACAACAAAACACACCATACACCCCACCAACACATACAACACACACACAACACACACACATAACTACACCCCACAATACACAAACAACAACAACACACATCACACACACAACACAACACACAACAACACACACACAACACAACAACAAACAACACAATACACACAACACAACATACACACACACAACACATACCAACACCAACAACACACACTACAAACACACACACAATCATACACACACCACATACACACACACACACACACACACATACAACACACAACCATACACACACACACACATAACATACAACACACACATCACACAACAAACACACACATAACACACACAACACACAACAACACATCACACACCAACACACACAACACACAACTACACACACAACACATACACACACACAACATACATCACACACACACACACATACACACACACCACATAACAACTACATACACACACACATACATACACACCACACATATACATACAACACACACAACACATACATACACAACACACACACACACATACATACAACACACACATAACAACATACATACAACACACACACAACAACATACACACACACTACATACAACAACACACACATACAACACACAACACACATACACACACATACACACACACAACATACACACACACAACATACAACACACACACACAACAACACACACATACAACATACACACACACACAACCAACACACAACACACATACACACACAACACACAACAACATACACACACAATACACACACCACATACACACAACACAACCAAACACACACACACACAAACATACACACCACAATACAACACACATACAACACACACAACAACAAAACACACCACACATAACAACACAACACCACACACCATAACATACACACACACAAACAACAACAACCACCAACACACACCTTACAACCATACAACACATCGCACATACACACATCAACACAACTACATACAACCACACACTTACACGCGCACAACACATACCTACCACACCCCACATATTACTTGTACACAAACACACAAGAAATGCTCATATCTAAGCCACATATATTACATATACTTATACATCAATAATTCAACAACACAATGACTACAACTATGCGTCAATACACATACTTTCATACATCATCACAATTTAATACAATCTCATTTACACTGCACACTACACAAGCATTACCTCACAGCCCACATCTCATGATCCATTCTCTCAACGACACATTCACACCCACTACACCACAATAGTACAATATGACCATATAATATAAACCACCAACAAACTCCAAATCAATACATTAAAGTAATTCATCACGCACATTCATGTTTTTTTCTGAAAGTCAAGACCTAAAACAACACATACAACAACAATACCACAAACACAAACCACACATAATACAACAACACACATCAACACACACATACATACAAACCACACACCACAACATACACCAATACACACATACACCATACACCACACACATAATACAACACCACAACATACCAACATCACACACATAATAAAACACACACACCATACATACATCAACACACAATACACTACATACAACAACACACACCATACATACAACACAAAACATACACACCCAATACACATAACACACAACAAATACACACACAACAAATCCCCAAAATACACACACCCCAAATACACACAACATAAAACATACATAAACACACACATACATACAAACCACACATACAACACCAACATCAACATCACCACCATACAACAACACCACACAACTACATACACACACACACATACAACACACACACACACAACACCACAACACCACACAATACATCACACACAACACACACACCAACATACATACACACACAACATACACAAATCAACCACACACCATCACCCACATAACACACACACATACATAACACACACTACATCCACACCATCCACACATACACCACACAACATACACAACATCACACAACACATACACACACACAACATACACACACAACAACAACAACACCAACATACATCAACACCATACACAATACATACAACACATACATACATACAAACACACACATACAACACTCAACACAACAACAACACCACATAACATACCACACATAATCATACACACCCACAACACACACCACACATTCACATAACACACACATACACAACACACACAACACATAACATACACACATACAACCTACACACACAAACACACCATAAATACACAGCACGTTGACACAGCGCATACACGTACACATGCGTGCACATACGACACACATGCAAACACACATACACACACTCACACTCACTCTTACGCGCGCACAGGCACACACGTGCACGCGTACGCCCACACACACGCGCGCCCGCGATATGGTACTTGTCAGCAGAGATAAAAGAAAGTGCTTGTGTGCTAGTGCCCATATATGTACTATGTGAGTATGCGTGTATGAAGTGCATAAGGTGTCCAGAAGTTCAGATGGAGAGGAACTTGATGGGTGGCGGTGTTCATAGTATGCAAGTGGGACTGTTGGTATCATTAGTGCTTATGGTCGTGAGCGTAATGTTTCTCTGTGTGTGTGTCTGTGCATGCACGTACCAGCATGTTTGCGCGAGCGCGCGCGCGTGTGTGTTTATGCGTCATGTGATCGCATTTCTTCAAGACCTTACCATTGCACAGGGTTTGCCCAGGCTTAGGCAGTCTGCCAGATAGTGTTGACAGATTTGAGTGGAGCGCATATGGAATTGTTTGAGTGTGATGAACCCCTTCGAACAAACTCCAAACTGCAATGAATTGAGGGAGTGGTGTGAATGTCATCACGCCATTGTGATGTTGTTTTGTTCTGAGGAAGGTCAAGGACCGTAAGATTGGAAATCAACATCAGTGCACTTACAGAGGGTCTTTCCTTAGATGAAAAAAATATACAAATATACATATATATATATAGAGAGAGAAAAAGACAGACAGACAGAGGGGAAGGAGGGAAATAGATAGATAGACAGACAGATAGACAGACAGCTGGACAGATAGACAGACAGGCATATAGGTAGATAGCAGATAGATACACAGACAGACAGAGAGATAGTAGGTAGGTAGATACGACAGACAGACATATAGGTAGATAGGCAGACAGACAGGAAGACAGACAGAAGATAGATAGATAGATAGATAGATAGATAGAGAGAGAGAGATAGATAGATAGATAGATAGGTAGATAGATAGGTAGATAGATAGGTAGATAGATAGGTAGATAGATAGATAGATAGGTAGATAGATAGGTAGATAGATAGGTAGATAGATAGATAGATAGGTAGTAGATAGGTAGATAGATAGGTAGATAGATAGATAGATAGGTAGATAGATAGTAGATAGATAGGTAGATAGATAGATAGATAGGTAGATAGATAGGTAGATAGATAGTAGATAGATAGATAGATAGATAGATAGATAGATAGGTAGATAGATAGATAGATAGATAGATAGATAGGTAGATAGATAGGTAGATAGATAGATAGATAGATAGTAGATAGATAGATAGATAGATGGGTAGATAGATAGATAGATAGATTGACAGATATATGTGTGTGTTTGTGTGTGTAGATACATAGATAGTGAACAGAATTTTCTTTTTTATGTGACCAGTGAAATTTTGTCTTCGGCAGCGCATCATCATCACTCTAACTTGTCAAACGAAATGTCTCTGACACTTATGCATACATATTTGGACACACACACAAGCAACTACACATACATACAAACACATACATACACATACTTGTGTATATTATATATATATATATCAATATAACACAATAACCATTGTATACCTTCTGTATTTATTCGTCCATTTTATTTATCTGCATAATTGTTAGCATCGTTTTCTTGCAGCCCATAAAACTGAAGAGAATAGTTGACTAGGAAGAGGAAGAAGAAGAAGAAAGAGGAGGAAGATGATGAGAAGGAAGAATGACAAGGATGAGGAAGACAGCAATGATTTTGCCGCTCCCCTAAAAACAATCAAATCAACATCAAAATTAAGCAAACTAAACCCGAATCAAAGCAAAGCAATCAAACCAAACATCAATTAGTTAAACTAGAATAATCAAGCCATACTGATAAACGCCCCTGTTCTGATGAATGTAGCAGTGTTTTTGATTCTTGCGCGTTGTTATGAGGCCTGGTTGGCGCAAGGTAAAATTCCTACCTTCCAGTTTGATAACACGAATTTGATCCTGACTGGGAAAAACTGTGGGGACGATTTCTTCACCCAGCTCTGAATGGGGACCTGGCCCTATTTAGCTTTAGAGAAGGTAACGCAGCTGGACAAGAGATGGGCAAGGCCCTCTTAATACTCGCCCAAAGAAAAGTTGCAGTCTCTACCACATCACTCTCCTGTCACCTCATGATTATGGAACAACGTTCGTTCTTTTTAACACTTGAAAACTGTCGTCCATTGTGGGGTTGCCGGAGGTTCTTTCAGTACAAATAGCATCCCTGCCTTCTGTAAATTCTGTGCTAGAAATTTCCTCTTTTCTGTCACTCTCTTTCTTTCTGCTTTGTTCCTTTGCTTTCTGTCAGCTCTTTCTGTCATTTTCTGCCTTTCTGGTCCATTCACCTGCATACTTACTATTAGGATTGATAATTGGAAACATATGTCAACCGTATTTTTACTTCTAAGAAAATGTGATTACAGAAGCACTTGAAGGCAATGTAGGCCAGCTTTATGGCTATCTGAATATATTTACTTATATTTATAATTTGAAGTCAGGTCTGCTTTGTTTTTAACCATCACCACCACCACCACCCCTTTTCCGGTGATAAAATGAAGGGAATGGTCAACGCCAGGGGCATATCCTTAATTATGTTTAAATTTTCTTTTCCTTGTGGTTTTTTGTTTTGAACAAGGCAGTGTGTTTAGAGACGGTTTTAGCCCTAATATGACTGCCGAGTTGATAGGGCTTTGAATAATGATAATGATAACTGTAATAATCGTGATATGTGGTAAGACAGTGTTAGTACTATGTTGGTTTGTACCTGCTTATGAATGTGGAATTCTGATGTCTGTATATAAGTGATATATCAGTGGTTCTGTATGTATTTTATATTTCCCGTAAAATGTGTGACGAGCAATGAGTCCAGATGAGCTGGGAGAATAGCACTATACAAGAATCATACTACTATTGTTAATTGCCTCATTCTCTTTGTTTCTGCCTTGCTCCTTTGCTTTTTGTTATCTCTTCCTTTCATTTTCCGCCTTGCTGGTCCATTCACCTGTATGTGTTCTGTAAAGCCTTAAATACTTTCTCTTAGGATTGATAACTGAGTACATATGTTAAGTGCATTTTTGGTTTAAAAAAATGTGATGTGCACAGGCAATTTTGAGCAATTTAGCTCAGTTGTATATACATTTTAATATCTGCAGTTATGTTTACGTTTGTGGTCAGGTTCGTTTTTTTAAACCCACTGGTGGTGATTTGGGCTGACTGGTCAATGTCAGGGACATATCCTTACATCACATGCGCCAATGCATTGATATGTGTACTTCATTTTTTCTTTTCCAGTTTTTTTTTCGGTGAGGTGTTGCGTACCTTTTGAAATGGTTATACTCCTGATATGGCTCTGCGCAGTCAGCTGGGCTTTGAACAACAATAATAATGATAATAATTACAATAATGTGTGGTTTGACAGTGTTAGTAGTATGTTGGCTTATGCATGCTTGTTAGTGTGTGTATTCTGATGTCTGAACAGTATATGATATATTAGTGATTGTGTATGTAGTTGTGTTCTGATGTCTGAACAGTATGTGATATATTAGTGATTGTGTATGTAGTTGTGTTCTGATGTCTGAACAGTACGTGATATATTAGTGATTGTATATGTAGTTGTGTCCTGATGTCTGAACAGTATGTGATATATTAGTGATTGTGTATGTAGTTGTGTCCTGATGTCTGAACAGTATATGATATATTAGTGATTGTGTGTGTAGTTGTGTCCTGATGTCTGAACAGTATGTGATATATTAGTGATTGTGTATGTAGTTGTGTTCTGATGTCTGAACAGTATGTGATATATTAGTGATTGTGTATGTAGTTGTGTCCTGATGTCTGAACAGTATATGATATATTAGTGATTGTGTATGTAGTTGTGTTCTGATGTCTGAACAGTATGTGATATATTAGTGATTGTATATGTAGTTGTGTCCTGATGTCTGAACAGTATGTGATATATTAGTGATTGTGTATGTAGTTGTGTTCTGATGTCTGAACAGTACGTGATATATTAGTGATTGTGTATGTAGTTGTGTCCTGATGTCTGAACAGTGTGTGATATATTAGTGATTGTGTATGTAGTTGTGTCCTGATGTCTGAACAGTGTGTGATATATTAGTGATTGTGTATGTAGTTGTGTCCTGATGTCTGAACAGTATGTGATATATTAGTGATTGTGTGTGTAGTTGTGTCCTGATGTCTGAACAGTATGTGATATATTAGTGATTGTGTGTGTAGTTGTGTCCTGATGTCTGAACAGTATGTGATATATTAGTGATTGTGTTGTAGTTGTGTTCTGATGTCTGAACAGTATGTGATATATTAGTGATTGTGTGTGTAGTTGTGTTCTGATGTCTGAACAGTATGTGATATATTAGTGATTGTGTGTGTAGTTGTGTTCTGATGTCTGAACAGTACGTGATATATTAGTGATTGTGTGTGTAGTTGTGTCCTGATGTCTGAACAGTATATGATATATTAGTGATTGTGTATGTAGTTGTGTTCTGATGTCTGAACAGTATGTGATATATTAGTGATTGTGTATGTAGTTGTGTCCTGATGTCTGAACAGTGTGTGATATATTAGTGATTGTGTATGTAGTTGTGTCCTGATGTCTGAACAGTATGTGATATATTAGTGATTGTGTATGTAGTTGTGTTCTGATGTCTGAACAGTACGTGATATATTAGTGATTGTGTATGTAGTTGTGTCCTGATGTCTGAACAGTATATGATATATTAGTGATTGTATATGTAGTTGTGTCCTGATGTCTGCACAGTATGTGATATATTAGTGATTGTATATGTAGTTGTGTCCTGATGTCTGAACAGTATATGATATATTAGTGATTGTATATGTAGTTGTGTCCTGATGTCTGCACAGTGTGTGATATATTAGTGATTGTATATGTAGTTGTGTCCTGATGTCTGCACAGTATGTGATATATTAGTGATTGTATATGTAGTTGTGTCCTGATGTCTGAACAGTATGTGATATATTAGTGATTGTGTATGTAGTTGTGTTCTGATGTCTGAACAGTATGTGATATATTAGTGATTGTATATGTAGTTGTGTCCTGATGTCTGAACAGTATGTGATATATTAGTGATTGTATATGTAGTTGTGTTCTGATGTCTGAACAGTATGTGATATATTAGTGATTGTATATGTAGTTGTGTCCTGTAAAATGTGTTACGCGCAGTGAGTCCAAATGAGTTGGTGGAAAAGCGCTGTACAATAATGATTTATTATCACTGTTATTATTATTTGCCTCCTTAATCATCACGACACATTCTATATCCCAGCTCGTTGAAACAGATTCATGTTTTCTGGCAGTTGTAACACAGACACGTGTTACGTTGTTTCACTTTTCTCAAGACGGCGCTTGCAAAGTTCCAGATACACCGATGCCACAAATGGCATGTGACTGGGGCAGAGTGGGAAGGATCCAAAACTAATCAGGGCATATGTCATACAGCCTGCTCTATGGCAAAGTCTTGAAGTTCTACCTAATTCTTATTGTTTATTGTTTTAAAGCCCAGGAGATTGTGCAGAGCCATATCAGGGCTATAACTATGACAAAACACACACACCATCTCGTTTACAAAAAAAACAACTTTAAAAAGAAAATTAAATACACATATGGATGTATTCGCACACATAATCTAAGGATACGCCTTTGGCGTTGACCGTTTTGCCCGTTTTATCATCAAGGGGTTAAAAAAAAAACAACTAAACCTGAGTACAAATGAGAAGACAGCTAAGGACATTAAAGCATACATAAAAACTGGTCTAAATTACCTAAATTTGCTTTTGCACAGCACATGACTTTAGAGCCTAAACACAGTTCATACATGTACCCAATCATCAATCCTAATAGAAAATGTGTAAGGAAGAGATGATGAAAGCAATGGAGTAAGGACGATGACCGAAAAGAAGAAATTTATGGCACAGAATTTGCAGAAGGTGAGGGCATTATTTGTACTGAAAGAATCCCGGCATCGCCACGGGGGAGACGTTCTGCCAAAGACGGGGGTTCTAAATAGTATTATCTGTGCTTGCACCTGCTTGTCGTTGAAGCATGTCGAGTCAGTTTGTGGATCTGGAAGTTTTTGTATAGGTTGGATCTGTGTTTCAGATTATATAAAGATCCATCTTTGAATACGATAAGAAATCGTCTCTGAACTTTCTGTCCAGGTAGACAGGTAGATTGACAGATGCGTACACATCATGCGCTCACGCACATGTCTGTCCACTGATAGATACGTCAGTGTGTCGGTCCATGCGTGTGTCCACCCTTCCATCTCCGTCCGTCCATGCCCGGACACTTGCACACGCACACCTTACGTACACACTATGATGATGATGATTGCACACTATACACACACGCACACCTTACGTACACACTATGATGATGATGATTGCACACTATACACACACGCACACCTTACGTACACACTATGATGATGATGATTGCACACTATACACACACGCACACCTTACGTACACACTATGATGATGATGATTGCACACTATACACACACGCACACCTTACGTACACACTATGATGAAGATGATTGCACACTATACACAACGCACACATTACGTACACACTATGATGATATGATTGCACACTATACACACACGCACACCTTACGTACACGCTATGATGATGATGATTGCACACTATACACACACGCACACCTTACGTACACACTATGATGATGATGATTGCACACTATACACACACGCACATATCTACACACCACCACCAAAACCACACCACCACCCCACACACGCGCACGCACACGCACACCACACACACACACACACACACACACATACACACACACACACACACGCACACATACACACACACACACACACACACACACAACACACACACACACACACACACAACACACACACACACACACACACACACACACACACACACACACACACACAAACCCGCTTGCTATCGATCCAAACAAGTGAAACAATGTGCTAACAAGATATTCTCAGCTGTTTATGGATTGCACCTTAACCAAATCTAGGTGAAAGGTTGGGACTGCTGACAGGTCCAGAATGCACAAGTTTGGAAATCATGTCGCCAAGGTCAAGGTCAGGTCGATGATGGTGGTCATCATTGTCCATGGCGCAAGAACAAAAATAGCAACAAGTTCACAACAATAAAAAAAAATTAAACAAATAAATAAATGAATAAATAAATACATTAAATAATAAATAATAAATCAACGAATAAATGAATAAAACCTGCTTTTGGGGGATGATATTCAACAGACACAGTCATAGGTTTTGTACAGATTTCTTTTCACCAGACGTGTAGAAAGTAACAAATGTTCAACAGATCGTTAAGGAATTTATAAGAAGGGTATTATTCCAACTCTCACCATCCTTTCCATCAAAACAAATATTTTAAATCAATAATGAAAGTAGTCACAATTACAGCAGTTATGATAATGATGATAAGTATCAACAAAAATAAAAATAACGGTCATCATCATCACCATCATGTATCATTCCTTATCAACATCACACCACCGTCATGATAATAAAAAGATAAGAAAAGTAAGGAGAATAGGAGAAAGATAATCAAACATCATCGTTATCGTCATCGACAACAAAAAGAACAAGATTTGGAGGAAGTAGGCAAACAAACGAGTACCACAGTATAGATAAGTAATTACTGATAACCCTTTACCTACTGGCGTCTTAACACAGTATAGATAAATGGAAATAATTAACAACCCTTTGCCTAACTGGGTCGTAACAGTATGATAAGGAATAATTAAACCTACCTAACTGCGTCTTAAAATATAGATAAACAATAACAATTGATAACCCTCTGCCTAGATGGCGTCTTAAAACGGTATAGATAAATAATAATTACTAACCCTTTACCTAGCTGGCGTCTTAAAACATTATAGATAAATAAGATAATTACTAACCCTTTACCTAGCTGGCGTCTTAACACATTATAGATAAATAATAATTACTAACCCTTTACCTAGCTGGCGTCTTAACACATTATAGATAAATAATGATAATTACTAACCCTTTACCTAGCTGGCGTCTTAACACATAGATAAATAATGATAATTACTAACCCTTTACCTAGCTGGCGTCTTAACGCATTATCACCATCATCATCAGGTGCCTTGCCGCATGGCGTTGGCGATTATGGACTTCCATCTGTCTCTATCTCTTGTTGCCTCAACATCTCTTCCATCCTCTATGTCTTCAGTCACTCTGCAAGTCCATCTAGTATCTTCTCCCTGGGTCTACCCGGTGCTCTGTTTCCCTCCAGCTTTCCCGTTGTGACCAGGTGCTCCAATTCCCCTTTCCTCATAAAATGGCCTATGAATGTTGCCTGCCTTTTCCTAATCTTCCTTATGAATGATCTACTTGTGTCTGCCTCCATCAAGATTGTCTCGTTTGTTTTCTTTGCTGTCCATGGAACTCTCAACATCCTTCTTAGAAACCACATCTGGGTTGCCTCAATCTTGTTCTGGCTTTGCTTGTTGACTGTCCACGCCTCGCAACCGTACAACAGTATTGCTTCTATATAACATTCCAGAACTCTCTTCCTGATGTTAATTGATAGGCATTTGTTGGTAAGAATGCTTGTCATCTTTCTGAAGTTATTTTGTCTTGGCCGATTCTGCTGGCTATTTCTGATGTGCATCTGCCGTCTGGTGAAATGATCGTTCCCAGGTATTTAAAATTATCAACCTCTCTCAAGGTTGTGCTGTTTGCTGTTATTTTGCATGAGGGGATTTCATGTTTTTTACTGATCACCATGACTTCAGTCTTCCTGCTGTTTAGTTCCAACCCACCACCCCTGCCCTCTATTTCAAGTATATTAATTACTAACCCTTTACCTAGCTGACGTCTTAACACAGTATAGATAGATAATAATGATTAATAATCCTTTACCTAGCTGGTGTTTTACACAGTACAGATAAACAATAATAAGTTATTAACCGTTTACCTATTTGGCGTCTTAACACAGTACAGATAAATAATAATAACCATAACCTTTACCGAGCTGAGGTCTTAACACAGTATAGATAAATAATAATAACAGTAACCCTTTACCGAGCTGAGGTCTTAACACAGTACAGATAAATAATAATAACCAGTAACCCTTTACCGAGCTGAGGTCTTAACACAGTACAGATAAATAATAATAACCAGTAACCCTTTACCGAGCTGAGGTCTTAACACAGTACAGATAAATAATAATAACCAGTAACCCTTTACGAGCGAGTCTAACACAGTACAGATAAATAATAAAACCAGTAACCTTTACCGAGCTGAGGTCTTAACACAGTACAGATAAATAATAATAACCAGTAACCCTTTACCGAGCTGAGGTCTTAACACAGTAAAGATAAATAATAAAAATGAATAACCCTTTACATAGCTGGCGTCTTAACACAGTGTATATGTATATAGATGAATAAAAATAATTAATAACGCTTTACCAAGCTGGCGTCTTAACACGGTATAGATAATTGATAATAATTAATAACCCTTTACCTAGCTGGCGTCTTAACACGATATTGATAAAATAACAATTAATAACCGTCTGCTTAGCTGGCGTCTTAACACAGTATAGATAAATAATAGTAATTAATAACCCTTTACCTAGTTGGCTTCTTAACACGGTATAGATAAATAACAATCATTAATAATCCTTTACGTAGCTGGCGTCATAACACAGTACAGATAAATAATAATAATGAATAACCGTTTACATAGCTGGCATTTGAATCAATGATAGGAAATTAAACACCGGAGCCTGAGTGCCTTGAGACTGGGGAAAATATTTGGAAGGCGGGTAAGGATCAACTTTTTC
>JAPXFY010000015.1:33586843-33589343 GCA_030674185.1 Monoplex corrugatus
TTTTAAGACTTTAAGAAGACACGTGCTCATATAATCAACGTTCGATTTTGGAAGGAATACGCGTCAGAAACAGGGGAAATATTTCCTTCACGATATCTGGGGCTGTGTGGGGAGGGGTTTCACTTATGTTGGGACAAACGTATATCGCTGTAGGTAAAATGAATCCTCAGAGGCTTTATCTATCTATATATCTATCTATCTATCTATCTATCTATCTATCTATCTATCTATCTATCTATCTATCTATCTATCTATTATCTATCTATTATCTATCTATCTATCATTCTATCTATCTATCTGTCTGTCTGTCTATCTATCTATCTATCTATATATCTATCTATCTATCTATCTATCTATCTGTCTGTCTGTCTGTCTGTATGTATGTATATGTATATGTATATATATATATATATATATATATATATGTGTGTGTGTATATATGTGTGGTGCATATATGGGTGTGTATATGTATGTATATGTATGTGTGTGTATATATGTATATATGTGCTTTTGTGTATGTATGTCTGTGTATGTACGTCTGTATTTATATATGAGTATGTGAATAATAATAATAATAATTACAATATTTATATAGCGCAAAATCTTGATAAAATCAAATCTAAGCGCTGAAACACACGCACTTTTCTTATAGAGATCCGTCCTAACTTCACTTGGTAACTCCATTGTGAAAAAATAAATAAACAGCAGAACAATCAAATGATAAATAAATGAAAAATAAATAAATGAATAAATAAATGAATGAATAAATAGATAAATACATAAACAATACACAGACACATGAATACATAAATACATAACTAATGTGTCCTTTGATCATCAGATTTACACTAAGCATGGACAATATAGTCAGCCTAGTCCCAGATACATAGGAGTTCTTTAAAAAAGCCAGTATTCCGACTGGAGTGGTTGAAACATCCGTATCCGCTAAATATAAACCTCTTTGATCAAACCTCATTTATGTTTTGTTCTCATGGGGGATTTGATTTGATGACACTTAATTATCAGGGAAGTTATCATATCTGTGGTTTTTGTCCTAACTCTGATGCATTTTGTTTCATCGTTGTCTTTTGTGTACGCTTGAAGAAAGGTCATTCGGCGGAAATTTGCCGCCGTCTCGTTTCATTAACCCGTTGACTCCTGCACCCTATCTGCCAGTTGCAAAAACTTAATCCTTTTAGTCCCTCACCCTTTCCACCAGCTTCCTTTGTACAGGAAGCAGGTAGAAAGGGTGAGGGAATAAAATGGTGGTTTTCGCTTCGCTACAATGGCTGACAGTACAGGGAGCTGGTGGATAAGGTGAGGGAGTCAAAGGGTTAATCAAGTACGCGTTCTGGTTCTGTGTTTGTTTCTCATTTGTGTTGGCTTCAACCAGCGCTGGCAGTCACGTTGAATCAGATTGTAAAAGCAAAGCCCATCGCCATAGTACGGTGCCACTTCTTTCTTGTGTCCTTTATCCACGCAGCGAGTATTTTTGTTTTATGTATGAAAGTAAATTTTTCTACAGAATTTGCCAGTGACAACTCTTTGTACATGTATATTCTTTGACATAAGCTAGCATTGTGTATCTCTGGGGTCCTGTTTACGGCAGGACATAATTATTCTGAAAGTCAGCAAAGATAACAGCCTTTTCACGCGGTCTCAATCCTAAATAGACCTCAGAGCACGATTCCTGTTATTCCCATTCTCATCATCACAACGTGACAATTGTGTCAGTGTCTGTGATCACGGTGTAACAACTGTCTCAGTGTCTGTGATCACAGTGTGACAATTGCCTCAGTGTCTGTGATCACGGTGTGACAATTGCCTCAGTGTCTGTGATCACGGTGTAACAACTGTCTCAGTGTCTATGATCACAGTGTGACAATTGCCTCAGTGTCTGTGATCACAGTGTGACAATTGCCTCAGTGTCTGTGATCACAGTGTGACAATTGCCTCAGTGTCTGTGATCACAGTATGACAATTGCCTCAGTGTCTGTGATCCTTCATGCCCACTGTCCTCATGATCACCTCAGTGTCTGTCATCCTTCATGCCCTGTCCTCATGGTCACCTCAGTGTCTGTCATCCTTCATGCCCTGTCCTCATGGTCACCTCAGTGTCTGTCATCCTTCATGCCCTGTCCTCATGGTCACCTCAGTGTCTGTCATCCTTCATGCCCTGTCCTCATGGTCACCTCAGTGTCTGTCATCCTTCATGCCCTGTCCTCATGGTCACCTCAGTGTCTGTCATCCTTCATGCCCTGTCCTCATGGTCACCTCAGTGTCTGTCATCCTTCATGCCCTGTCCTCATGGTCACCTCAGTGTCTGTCATCCTTCATGCCCTGTCCTCATGGTCACCTCAGTGTCTGTGATCCTTCATGCCCTGTCCTCATGGTCACCTCAGTGTCTGTGATCCTTCATGTCCTGTCCTCATGGTCACCTGTCTCGGTAGGTTTGGAAGTCAGTTGAACAGGTGAAATGAGCAGAAACAGGGGCAGCAGA
>JAPXFY010000015.1:33591843-33601843 GCA_030674185.1 Monoplex corrugatus
AGAAGAAGAGTGAGAGAGAGACAGAGAGAGACAGATAGACAGACAGCAGCCAGAGACAGACATATAGGCAGGCAGGCAGACAGACAGGCAGACAGACAGACAGACAGACAGACAGACAGAGAGCAATTCTCAGTGTGAGCGCGTGCATGTAGGCTTTGACGTCATTTCCGGTTTCCCCACCCGCGCTCCTAGGGCCGCTTGTGATTAGTTTCAGCAACTTGAAAGTCTTCTGTAAAGTTTGACATAGGAATGTGAGAAATGGCAGAATATCTTTCGAGGACATCGACCAATTTACTGATGGCTGGATTGGAGACCGAGGACACAACGTTTTCTTTCCTCCCTTCCTTCCCCTCTACCCCCCCCCCCCCCAGTCAGACTCGAAGTCACGTAATCTGATTGGACGGTGTGGACTGTGTCGAACAGACCTTTTGTCAAGGTGAAGATCAGTCTATAATTAGACGAACAACGAGACTGCTTGCGTACCAACTCGACGCGTATTTAAAAAAAAAAAAAAAAAAAAAACAACAACAACAAAACAGAAGAGAACAAAACAAAACAAAACAGTAACAGTATTTATACGGCACCAACTCTTAATAATTCAAATCAAAGCGCGCTCTCGCACCGGACATACGCATACAATCCACAAAGACTACTTACAATACTTAAAATTAAAAACACACGCGCGCGCACACACACGCACCAGCACGCACACACACACACACACACACACACACACACACACACACACACACTCTCTCTCTCTCTCTCTCTCTCTCTCTCTCTCTCTCTCTCTCTCTCTGACGGAAAGGAGTGGTTGTAGAATTCATTCTCGGGAAAAGAGGTGTTTTTTAAAAATTGGATTTAATTAAAAGCAGAAAGAGTAGGTGTTAGGCGAAGACAGAGCGGAAGTCTTTCAGGCTGACGGTCATGAGACATAACAAAACAAAACAAAAACGGAATGGTAAAAATTCCCATAACAACAAACTAATCGAAGAAATCAAACGCACATACAAACTGATCAATCCATTCTAACAATCTCTGTTTTTGTGCAACAAGTGTCAGAGAAATTTTACATTTTTGAACTTACAATAGTCATTGTGACCTTGAAGCAGCATAAGATGAAACACAAACTGACAAGTGAGGGCAGTGGGAGGCTGTCACAACGTGAAAACAGTTCCAGTTTCAGTTCCAGTTTCTCAAGATGACGTCTCCGCGCTCCGAACGAATTCTATATGCGCTAACGTCACAGGTGCCAGGTGTATGGTGATCATGGCACAACCTTAAGCCTGCACATAAACCCATGAGCTGGCCAAGTCCTGAAATCCTACTCCCACCTCTAAGCACAGTTAGCAATGTGGTCCTATTCCAACCTGTGAGCACAGTTAGCAATGTGGTCCCACTCTGTTCCAACTTCTGAGCACAGTTAGCAATGTGGTTCCACTCTGTTCCAACTTCTGAGCACAGTTAGCAATGTGGTCCCACTCTGTTCAACTTCTGAGCACAGTTAGCAATGTGGTCCACTCTGTTCCAACTTCTGAGCACAGTTAGCAATGTGGTTCCACTCTGTTCCAACTTCTGAGCACAGTTAGCAATGTGGTCCCACTCTGTTCCAACTTCTGAGCACAGTTAGCAATGTGGTTCCATTCTGTTCCAACTTTTGAGCACAGTTAGCAATGTGGTTCCACTCTGTTCCAACTTCTGAGCACAGTTAGCAATGTGGTTCCACTCTGTTCCAACTTCTGAGCACAGTTAGCAATGTGGTCCCACTCTGTTCCAACTTCTGAGCACAGTTAGCAATGTGGTCCATTCTGTTCAACTCTGAGCACAGTTAGCAATGTGGTCCCACTCTGTTCCAACTTCTGAGCAACAGTTAGCAATGTGGTCCCACTCTGTTCCAACTTCTGAGCACAGTTAGCAATGTGGTCCTATTCTGTTCCAACTTCTGAGCACAGTTAGCAATGTGGTCCCACTCTGTTCCAACTTCTGAGCACATTAGCAATGTGGTCTTACTCTAAACTCACTGAAAACGTGTGAACAGAATGTATGTACAGTCAAAATTTTGGAGAAAGTACTGTTCACACACCTTCCTCAAAAAGTTCTGCACCTGGGCACTTGTTTTGGCCTCTGTAATCTTGGCGCCATGACTTCCAATCTTATGATTTTACCACCCCTCAGTTGTTTACACTATGACCCAAATTGGTCAGTATCACCCAGAGAGAGAGAAAGCTGAGAAATTATTTCTAACACATTTAAACACAGATACACAGGTATACAGATCTCTCTTGCAAACATAAAACAATCGGCCTTGAAATAAAGATATCACACACACACTCACATACACACAAACAACAAACACACCCACGAACACACACACACACACACACACACACACACACCACACACACACACACACACCACACACACCAAACAAAAACGTACAGATATTTGAAACACAATAGTTTAAGTATAAAAAAATCTACATTTTTTGACGCCTAATTGGCAAGGTTTTTCACAGATCCAAGGTTTTCTTATTTTTCCCCAGCTGCTAAAACATTGTGTCCACATGTTGTTCAGGGTCTGTATCTCTTCACTTCAGCTGACAGAGAGCCTTAACATGTCCGTCGTTGAGTGCCACTCTGAAGAAAGTTTGAAAGTTTGTATGCCCTGTCTTGTTTTGCTGATTGAATGCGCGTTGTCGTTCTGTTTTCTTCTGTTCTGTTTCATTAAACGGTACGCTGGCAGTCACTTTTTGTATTAAATTTCCCCCTCCCCCCTCCCCCTCCCTAATTCATGCACACTCTCCAAACACTAACACATACAAACCACACCCATCTTGAATATACATGGTGTGGGTGGGTGGGCGGCTAATATTTTGCAATGTTCCATGTTTTCCTTTCTTTTGCACGGGAACCCAGAACAGTTCTGCACTGTGCTTACACTGATGTGGCCGTGGGCGTAGTCACCTCATACAGTTGCTGCCTCAAGTCAATATATCTGGTTTAGCAGCTTCGATTCTTTCGTTTTATTTTTTTGTTTTTTTGTTTATTCTTCACATTTATGAATTAAGCAACATGTAATCGTGAAATCAACACGCTGAACGATGTGGAAGAACGGAGACAGTGGTCATGAAGTGAAGCAATGAAGTAACACATTGTGTGTACAGACTGAATGAAAAGCCAGAGTAGCTGAAAAATATACACAGGATTGATAAGGTACAACAATGGCAGCTGCTCGGACCGGTTAAGAAATTCATTCTCGCCGAGAGCAGCGAACCAGTGAAGTTTGTTTGTTTGTTTGTCAATCCGCTGAAAGACTTAAAGTGATCATGTTTGTTTCTCAGGCCCTTGGAGCACTTACATAATCATGTTAGCTTGTCAAGTCACTTGAGGACTTACTGATAATGTTTGTTTTTTTCCAGACGTCTGGAGAACTTAGGTGATGAAAAAAAAAATCTTCGAACGTGTGGTCGTTGAGGAGAATAGAGAGCAACGTCAGAAGACATTAAGTCACGTCAGTATCATCCTTTCCCACCAAAGATGGTAGTATGCAGGCTATGCAGCAACAAAAAGCCCACGTATGGTGGAGGCCAGCAACACAGCGTGCATACACACATCGGAGGAAACATTGCTGGGAACAGGAAACCACAAAAATCCCTCATGAGCAAGTCCGTATGTCCTGTCTTTGTAAGATCTATCAACTGGGGGGAAAAAAGAGAAAAAAGAGAGAAAGAAAGGAAAAAGGACTAAAGTGATCAAATGTATTGTCGTTTGGCCAGTTCAATTCTAGCGGTTTGGAACCAGAGGGCAAATCAAACTTATGGATTTACAAGGTCAGCCTGACACCAAATACAAGTCAGCAATAATAACTTTCCTGTCGGTGTACAACAACTTTCTTTGTCTGTCTCTTGTTTGTCTTTCTTTGTCCTGCTGTGGCTGGTGGTTGTTGCTATTCTTCGTTTTCTTCATCTCATTGTTGCTACTCTTCTTGTTTTTGTTGTTCCTGTTGTTTTTGTTGGTCTTGTTTTGTTTGCTGTTTTTGTTGTTGTTTCTGTTGTTGTTGTAGTTGTGTCTGTTGCTGCTTTTCATCTTGCTTCTTTTGTTGTTTTTTCTTCTTTTTCTGTTATTTTGTTGTTGTTGTTCTTGTTCATCTTGTTCTTGGGGTTTTGTGTCCGTTGTTTTGCTAGTATTTTACCTTTTTTGTCTTTCTTCTTGTTTTGGTTGTTTTTGTTCGCCTTCTTGCAGTTGTTCTCCGACATCTTCTCCTAATCGATGGTTTTCCTTTTTTTTCCCTTTTTAATCTTATTATTGTTATTATTATTCTTATTCTCCTCCTTGTTGTTGGTGGTGTTTTTCACCATGTTGTTTTTCTTCGTGTTGTTTTTGTGTTCGTTATTTCTCTTCTCCTTCATCGTCACTTCCTTGTTGTTCTTCTTCTTCCCTTTGTTTTCATTGTTCTTCTACTGCATGTTGTTCATTTTGTCTTTGTTGTTGTTCTGTTCTAATTGTTTTGTTCATATTCTCTGCTTTGTTCTTCTTCTCTTTGTCGTTGTCGTCCTTCCTGGCATGTTTATTGTTCTTTATCTCCATGTTGTTTGTCTTGTCCATGTCATTTTATACTGGTTATTGTTGTTCTTTTTCTTATCAGTGTTGTTATTTTGTTGTTCTTCTCTCCCTGTTGTTCTTCTTCTCCTTGCTGTTCTTCTTGGCCTTGTTGTTCTAGACCTTGTTGTTGTTCTTTTTCTCCATGTTGTTGTTTTTATTCTCCGTTTTGATCTTCTCTTTATTGTTGTTGTTGTTGTCCTTGTTGTTATTGTTCTTGACGTTGTTGTTCTGTATTTTGTTGTTGTTCTTCCTCTCTATGTTATTGTTCTTACTGTCCATTTTGATCTTCTCTTTATTGTTGTTGTTCTCCTTGTTGTTGTTGTTCTTGACCTCATTGTTGTTCTAGAGTTTGTTGTTATTCTTCTCTATGTTATTGTTTTTACTCTTCATTTTGATCTTCTCTTTGTTGTTGTTGTTGTTGTTGTTGTTCTCCTTGTTGTTATTGTTCTTGACCTCATTGTTGTTCTAGAGTTTGTTGTTATTCCTCTATGTTATTGTTTTTACTCTTCATTTTGATCTTCTCATTGTTGTTGTTGTTGTTCTCCTTGTTATTGTTCTTGACCTTTATTGTTGCTCTAGAGTTTGTTGTTGTTTGTCCTCTCTATGTTATTGTTCTTACTCTCCATTTTGATCTTGTCTTTGCTTATTGTTGTTGTTGTTGTTCTCTTTGTTGTTATTGTTCTTGACCTTTATTGTTGCTCTAGAGTTTGTTGTTGTTTGTCCTCTCTATGTTATTGTTCTTACTCTCCATTTTGATCTTGTCTTTGCTTATTGTTGTTGTTGTTGTTCTCTTTGTTGTTATTGTTCTTGACCTTTATTGTTGCTCTAGAGTTTGTTGTTTGTTTGTCCTCTCTATGTTATTGTTCTTACTCTCCATTTTGATCTTGTCTTTGCTTATTGTTGTTGTTGTTGTTCTCTTTGTTGTTATTGTTCTTGACCTTTATTGTTGCTCTAGAGTTTGTTGTTGTTTGTCCTCTCTATGTTATTGTTCTTACTCTCCATTTTGATCTTGTCTTTGCTTATTGTTGTTGTTGTTGTTCTCTTTGTTGTTATTGTTCTTGACCTTTATTGTTGCTCTAGAGTTTGTTGTTGTTTGTCCTCTCTATGTTATTGTTCTTACTCTCCATTTTGATCTTGTCTTTGCTTATTGTTGTTGTTGTTGTTCTCTTTGTTGTTATTGTTCTTGACCTTTATTGTTGCTCTAGAGTTTGTTGTTTGTTTGTCCTCTCTATGTTATTGTTCTTACTCTCCATTTTGATCTTGTCTTTGCTTATTGTTGTTGTTGTTGTTCTCTTTGTTGTTATTGTTCTTGACCTTTATTGTTGCTCTAGAGTTTGTTGTTTGTTTGTCCTCTCTATGTTATTGTTCTTACTCTCCATTTTGATCTTGTCTTTGCTTTTATTGTTGTTGTTGTTGTTCTCTTTGTTGTTATTGTTCTTGACCTTTATTGTTGCTCTAGAGTTTGTTGTTGTTTGTCCTCTCTATGTTATTGTTCTTACTCTCCATTTTGATCTTGTCTTTGCTTATTGTTGTTGTTGTTGTTCTCTTTGTTGTTATTGTTCTTGACCTTTATTGTTGCTCTAGAGTTTGTTGTTGTTTGTCCTCTCTATGTTATTGTTCTTACTCTCCATTTTGATCTTGTCTTTGCTTATTGTTGTTGTTGTTGTTCTCTTTGTTGTTATTGTTCTTGACCTTTATTGTTGCTCTAGAGTTTGTTGTTTGTTTGTCCTCTCTATGTTATTGTTCTTACTCTCCATTTTGATCTTGTCTTTGCTTATTGTTGTTGTTGTTGTTCTCTTTGTTGTTATTGTTCTTGACCTTTATTGTTGCTCTAGAGTTTGTTGTTGTTTGTCCTCTCTATGTTATTGTTCTTACTCTCCATTTTGATCTTGTCTTTGCTTATTGTTGTTGTTGTTGTTCTCTTTGTTGTTATTGTTCTTGACCTTTATTGTTGCTCTAGAGTTTGTTGTTTGTTTGTCCTCTCTATGTTATTGTTCTTACTCTCCATTTTGATCTTGTCTTTGCTTATTGTTGTTGTTGTTGTTCTCCTTGATGTTGTTGTTCTTGTTCTTCTGGTTGTTTTGTTTTGTTCTCCTTGTTGTCTTTCTTCTTCTTGCTGACTTAATGTTGTGTTTGTTCTCCTTGTTGTTGTCTTTCTTCTCCTTGCTGACTTAATGTTGTGTTTGTTCTCCTTGTTGTAGTCTTTCTTCTTCTTGCTGACTTAATATTGTGTTTGTTCTCCTTGTTGTTGTCTTTCTTCTCCTTGCTGACTTAATGTTGTGTTTGTTCTCCTTGTTGTTGTCTTTCTTCTTCTTGCTGACTTAATGTTGTGTTTGTTCTCCTTGTTGTTGTCTTTCTTCTTCTTGCTGACTTAATGTTGTGTTTGTTCTCCTTGTTGTTGTCTTTCTTCTTCTTGCTGACTTAATGTTGTGTTTGTTCTCCTTGTTGTTGTCTTTCTTCTTCTTGCTGACTTAATGTTGTGTTTGTTCTCCTTGTTGTTGTCTTTCTTCTTCTTGCTGACTTAATGTTGTGTTTGTTCTCCTTGTTGTTGTCTTTCTTCTTCTTGCTGACTTAATGTTGTGTTTGTTCTCCTTGTTGTTGTCTTTCTTCTTCTTGCTGACTTAATGTTGTGTTTGTTCTCCTTGTTGTTGTCTTTCTTCTTCTTGCTGACTTAATGTTGTGTTTGTTCTCCTTGTTGTAGTCTTTCTTCTTCTTGCTGACTTAATGTTGTGTTTGTTCTCCTTGTTGTTGTCTTTCTTCTTCTTGCTGACTTAATGTTGTGTTTGTTCTCCTTGTTGTTGTCTTTCTTCTTCTTGCTGACTTAATGTTGTGTTTGTTCCCCTTGTTGTTGTCTTTCTTCTTCTTGCTGACTTAATGTCGTGTTTGTTCTCCTTGTTGTTGTCTTTCTTCTTCTTGCTGACTTAATGTTGTGTTTGTTCTCCTTGTTGTTGTCTTTCTTCTTCTTGCTGACTTGGTGTTTCTCTTCTTTTTCTTTCTATTGTTGTTGTTCTTCTTGTTCTCTTCATCTTGACCTTGTCGTTGTTCCCTTTCTCCTTGTATCCTTTGTCTTCTTCACGTTGTTGTTGTTCTTCTTCTTCACGTTGTTGTTGTCATTCTATTTATCCTTGTTGTTGTCTTTCCTATCTTTCTTCTGTTCAGTGTTTTTCATCTTTTTCCCTTTGTTGTTGTTGTTGTTGTAATTCATTCTTCATCTTCTCCACGTTGTTTGTTGCTGCTATTCTTCTTCCTCATCTTCTCCTTATTGTTATTGCTGTCGGTGGTGGTAGTATCGTTGTTATTATTATTGTATCTGCTGTTGTTATTGGTGTTGTTCTTCTTCTTTTTATTGACGTTGTCGTTATTGTTGTTGTGGGTGTCATTTTTGTTGTTAATTCTCTTCTTCTCTGCCTCTTTGTTGTTTCTTCTCATCTTCTGCTTCTTGGTTTTCTTGTTTTTGTAAGTGTTGCTATGTTGTTATTATTCCTTCTTCTTCTACTTCATTTTTTATTGTTGGAGACATTGTTGCTTTTTATCTTATTTTCCTCCTCTTTCTCGTTATTCTTCATCTCTTTGTCATTGGTTTCTTTCTTTTCCTTCTCCTCCTTCTCCTCCTTCTCCTCTTTCTCCTCCGCCTCCTTCGTGTATTCTTCTTTTTCAAGTGCGTTTTCCACATTTTTGTTTCTGTTTGTGTTGGTGTTCTTATGAGCTCGACGAAAAATACAAAGAAAGATAGAAAGAAAGAAAGAAGGAAACAAACAAACAAAGATCCCAAAACACCCCCCCTGCCCCCACCTACACACAAAGAAAGCAACCTACATGATGCTTTTATCAACTTGTCAGGATTTTGTCAATCTTTTTCATTTCTGCATCTGTCAATCTAATCCCTTGCGTCTTTTTTTTTATGTATGCGTGTATGCCTGTACTTGTGTTTGATAGATAGATAGATAGATAGATAGATAGATAGATAGATAGATAGATAGATAGACAGACAGATATAGATATATATAGATAGATAGATAGATAGATAGATAGATAGATAGATAGATAGATAGACAGACAGATATAGATATATATATATAGATAGATAGATAGATAGATAGATAGATAGATAGACAGACATAGATATATATAGATAGATAGATAGATAGATAGATAGACAGACGGACAGACAGATAGATAGATAGATAGATAGATAGATGGATAAATAGATAGATAGATAGATAGATAGATAGATAGATAGATAGATAGATAGATAGATAGATAGATAGATAGATAAATAGATAGATAGATAGATAGATAGATAGATAGATAGATAGATAGATAGATAGATAGACAGGTGACATATCTTCAAGAATGTTTATTAATTTGCATATCGGTTGCATGTATTAGTATTGGGCAATGACTGTACTGCATATTAACAAGAAAGCTGCATATTATATTTAGAAAGGCGAACTCGCAATTCAGAAATGTTAAGATCTTCCAGCGCGAAGGGTTTGTGTTCAAGCACGTTGTAGTCAGGAACCAGAAAAATACACAATGGCATCCGAAAGCATGTTTAACATAACAAAACAGAGACAGGCGCAAATTGGCTCTCCTTCTCGACAGAACACCAGAGACATCTTGCTGTTGTTTTTTCACCTCTTAATTTTCGTATCTCTGTTCTTTGCTGTCTTTTGTACACACTTGAATTGGCCGAAAATTTGCGCCTGTCTTGTTTTGTTGTATGAAATATGGTTCTGATTCTATTCCGTTTTGCTGTTGTTGTTGTTGTTTGTTCCCATCAGTTGAACGCGATTGATTAATTGATTGATTGATTTGGCCATTGGTTCAGTTTTTACGTCGGCATCCACCTCAGGTGATATGGCCGACAGGGATAACCATCCAAGGGAAGTGGGGAAAGGGGGACTTATCTAATGCTATACTGACACTACCAGAACAACAGTGATGTTAAGATAGGACAGTGAGAAGGCCAGTTTTAATGCAGCGCATAGCGCAACCCGGGATTCGAAACCGATACCATAAGCATGTGAATCCGACGCTCAACCAACTGAACTACTGAGGCCCGCTTGAATTTGACCGCGAGAGGTAACTTAGGTTTATATTTCTTGTTGTATTCGCCGTCATGATTTTATGTTGTCTGACACATGCAGACTTCGCTGGAGGAAAAACAAAAACCCTGATCCCCTGGGACCTTCCGTCAACTAGCTGTAGGGCCTACCTCATCTTGTGGAGAGATGGAGAGAGAATGTAGGGTAGTGAAGGAGAGGAAATGGGTTCTACCTTCATGGTGCTGTCACTAAAAGATAATTGTCGGGGTCTGGATCGCCTGACTCCCCTACAGCGTCAGGGTTATGGGACAAGAGTTTTCTCCATTGTCTTAACATGGACCAGACTTTGAT
>JAPXFY010000015.1:33606843-33616843 GCA_030674185.1 Monoplex corrugatus
AAACAAATCAAAACAAAACATAAACCAAGAGCAAACAAAAAACCAAACAAACACGGAGAGAGAGAGAGAGGGGGGGGGGGGGGAGACAGAGATTTATTACTTCAATTTCTGTAGAAAGATAGCTTAGAAGTGGCATAGAAAGGACCTGTGATTAGTAATAAAACTGACTGGAAAGTTTCATCGGCACAGGTCGTATAGAAGAGGGCTTTTGATTAGAGTAATCGTGTTATTTCAGGGAGATATTTGTGAAGCTTTCGTTTAGAACTGGCCATGGATGTGCACGATTTCATGTTGGTGGGTATTGGATTCCAGAGATGTGCTTCAGAAAAGAAAACACTTGCTTGAAATATGACTAATTTTGATCTTGGAAGTCGATTGTCTCTTGAATATGTATAGTGTGTTTGACATGGCGTTAACTCTGTTAGGTCTTTGATGGCGGATCTGTGTACACTGTCTGACGCAGGTGTTATTGTTGCAGCGTCCTGTTCTCTTATTCCCAATCGAGCTTTTTTAAAACGTATTTCCTCTGATGTTCTTCCTTTGTGATAGGTTGATCCAGGTCATCAACATATTCATCCTCTATGACATCTGTGTATTCTTGTGCATCAGCATCTTATTCTAATGTAGGCAGTCGGTTGGGCTTTAAACAAAAATAGTCAGAACAACAATAATGATAACAATCTTATTCTAAGACAGTTTTAAAATGATGATGTAATTCCTCAATGAACATCTTATTTTGCATTATTATATGCAAATATTATTTTGATATTGTGTTCTCTTTCTGGACACTGTGCGCCACGTTTTTTTTCAAAATCGTTCAGGGTTATTTATAGAATTCATTATTTTCATAAATAATGAATCCTTGAACGTTTTCTTATTTCTGAGCAGTAAATTTTTGTACTCCCTTCTGGTTTTGTCATTGATACTTTTATCGTCACCATCTGCTAGTGTGTTTTTTTTTTTATATTATTATTGTTGTGTGGGTTTTTTTTTTCCAAAAATATCCTCACCTGTTGTCTTTTTTTCTGCACTTTGAATGAGATTAGACATTTTGAAATTTTAGTGTTCCCATGCAAACACGAATTAACTCTCTGACTCCCTCACACTTTCTTCCAGGATCCTGAATTATCAGCCATGGCAGCAAAGGAAAAACTTAACTCTTTCATTCCCTCATCCTATCCACCATCTTCCTGTAATAATAATAATAATAAGAAGAAGAAGAAGAAGAAGTAGAAGAAGAATATAATAATAACACTAATGATAATAATAATAATATAATCATATGATAATAATGATACTGATAATATCAATAAATAAAAATAATAGTAAGAATGATGATAACAATAATAATAATAACAATATGGTGAACACAGAGTTCTGATACATGCGAAACAAAACTTGTTCCTGACCAGACATACATGTATTATCCCCCTGAATGCCTTCGTCTCTCAGTCACTATGACAAGTGTAGCATACGTGGTAGGTCAGTAACTGTGACTGTTGTACATGTCATCACTATTATGCTTACCTGATTCATCACCCGTCATACAATTGTTATTTTGTTCTGACACGACCAGCGTATTATTTAACGTTGTTCATTTACTGGTGGTACATGTTTCTGGAAATAGAACCAAACGGGTATTCAGTGTTTTGACCTGACTCACCCCATCTCCTTCATGTGCACAACTACCCAGACCCCTTCGTCCATCAGACTGCATAGCTGGTGTCGTGTGGTTTTGTTGTCGTCGTTGTTGTTTTGTTGTTCATCTCCTTCTTCTTTTAACCCTTTGACTACCGCACCCTATCCACCAATTGTAAAAACTTAACCCTTTGACTTCCCTCACCCTATCCACCAACTTCATGCAGGAAGCTTTTGGATAGGATGAGGGAATCAAAGGGTTTGTTTTTGTTTTGCTAGCTTGATTGATAACGCAGGATGCCGGTGGACAGGGAGCAGGAGTCAAAGGGTTAATGGGTATCATTTCCTACCAGTTTATTTGACGACTTATTTGTCTTTACCAAAGACTGGCCACATCTCTAGGACATGTCAGCTCCTTTAATGCTGATCTCATCCTGACTGAAGACAAACTTGTTGCCTTCTGTCAGGAGATGATCACAGATCATGGTTGCCCTTTTATTCTGGTCATTGGCAGCTTTTATATAAAGTGCCAGCTGCTTTGTAATAGCCCTGACACGCTGAGGAAAGGCTTCAACTATTGATATATGTACTGGAGCCCAGATGTTTCTTTGATTTCAGTACCAGAGTATTTTGCATGTAGAAAGTGTATCTGGCTGTGGTGGGTAATTGTTGTCTACGACCCTGTCAAATTGGATATCATGACTTATTTCCAATGTCTCTGTGATCACCTCTTTTATTAAGCGTTTACCGCCTTTACTCGGTTCTTTCTCATAACTTGGAATGCCATGCACATTGGTTCTTTTGGAACGACTGTCAGTGTCAAAGGACCTGGCTTCAAGTGATGTACGTGTACAGCCTTTTTCACTTTCTCGTGGTTTGTCTGTCAGTACGTCGTTTAACTGCCCGGGGAAAGCAACTTCTGTAAACTTTTCAGAAACTTATTTATTTCAAACTGTTGCGGGCAAATGTCATTTCCCTCATTTCGTCTTTAAAGTCATCAAACTTGACATTCTTTGATGTCACAGTCAACATGGCCATGTATACAGAGATACGGACACAAATAGTCAGAACAGAAAGACAGCCATTGGAAATGCCCCAAAGCACATGATAAACTGTCAGTGTTTACTGGTCAAGGAGTTTGAAGTTTGTTCCAAAGGATTTATCACTCTCGGACAATTCTATGTATTCTAGGTCCAAATATTCCAATCTTTATCTGGCAGATTTCTTGAGCTTTCACATCACCCGATGCGCTGGCAAGGTCTTGAAAGGGGAAAGAGAGAGAGAGAGAGAGAGTGTGTGTGTGTGTGTGTGTGTGTGTGTGTGTGTGTGTGTGTGTTTGTGTGTGTTGTGTGTGTGTGTTGTGTGTGTGTGTGTGTGTGTGTGTGTGTGTGTGTGTGTGTGTGTGTGTGTGTGTGTGTGTGTGTGTGTGTGTGTGTGGTGTGTGTTTTTGTGTGTTTTTGTGTGTGTTGTGTGTTGTGTGTGTGTGTGTGTGTGTGTGTGTGTGTGTGTGTGTGTGTGTGTGTGTGTGTGTGTGTGTGTGTGTGTGTGTGTGTGTGTGTGTGTGTGAAGAACTTATGAAATGCTGGCAACACGAGAATTCAAAGCAGTCAGGCCAAATTGTGTTGCGAACCGAGAACTAAGAATGTTTTCATGTACAACGGCCTTAAGGCACAATGTATACAATGTGAGTGATACGGGGGTGAAGGTGGAGTACATTTGGGGAGTTATTCAGCAGATTTTACAGGCCTACGACGAAATTTTTGAAAAATTCACAGAATGCAACGTCAGTACATATCACTACATACGATAGCATTAATCTTCACAGTACCGTTTCCCCCGTTGGGATGCCGGGGGCTCTTTCAGTATTAATAGTATCCCCACCTTCTGGAAATTCTTTGCAAGACTTTCCCTCTTTTCTGTCATTCTCTTTGTTTCCTCCTTCTTCCTTTGCTTTCTGAGATTTCTTACTGTCATTTTCTGCCTTGCTGGTCCATTTACCGGTGTATGTTCGGTAAAGTCTTACGTACTTTCTTTTAGGATTGATAATTGGGTACATATACTAAGTGCATTTTTGGCTCTAGGGAAATATGACGATTTGAGGCTTGAAGCAAAAATTTCATGGGTACTTTATAGATTTTTAAAAAAGGAATGTTATTCTCTGCCGTATGTACACAAGAGATGATCATTCAAGAAATGGTATACAGTTTTGACGCGAAATTCGTAGGCGTTAGTTTCATTTATCTATCTATTTGTATATTTCATTTATTTATTTATTTATTTATCTTTTCATTTACTTATGTGTTTATTTATTGTTAGGATCATTGCGCTGAGGAAGATTTCCTTTGTGCTGACCTCTCCACCCCTCCTCCATTTTGTACACCGCTTTATGGACACATAAGTTGGCACAGTTTCTACCCTACAATGATGATGGTGACGATGAGGATGATAATCAGGATGCTGTTGAGTTACAGCTAGGATTACGACTGCGTGGCAGGGTTTTACTCTATGCTTACTATCATAACACATCTTGCTGTCAACCAGGTCCAAGAGATACAGACACCCGCGGTGTTGGTCCGACTATTTGAGCAACACCATCAATGACGTATCCGTGAAGTGGATGAGACTCGACTGTGTGGTCCTTGTCTTCCCAACAAGCCCATAGCACGCTCAGCTCTGGGTAGGAGTCGGTTGGAACCGAAAAATCCCATAATGATTTTTGAAGAGACTGGTGGGGATTCGAACCCACAACCTTCCAGTCTATAGTCCACTGCGTTAATCACTACATCACAGTGACTGGTACAGGCGTTAGTTTTATTGTTTACTGCCATGAAGTAGTATGTATCAGCTACGGTAAGACATCACGATTTGATCAGAAAGACGTCAAACATGGCGGAGAAATAATTTTCCGATAGCTTAAAGTTATATGTATCGATCTTCGCTGCATGTGCTTCATGGTCCAATCAAGCGCAGGAAGCCATCTCAGGCCACATCTCTTCACTGAATGCGTAGCCATCCATTACACACAAAAAGAAAACCTCTATCATTTCTGACTTTTTGTTCTCGTTCATTATTGTTGGTTGGGTGAGATGTGTAACCTGATACCGTAGTTGTTTGCCTGGGTATTGCTTTCCTTCTGCCTTTCATCTGCCTGTAGGCCTATCCATGATTTGTCTCAGTCGTGTATGTCTGCCTCTCCCTTACACAATCTTTTTTCCAAAGTACAGTCTATTTAGACATGGAAGTTACTATTTCTGCTTCACTCTCTGTCACTGTGCTTCCCTTTGCTCGTCTGTCTCTCAGTTTCTTCCCTCCTTCCCTGCTTTGTCTCTGACGTACAGTAATTATTGTTTGTATTGTCAGGTAGATCTCTAGTTTAGCAACGGCAAAAAAGAAATGGCTTTTAAACAATAATTTCTATTGCTGGAAAATAAAGTGTTGTTGTCATTTCTGTCTCTCTCTGACTCTTGAGTCTGTCTCTTTCTGTCTTTGACATAATTCATAGACTATTAAGACAAGCAGGTCGTATTTGTAACAAAAAAATAGAAATAACTTTAAAATCTCTCTCTCTCTCTCTCGTTCTCTCTCTCTCTCTCTCTCTCTCTCTCTCTCTCTCTCTCTCTCTCTCTCTCTCTCTCCCCCTCTTCCCCTCTCTCCGCCTCCACTCTCTCTTCTACCGATCAGTCCTCAGATGCGAGCAGACCAAACCACTTGAGCGCGTATGTGCCATTTGTCGGCTGTTTAAACGCCTTCCTTTTTAAACAAATGGTTTACCTCCGAAAACGGAGTAAGGCTTCCCACTCTCGGAGTAAACAAAAGACAGCCATGCACGTACTAGTCCCCTGATATGTAGCACAGCTTACGGGACTTGCAACCAGTGAAAGAAATGACAGACTGAATGATTTATTACAAGGGAAACAAGCCGGTGAAACTGTTCCAACAAGTGGTTTACATACGGATAATCCGAAGTTCTAAGTAATCTAATATCTTGCTCACGTGAATCAGTTCAGGACCTCGCAGAGAGAGAGAGAGAGAGAGAGAGAGAGAGAGAGAGAGAGAGAGAGAGAGAGAAGAGAAGAGAGAGAGGGAAAGAGAGAGAGGAAGGGAGAGAGAGAGAAAGAAAGAGCGAGAGAGAGGGAGAGAAAGAGAAAAAGAAGAAAGACAGAGAGACAGAGAGAGAGAAAGACAGAGACAGAAAGAGAGAGAGAGAGAGAGGGCGGGGAGCAAGAATTAGCAGAGGGAATCATCTACAAGTCTGCTTTGAAGTGTAAATCAGGAAGTCAGGATCCACTGCCAATCACATACTGGAATTATTTCAAGGGGGCCTTGGGTTGGCATAGAGGTAGAGTTTCCACCTTCCAGTATGGAAGCACGGGTTTGAGTCTGACTCGGGTGGTGGGGATGGTGGTGAAACTTTGTGCCCACACAGTCCCCTGTCCACCTGGCTGTGAATGGGCACCTTACCGTTTTAGGCTGCGGGAGATAAAGCACCGAGGGAAAGTCAGGAGACGAGATGGGCACCGTCCTCACAATGCTGGTGCCGAGAAGAGTTGAAGTCTCTACCACCTCTCTCACGTACGACCTCAGGGTCGTGGGACAGACAACATTTGTTTTTGGCCCGAGAGGACACTCCGCAAAGCTCCAGAGTGTGAAGCAGTGACTTTTCTTGGTGCTGACTTAACGGCACCCTTTGACTCCCGCACTCTGTCCACCAGCTTTCTGCATTGTCAACCATGCTAGCAAAACCAACCTTTAACCCATTGATTCCCTCACTTAACCCTTTGACTCTCACCTTACCGGCCAGATTCCTGCAGGAAGCTGGTGGAGAGGGTGAGGGAGTCAAAGGGTCCAATGCCTGTGGCCAACAACAGGTTTTGTCCCCTTACCGACTAGTGTTTGCTGTGTGTGTGAATGTACGTTGTTCTGCTTGTTGGCCCACACTCCGCACACGGTATGTCGCTGCACAGCCTGAATGCTCCATATCCGGTGAGTCATTTACTGTCGGCAGTCATACTCCGTCTTCCGGGTTTGCATGCTGAATGTTTTCGTGTTTTCATAAACCATCCAACACTGACATTGTTTTAAGGATCTTCATCGTGTGTATTTGAAGTGCGTGTGAATACACAGGAGAAGGGTCAGGCAGTAGGATTGTTGACCCGGGAAATCAGGATGATCCCCTCACTAAACTACCAGGCGTTACCCGGGCAGAATTGAATTCGAGCTTTCCCATCGGAATTCTGAACTGCTGTTTTTAAGTATCTTGTGACTAACCAGTCGCCATGGCGTAGTGGTTAATGCAACGGACTGCCGACCGGAAGGTTGCGTGTTCGAATCCCCATCAGTCCCTTCAAAAATCATTGTGGGATTTTTCGGCTCTAACCGGCTCCTACCCAGAGTTGGGCGTGCTATGGGCTCTTTGGGAAGACTGGGGCCACACACGTCGAGTCTCATCCACTTCACGGATGCATCATTTAGGGTGTTGCTGAAATCTTCTGACCTGCACCGCAGGTGTCTGTATCTCTCGGACCTGGTTGACGCCAGAATATACATTATGATAGTAAGCGCAGAGTACAGCCCTGTCACACAATCTCAGTCCTAGATGGAACTCCGTAGCATCATGATTATCATCCTCATCGCCATCATCATCATCATCGCGTTGTAAAAATGTGCCAGCTTCTGTGGCCATTAAGGTGGCGTAGAAAATGGGACGACAAACAAAAACAAAAAAACAAAAAACAAAACAAACAAACAAAGGTGAGCACAAAGGTAACCTCCCTGGGTGCGATGATCTTAAAAAAAAATCTCTCGTGATTTGCCACAGGCAATCGTGTCAGACTGTGTCCAGTGTTTTCTTGACGGCTATAAGTTTGTCACAGAGATCATGTTGACGTTGTATGCAGTTTTCTATCGTCCCGGAAATGAACTCAGCCTTTCCCTGTCCACCAGCATCCTGCATTTTCAACGATGCTAGCAAAGCAAAAACTTAACCTTTTGACTCCCTCACCCAATCCACCAGCTTCCTGCAGGGGTGAGGGAGTCAAAGGGTTAAGTTTTTGCACTCGGTGGATTGGGTGCAGGAGTCAGAGGATTAACCTGATCTCCATCCCTCCCTGAGTAACACTGAAGACTACGGCCTGATATTTCATTTGCTCCGTCACCATGTACATGTACACGGCTGTCTCCATTACGTTCTATTAACGATTAGTCGGCGCTAGACACTTCATATATATTGTCCATTGCAATAAAATTGCTCTCCCACGCGTGCATCACACGCACATACATGCACGTGCTTACGCACACGCACGCACGCATACACACAGTAAAACACACAGACACACGTGCGCACACATACAATTGCGCGTCATCACCACCACCACACACACAGTGACTCGCCCATCCATCTACCCAATCACACACACTCATACTCAGGTACCCCCTCTCCTCCGCCGACACACACACATACCCACACACCCACTAAAAAAAACACACACACACACTCTCACAAACACACACACACACACACATACCCACACACCCACTAAGAAACCACAAAACACACATACCCACACACCCACTAAAACACCCACACACACACACACACACACACACACACACACACACACACACACACACTAAAATAGCACACACACACTCATAAACACACACACATTACCACACACCCACTAAAGAAACACAAAACACACACACACACACACACACTCACAAACACACACACCACTCACACACACACACACACTAAAACACACGCACACACACACAGACATACCCACACACCCACTAAATACACACACATACACACACACACACACACACCCCTATACATACCCACACCCACTATCTCTATCTCTCTCTGTGTGTCTCTCACACACACGCACATACCCACATCCACTATCTCTGTCTGTCTGTCTGTCTCTCTCACATACCCACACCAACTATCTCTGTCTGTCTGTCTGTCTGCCTGTCTGTCTCACATACCCACACTCATTATCTCTGTCTATCTCTCTCTCTCTCTCTCTCCACACACGCACGCACGCACGCAAGCACGCACGCACACACACAACACACACACACACACACACGCACACACACACACACACGCACGCGCACACTCAACACACACACACACACACACACACACGGCGAAACTTTCGGTCTGAGCACAGGATTTTGAGTGTAACGGGAGAAAAACTTGCCAGTCCACCCAGCTGTAAATGGCCACCCTACTCTGTGCATATGGTTGGGGACAGGTAATCAGCGAGAGTAGTGACATAAGCTGACAAAGTATTTTTTCCCCTGAACATCCAGCCCTGGCCCCTAAAAAGGTCTACACTTATACAGATAAAACACACACACAATTCATGCTCGTAGATCATCCAAATAATGCACCACCACAATGTTAATGCTATGATTATTTCAGGATCATTCCACTCCGGGAGAGATCCTTTGTGTTCACCTTTTTTTTTTTTTTTTTGGTCTTACTTTCTATGCCACCATAGTGGCCACAGAAGCTGGCACAGTTTTGTGTGTGTGTGTGTGAGTGCGTGCGTGCGTGTGTGTGTGTGTGTGTGGAAGCACGCACACGACCGCTTCTGTGTGTCTTTGTTATTTTTGTTTTTGAGCACACTACATGCTTTTCACCATAGGTAATTTACCATGGGTATATAAATAAGTAAATAAACATATATATGTATTATGTGTATATATGTGTATATATATATATATATATAATACATATATGTATATATATATATATCTGTGTGTGTGTGTGTGTGTGTGTGTGTGTGTGTGTGTGTGTGTGTGTGTGTGTGTGTACTATCTGTTGTATTGTCTGTATGCTTGTCTTTTAGTGGACAGTTCAATTTTTAAAAAATTCTGTTCCACTCTCAAAATGCTTGGCTTTTTTCTGACTTGATAGGCCCTACATATGCGTAAGTGTGTCTGTGCATGTTGTAGAGTAATACAAACAAATCGATAAGCGCTTGGTGCAGTCACTGTTAGTTCCAAAGGCAATGCATATAGTCTAGTGTTTGTCTTTTTATTCTAAAGATCGATAATTTGGCATATATATGATTAATGTTCTGCTGTTGTGGAGGAATGATCTTTTTTTCACCTGTTTTGTAAAATGTAGGCATGTGAGTTGCTGTTCTATGGTGATATTGTTATAATGATGTGATAAATTAACATTTATGGCAATACACAATTATACACATGTTTATATTTTCATCTCTGTCTGTCTCTTTGTCTCTCGTTGCCCTTCTGTCTCTACTCCAAGTGTTTTGGCTTGAATATACGATCAAATATGTACAAAAGATCTGGATACATTTGCCTACTCACACCTTTACTA
>JAPXFY010000015.1:33636843-33691843 GCA_030674185.1 Monoplex corrugatus
CTCTAATTTCTCTTTCCTCATAAAATGACCTATATATGTTGTTTGTCTTTTCCTGATTTTTTTTTCATTAATGATCTTCTTGTGTCTGCCTCCTTCGAAAATGTCTCGTTTGTTTTCTATGCTGTTTTCTTTGGAACTCTTAACATTCTTCTTAGAAACCACATTTCTGTTTCCTCAATTTTGTTCTGACTTTGCGTGTTGACTGTCCACGCCTCACAACCGTACATCGGTTCCATGAAACACTGAAGAACTGTCTTCCTGATGTTAACTGATAGGCATTTGTTGGTAAGAAGCTTTACATCTCGGTGAATGCTGTTTTGGCTTGGCCGATTCTGCTGCTATCTCTGATGTGCATCTGCCATCCGGTGAGATGACCGTTCCCAGATATTTAAACTTATAAACCTGTCTCAAAGTTGTGCCACTTGTTGTTATTTTGCATGGAGGGATTTCTTGTTTTTTACCAATTACCATGACGTCACTCTTCTTGCGATTTATTACTATTATTTGTGTGTATACGTGTGGAAAATATCAACCATGCACGTTAAAGATACTGAAGGTCATGTCAGTGTCCGGTGGCTTATAGAAACAGGAAAATACCCAGCATGCACACCCATCCAAAATGTAGACAGTGCAGCAACAGGGTGAAGTATGGTCACCTCGCCTGACAGCTGGACTTCTCCTTGATCCATTACAAGGTTGATTATGTGTAATGTACAGTGAGGCCGCTGGACGTTTGGAGAATAGCCCTATTCAAGAATGATTTATTATGAATACATAATGATTATGATAATAATAACAGTCATCACCATCATTATCATGATAACAACAAGAAGAAAAACAACAACAACAACGGCAACGACAACAGTAACAACAACAACAATTATTATTATTATTATTACTGTAGTAGTTGTTGTTGTTATTGTTATGATTGTTGTTGTTATTATTATCATTATTGTTATTATTATTGTTGTTGTTGTCATCATCATTACTTTTGATATTATTATTATTTTGTTGTTATCATCATTTCTTTTGTTGTCATTATTGTTATTATCATCATTACTATTATTGTTATCAGCAGCAGCATCGTTAGTAGTAGTAGTAGTAGTAGTATGTCTGACAAATTTCTTCTTCTTTCATTGGCGATGAATATGGCCGTTTTTTCCCCCGAGTTCCTGCTGGCTGCGATGGAACTTTGTGGTCAGAGGAGTTGTAGGACAACTAAGCGCACAAGGTGGACCTCCCGTACTCTAAATTAGCTAATGTGACTTCATGGATGCCAGTCAGACTGGAGACAAACTGTCTATAGCTTCCAACTCCCTAGTTGGTCTCGGTACCTGAATCAAAGGCCAGTAATTCCAAGTTTCCCTCTTTGGGAATTGATGATCAAAAGCTCTGTGTGTATCTCTCTGTTTTTACTGGAACAAACATCTTTTCAGTTGTGAGGGCGCAGACACATCAGCACACCCCTTTCTCTCTCCCTGCCCCCTTTGAAGTTATGATTGATAGATTTTTAGAAAAGGAAAGGGATTCGTTCTAAATGTTTTACATGTCAGTTATATAATTTCTCGTCCTTCATATTGACATTTGACCTCTACTACTTGAGAACATATTTGTGTCTGTAGCACAGAAGTCGACAGTCTTAACATCACTCTGGTTCTGCTGGTCAATAACGGTACTACCAATTTTCAACACCAGCTGTGAGTGGCTATGAGCGGGGAATAATAATGTTAATATTACTGTTATTGTTACAAGAGTATCAAGTCTGAAGTGGATATGTTGGTTACAACTCATATTAAGACAAGTCAACAGATTAGTAGGAACCAGAAAAAAAAACACGAAAAAAAGAATCAGAACGCGTATTTATTCTCACATCCAGGGTCATGTAGATTTACACACTGTGTAAACAGTCATTTTGTATAAGAAGCTATCAGTTTTTGCAAATATGTACATTGTCAGACTCAACGACAAAAACATGCTTGCATTTTCTACACGACCGTTGTCAAATGAGATCGATGTTATTGAGGATTTTACTGATTTTTGTTTTAGTTTGCCAGTTGTTTACTTTTATGAATATTGTTGTCGTTTTGGATGTGTGTGTGTATGTGTGTGTGTGTGTGTGTGTGTGTGTGTGTGGTGTGTTGTGTGTGTGTGTGTGTGTGTGTGTGTGTTGTGTGTGTGTGTGTGTGTGTGTGTGTGTGTGTGTGTGTGTGTGTGTGTGTGTGTGTGTGTGTGTGTGTGTGTGTGCTACTACATTCTTTTCAATCATTCGGTTCGCCTTGTTTATTCGTCTGTTCGTTCGATCGTTCGTTTTGTCATTCATTTATTCGTTCGCTTACCCATGTTTTTTTTTTCTTTTTTTTTTTTTCTTTTTTTTTTTTTTGCTAGTCCATTATTGTTGGGTTTTTTTTTTTCATTTTGTTCTTTTAATTCTTTCTTTTTTTTCTCTTTTTTGTTTTTGATTTTGTTCTTATCTATTACTTTTTCTTGCATTTTTCGATTTTTAAGACGTTCAACTTTTCTTTCTTTTTCTTCTTTTCTCCTTTCTTTCTTTTTTTTCTATTTTTTTGTTCTTGTTTTTGATTGCTGATTTTCTATTTTCTTTTTCTTTCTTCTTTCTTTTTCTTTTCTTCTCTTCACTATATTCTTTCATTCTTCTTTCTTTTTTTTCTGTCTCTTCACTATTTCTTTCATTCTTCTTTCTTTTTTCTTCTGTCTCTTCACTATTTCTTTCATTCTTCTTTTTTTTCTTCTGTCTCTTCACTATATTCTTTCATTCTTCTTTCTTTTTTCTTCTGTCTCTCACTATATTCTTTCATTCTTCTTTCTTTTTTCTTCTGTCTCTCACTATATTCTTTCATTCTTCTTTCTTTTTTCTTCTGTCTCTTCACTATATTCTTTCATTCTTCTTTCTTTTTTCCCCTTAGTTCTTTGTTTCTTTCTTCCTTCTTTCGTTCTTCTTTCGTATTTTACTTTTTTCTTCTTCTTTAGGGCTTATTTCTTTGTTGTTTTTATTTCTTTTTCCTTTCCCTCTAAACCCGTTTTTCTTTAAGTCGTCTTTACAGCTTTCCTTCCTTCCTCCCTCTGTTATCCCTTCTGCTCTTCTGTCCTTACTTCCTATCCATTTTCTGTCTTCTGTGTGTCGTTCTGTCTTTCTTTGCCAACTCCTTTCCAATCATTTTGGGATGAGGGATGGGGAACCTGGGAAAGCTGTCAAATCCATGCTCCAACTTTGTGTGTGTGTGTGTGTGTGTGTGTGTGTGTTGTGTGCGTGTGTGTGTGTGTGTGTGCGTCGTGTGTGTGTGTGTGCGTGTGTGTGTCCGTGTGTGTGTGTGTGTGTGTGTGTGTGTGTGTGAGTGTGTGTGTGTGTCTACGTGGATGCTAATGAGTGTGTGCATGTATGTGTGTATGCATGTGTGTGCGTGCATAGGTATGTGTGTGGGGGATGTGTTTACGCATGCGTTTGTTGTAGTGTGTGTGTATGTGTGTGTGTGCCTGCGTGCGTGCGTGCGTGTGTGTGTGTGGTGTGGTGTGAGTGAGTGTGTGTGTGTGTGTGTGTGTGTGTGTGTGTGTGTGTGTGTGTGTGTGTGTGTGATTGCTGATCTCTATCCCTGCGTCACGTGCATTACCCCCACGATCTTCTCTCAGGCTCCCCGACACACCATCCAACCCACTCTTTTCGTCAGTCTCAGTGCCATTAGTTCACAAGAATTATCAATATAAAACCGCCGTGGGGCCATCCACCACAGGAGACCTGCACTGCCGACGGTTTACAGTGGCAGTGTTTATTCGTGCTTGCCTTCATTCAGTCTATTTATGCTGTGTATTGCTCTTATTCTGCGAAATTATGTAGTGTGTGGCTCCGATTTATATAATTATACAGTATGTGGTTCTGATTCAGTTTAATTATGCTGTATAGTATACTGATTTGATTTAGTTTAGTTATGCTGTATATTGCTCTGATTGAGTTAATCATGCAGCATACGGCTCTGATTTAGTTTAATTATGTAGCATGTGGCTCTGGTCGAGTTAATCATGCAGCATACGGTTCTGATATAGTTTAATTATGTAGCATGTGGCTCTGGTCGAGTTAATCATGCAGCATACGGCTCTGATTTAGTTTAATTATGTAGCATGTGGCTCTGGTCGAGTTAATCATGCAGCATACGGTTCTGATATAGTTTAATTATGTAGCACGTGGCTCTGGTCGAGTTAATTATGGTGTATACGGTTCTGATTTAGTTTAATTATGTAGCACGTGGCTCTGGTCGAGTTAATCATGCAGCATACGGTTCTGATATAGTTTAATTATGTAGCACGTGGCTCTGGTCGAGTTAATTATGGTGTATACGGTTCTGATTTAGTTTAATTATGTAGCACGTGGCTCTGGTCGAGTTAATTATGGTGTATACGGTTCTGATTTAGTTTTATTATGTAGCACGTGGCTCTGGTCGAGTTAATTATGGTGTATACGGTTCTGATTTAGTTTAATTATGCAGTATACTCAGGATAGTGCTTTGATAAGTGCATTCAGGGTATTCCTGTATGCAGTATGATAATAATAATGATGATGATAATAATAATGATAATAAAAATAATAATAATGATAATAATAATGATGATGATGATTATGATGACGATGACGATAGTAATAATAGCAACAATGACAACAACAACAATAATGATAATTACGATGATGGTGATGATGACGACGATGATGATAGCAATGATGATGTTGATGATGATCACGCACACGCGCACGCACACACACATGCACAAAAAGACGCGCGCGCACACACACACACACGCACACACGCTCACATACAGATACAAACATAGATACACATATACATATACACACACACGCTAGTGCGCGCGCGCGCGCACGCACGCACGCACGCACGCACGCATGCACACACACACACACACACACATGGATTGGAGTCGAGAAAGGTAAGTCTTAAGAGCAGACTGAAATAAGTTCCAACTGGATTTGGTTGAGGAGAACAGAAGTGAACTTCACAGGACTTAACGTGTTCTTGTCTACAACAGGTGTCTGATAGGTAAGAGGTTACGACATCCCTCACAAGGGTGACCTGGACTTGAGGTGGCTGACCATCTTGGAGGCGCGAGTTCCATCCTACGTGGAGCAACAAAACTGGCGACGGCAGAGATCATCCAGGAGACATGACCTGGGTACGGCCTGGTTGCCATAGGGTTTAGGGCTGAAACGCTTGTTTGAAGGGGGGTTCTCCTCTGAGGACCTTGTGCTGTCCAGTTCTCCCCATTGTTGTTTGCTATTTACGTTCCCTACAGAACGACATGGATCATCATTAACAATTTTCACCTTTTTTGAAAATAGTATTTGCTGCAAATATTCTGTAAACGATTAAAAATAACACCTGGAGAGCATACAGTAATATGTTCTGGTGGAAACTCACATGAAAGAGGAGTAGGCATCGTAATGGACAGGGACAAATCAAAAGCAGTTAGGGGGTACTGGGCTGTGTCCGACAGAGTTTTGCTGGTTAAATTGGGTGGCAGGCCATTTAATATCAACATCATTCAGGTGTATGCACCAACATCCGCAAGTACTCAGGAAGACATTGACAACTTCTACGAGGTATTAGAGATGGCCAAGGCCCAATGTAAATCACAAGAAGTTAGGCCTACAATAATAACGGGAGATTTTAATGCTAAAGTGGGACAAGATAGGGTGAAGGATATAGTTGGACCTCATGGCCTTGGTACACAAAATGAAAGGGGAGGGAAACTTGTAGAATGGGCACAGATGAACGAGTTCATAGTAGGAAACACCTGGTTTGAGCAGCCAAATAGAATAAAATGGACTTGGATGAGTCCAGGAAATAATACCAAAAATCTACATCCTGATTAATAAAAGATTTAGAAATTCTTTACTGTCAGCAAAAAGATTACCAGGCGCAGACTGCAACAGTGACCACAATCCTGTAGTGGGAAAGATTTAGGCTGAAATTAAGGAAAAGGAAACAGACCAAAAACAACATCAAATTAAACCTTGGACTCTTAAAGAAAGATGAAGTGATACGTAAAAAAAATTAACGTACATGTTCAAAACAAATTCAGTGCTCTGGAAGACGTTGGTGACAGTGAGGAACAATGGACAAAGTTGAGAAAGTCGATAAATGAAACTTGTGAAGAAATCCCTAAATAAATAGAAAAGCAAAAAAGAACTGGATGACAAAAGAAATTTTAGGCTTGATGGAGGAACTGGAGGAAGGCAAAGAGAAACGAGGAGATATACAGGAAGATAAACAAAGAAATCAGGAATAGGTGCAATGAAGCTAAGGAAGCTTGGCTGAAAACAAAATGCAAAGAAATAGAAGATCGACACAAAACGGATCCTCAGGGTATGTACAGACGAATTGAAGAAATTGTCCACAGGAAAAAGACATGCACATCAACTGGTTGCTTAAAATCGAAAGATGGTACGCTTATCATGGAAAAAGACAAAATATTAGACAGATGGGGAGAATACATTAAAGACCTTATTGAAGATGACAGAAACAAAGAATACATTATAACAAAGAACGTTGAAGGATCACCAATAATGAAAGATGAAGTTAGAGCAGCATTGAAAAAGATGAAACCAGGAAAACCCCCAGGGCCGGACAACATTACTACAGAGATGATTGAAGCCCTGGAGGAATTTGGTAATGAAAAAATAACAGTCCTCATAAATGAAATTTACGACACTAGAAAAATCCCCAAAGATATGTCAAAATCAATTTTCATTGCACTTCCAAAGAAGACAGGGGCTATAGAATGCGAACTCCATCGCACAATCAGCCTAATGAGTCACGCAAAAAAAATCCTGTTAAGAATAATCATGATGAGGACAAGGGATAGAATCGAAAGAGAAATAGTAGAAGAACAGTGTGGATTTGTGGAAGGGAAAGGAATTATTAATGCCATATACATCCTAAGAACTATCATAGAGAGGTCAATCGAGATGAATAATGATTTATATTTATGCTTTGTTGATTATACCAAGGCTTTCGATCGGGTAAGACATGAAGAATTGATCAACCAACTAGAAAGACTCAATATTGATGGAAAAGATCTACGAATAATCAGAAATATTTACTGGGAACAAACAGCTGCAATGAGAATAGAAAAGGATATAAGCTCTTTCCAAAACATCAAAAGAGGGGTCAGACAGGGTTGTGTTTTGTCGCCAGATCTGTTTTCACTTTACAGTTAAAACATCATGAGAAACCTAGAGGAAGACCCTGGATTAAAGGTTGGAGGAAAAATGATAAACAACATTCGATACGCAGATGACACCGTGCTAATTGCAGAAAATGAAAGGGACCTACAAAACCTTATGAATATACCAGAAATAGAAAGCAAAGGTTAGGGTTGGAACTAAACAGCAGGAAGACTGAAGTCATGGTGATCAGTAAAAAACATGAAATCCCATCATGCAAAATAACAGCAGACGGCACAACCTTGAGACAGGTTGATAAGTTTAAATACCTGGGAACGATCATTTCACCAGACGGCAGATGCACATCGGAAATAGCCAGCAGAATCAGCCAAGCCAAATCAGCATTCAAGAAAATGAAAAACATTCTTACCAACAGATTCTTATCAATTAACATCAGGAAGAGAGTTCTTGAATGTTATATAGAACTGATAATATTCGGTCGTGAGGCGTGGACAGTCAACAAGCAAAGCCAGAACAAGATTGAGGCAGCCGAGATGTGGTTTCTAAGGAGAATATTGAGAGTTCCATGGACAGGAAAGAAAACAAACGAGACAGTCTTGACGGATGCAGACACAAGAAGATCATTCATAAGGAAGATTAGGAAAAGACAGGCAACATTTGTAGGCCATTTTATGAGGAAAGGGGAATGGAGCACCTGGTCACAACAGGAAAGCTGGAGGGAAAGAGAGCACCAAGCGGACCCAGGGAGAAAATATTGGACGGACTTGCAGAGTGGCCGAAGACAGAGAGGGTGGAAGAGGTGCTTGAGGCAACAACGGATAGAAACAGATTGACGGCGATGATCGTCAACGCCATGTGGTAAGGCAACTTGATGACGACGACGACGACGATGATGATGATGATGATGATGATGATGATTTAAAATTGAATTCATTTAGTCTTGGTGTCCTTAACCCTTTGACTCCCGCACCCTGTCCAGCATCATCCTGCATCGTCAACCAAGCTAGCAAAGCAAAAACTTAACTCTTTGACTTCCTCACCCTATTCACCAGCTTTCTGCAGGAAGCTGGTGGATAGGGTGAGGGAGTCAAAGGGTTAAATTTCTGTAGTTGGTGGATAGGGTGCGGGAGTCAAACGGTTAATTTTGTGCATTTGAAAACACAGTTTTCCGCATAATCGTAAACCATTAAGCAAAAGACTTGTTTCGCAAAGATGGAACGGGAAACAGTTTGAAATCAGAAAAAAAGCGTGAAGCTCTCTGCGTAGGGCAGAATGTCAGAGAGATACTCAGGACTGGTTCCAGACGTGGAAACCATAACGAGAAGAGTCTGTGACTGGTTCTGAAGTGAATGATTCGAGAAAAAGGGCAGATATGCTCATATTTGAAAGATTTGAAAACTGATCGGGCAGCAGTATTTTGGGTATAGTCAAGGGTGCGTTGCAATGGTCAGTTTGAGGCATAACAAATAAACTTTAGAGCCAACAGTGGCACGGTAATGACGAATAGTACTGATTTTCCTGAATTCTACATAGGCTACATTAGAAGTGTTGAAAACTATGCTGTTTGAAAGAGCGTATTAGATCGAACGTGACGCTAGAGTGACGTACATAGGCTACAGTTTAAAAGAGCGTATCAGATCGAACGTGACGCCAGAGTGACGTACATACTGTTTAAAAGAGCGTATCAGATCGAACGTGACGCTAGAGTGACGTACATACTGTTTAAAAGAGCGTATTAGATCGAACGTGACGCTAGAGTGACGTACATACTGTTTAAAAGAGCGTATTAGATCGAACGTGACGCTAGAGTGACGTACATACTGTTTAAAAGAGCGTATTAGATCGAACGTGACGCTAGAGTGACGTACATACTGTTTAAAAGAGCGTATTAGATCGAACGTGCGTAGAGTGACGTACTACTGTTAAAGAGCGTTAGATCGAACGTGAGTGACGTACATACTGTTTAAAAGAGCGTATTAGATCGAACGTGACGCTAGAGTGACGTACATACTGTTTAAAAGAGCGTATTAGATCGAAAGTGACGCGTAGATTGTGACGTCACGTACATACTGTTTAAAAGAGCGTATTAGATCGAACACGTGACGCTAGTAGTGACGTACATTACTGTTTTAAAAGAGCGTATTAGATCGAACGTGACGCCTAGAGTAGACGTACATGACTGTTTAAAAGAGCGTATAGATCGAACGTGACGCCAGAGCTACGTACATCTGTTTAAAAGAGCGTATTAGATCGAACGTGACGCCAGAGCTACGTACATGCGATGAGAATGGAATGTCAGTGCCAGTAATGAACAAGACATATGGAAGAGGAGAATTGTTTGGGAGCTTGGCTGACTGACGATAACTGCTCGTGTCTTACTGATGATCACTGCTTCTGTCTTATCATCGTTGAGATGAACTTTGTCATCCAGACCTTTAGTTTAGCTGTACAGTTTTGCCTGGTGGAAATCATCTGATTCAGATCTGTCAGATAAGTGCAGGAGTGAAGCTGGCGTTTATCTTTACACAGCTTTCATGTGACAAGACTTAATGAGAGGGGACATCAGATGTTATCAATCACCTGACCTCTTCCGCGAACAGGCAGAGATACCGCCTGTCAATAACGCGGTCGCGCTCGCGCGCGTGCGAGCACACACACACACACACGCGCGCGTCGCGCGCGCGCACGTACACATGCACATACATACATACATACATACATACATGTATACATCATACATACTCATACATGTATGTACATACATACATACATACATACATGCATACATACATACATACATACATACTCATACATACATACATATATATATACATACATACTACTACATACATGTACTACATATATACATACATACATAATACTACATACAACATACATATATACATAATACATACATACATACATACATACATACATACTCATATACATATATAATAATACATACATAATATATACATACATACATACATACATACATACATACATACATACATACATGTACATACATATCATACTACATACATCAATAATACAACATGAACATACTACATTATACATCTTACAACAGCATACATATAACAAGTACATACATACAATACATCACATGATACAATACTACCATACAACAACATACAAGATACATACATACATCAACATACTACATGCAGCAGCAACAACATCACACAACAACAACACACCATACAACATACACATACATACATACATACATACATACATACATACATACATACACAAACAAACATTCACAAACACGAAACATACGTACGAACACTTACAAACGAAACAAAAAATCACACACACGTAAATACACACACACGCACTCACACTGAAACACAAACACACACAAACGAAAAAAAAAAAACATTCACACACACACAAACACACATCCACACACAAACACACAAACACCAAAAAATACATACTTGCATACACACACAAATACATACACAAACAAACACACATGCGCACACCACACACACACACGCACACCACCACACACACACCACACACACACACACACACACAACACACACACACACACACACACACACAACAACAACACACAACAACACACACACACACACGCACACACACACAGAGAAAGAGAGAGAGGAGAGAGTGTGTGTGTGTGTGTGTGTGTGTGTGTGTGTGTGTGTGTGTGTGTGTGTGTGTGTGTGTGTGTGTGTGTGTGTGTGTGTGAACGTGAAGGCAAGGAGGGGAGGGGGACTGGTTTGGAAGGGCCCATGTAGCAGCACAGCCAAACCACAAGGAAACTCACCGCCAGAAAAAAATGGTCATTATTTCCTGTTCGTGCTGAGATCAATGGCTTGCTGCTGCGGGAACATTTTGAAATCGTTACAAACTAAAAAGAAAAAATCATCCAAAACAGAGACTGTACCCAGGAAAGAGAGAAAGAAAGGAGAGACGCAGAATGGAAATGAATTAATAAATACTCAAATAAAAGATTAAATGAATAAATCCTGATGGAAAGAAGGGAGGAAAGAAACAAAAAACTAAATGTATAAACATATGTATGGATACAGAAAAAAAGAAGGAAGGAAAAATAGAAAAAACAAAGAACTAAAGAAAAGGGAGAGATACAAAAGAAAATAAACCAGAAATAACAACAAAACTTTATATTGGACTCTCAAAGGTAAATGAATCAACTCATGTACAATTTAGTGCATGTGTTCAAAACAAATTCAGTGCTCTGGAAGAAATGTGGACAGTGAGGAACAATGGGCAAATTTGAAAAAAAAATTCGATAATGACGCTTGTGAAGAAAATCCTAGAATTGAAAAAAAATGCAAAGAAGAACTGGATGGCAAAAAATGGGCTTGATGGATGAAAGAAGGAAGGAAGGAAGTAAAGGGAAAAGAGGAAGAAGTACAAAAAGATAGATAAAGAAACCGGAATACATGTACGTGCAAGTGAAAATAAGGAAAATTAACTAGAAACAAAGTTAAAAGAAAAAGGCCGACGCTAAACAGACCCTAAGTTTATGTACAGAAATACTGAAGAAGATGCCAATAGGAAAAAGGCATGCACATCAACTGGTTACTTAAAATCAAAACATGGTACGATTATTATGGAAAATATTAGTTAGATGGTGAGATATATTGAAGACCTTTTTAACGATAACAAAACGGAGGAACACATAAGAAAGAACGCTGAAGGCCAACCAATAATGAAAGATTAAGTTAGAGCAACATTGAAAAAGATGGAAATCCCCAGGACCAGACAATATTACTACAGAACTGATTGAGGCTGTAGATGAATTTGGTATTGAAAAAGAAACAATCCTCTTCAAATGACATTTATAACACCGGAAAAATAGCCGAAAGATATGTCAAAATCAATTTTCATTGCACTTCCAAAGAAAGCAGGGGCTATAGAATGCAAACTCCATCGCACAATCAGGTTGATGAGTTACATGACACAGATTCTGTTAAGAATAATCATGATGAGGACAAGGAACAGAATCAAAAGAGAAATAGCAGAAGAACAACGTGGACTAGTTGAAGAGGAAAGAACTATAAATTCCATATACATCCTACGAATTCTCTCAGAGAGATCTGTTGATTTGAATAAGGATTTATATTTATGTTTTGTTGATTATACCCAGGCTTTTGATAGAAAGGATGTAAGAATAATAAAGAATCTGTATTGGGAACAAACAGTACCAATGAGAGTAGAAAATGATGGAAGCTCATCCCAAAACGTCAAAAGAGGGGTTAGGCAGGGATGTGTTCTGTCAACCGATTTATTTTCATCTGTCAACCGATTTATTTTCACCTTACAGCGAAACGATCATGAGAAACTTAGAATAAAGGTTGGAGGAAAAATGATAAACAATCTTCGTTATGCAGATGACACCTCATGCAAAAATGAAAAAAATATGTACAAGGTCTTGCGAATTCAATAGAAAGCAGAAACAAAGGGCTCCAGTTAAATAGTAATAAGATTGATGTCATGGTAATCAAGACTGCTGTCATCAGTTAAAAACAAGCAGTTTTCTGATGTAAAGTAACAGGAAATAGCTAAACATTGAGACAACTTGATGAGCTTAAATATCTAGGAACGGTCATTTCACCAGACGGCAAATGCACATTAGAAATATCCATCAGAATTGGCCAAGCTAAAGCAGCATTCAAGAAAATGAAAAGTCGTTCTTACCAGCAAACGCCTCGATTATCACCGGAAAGGGAATTCTTTGGTGTTACATAAAACCAATACTTTTGTACGGATACGAAGCCTGGACAATCAACAAGCAAAGTCAGAAAAAGATTGTGGCAGCTGAAATGTGGTTTCTATGAGGAATTGTAAGAGTTCCATGGACAGCAGAGAAAGCAAAAGCAAATAAGACAGTCCTGAAAGAAGTAAACACACACACACACAAGAAACATTAATGAAGAAAATAAGGAAAATGCAAGCAACATTTATAGGACATTTTATGAGGCAAGAGAATTTTGAGTACCTAGTCACAACAGAAAAGCTAGAGGGAAAAAGAACACTAGGTAGACCCAGGGAGAAAATATGAGACAGTTTTGCAGAGTGGATGAAGACAGAAAGAGTAGGATACATACATGCAGAGAAAAGATAGATTCGTATGGAGGGCCATGATCGCCAACGCCATGCCGCACGGCACATGATGATGATAATGACAGAAGAAAAAAGCCGAGAGTGGGACATGGGAGGTATGAGAAAGAGAGAAACATCGAGCTGTGTGGGTGGGAGTAGTTCGTCAGTAAAATCAAAGTTGAAGCTGGAGTTTGTTCATAGGAATTCTTCTTCCTCGGGCAATTCCATGTTGTCCAGCCAGATCTGCCAACAGTTGACTGGTAGATCCTTGGAGCTTGAGCAAAACCCTTTGCGCCGGCAAGGCCTGTGGAATGGAGAGGAATGGGGACGGGGGAATGCAGAAGGAACTAGGAAACATTAATCTGCCATCACCTGAATAACTGACGCATTAACATGGGCGTGAAACTGCCAATTTTAAATGTTGGCGGTTGGGATTGAACTCGAGACATGAGCTATTTGAGTCCACGGGGTTCTATCAAAGGAGCTGGCCATCCCACAGACTAACCAGAACAAAGGAGAGAGAGGAAAGACCTCAAGAATAAACCAAAACAGACAAAGACAAAAGCGTGTAGCAGTATGGCCTCTGCGCAACAAAACCCGGTGGACAGATAGATAGGCACACAAACAGGTAGACAGAGAGACATACAGACAGCCATATACATAGACATAATGATAGACATGGAGATAGGCAGATAGACAGACAGCTAGATAGACATAAAAATAGATATATAGACAGGCAGAAAGATAGACAAATAGATATACAGATAGACCGACAGACAGACATACAGACATGTAGACGTAGACATATATTTACAGACCAAACAGACAGACGAAGATAGATGGACATACAAATGGACACACGGAGACTGACAGGTAGACAAGCAGAGGGACAGACACACAGATAAACCTAGACATGAAGATACAGACGTACATATAGACACACAGAGAGACACACAGACAAACCTAGACATGCAGACACACAGACGTACAAAAAGACAGGCCAACAGATACATACTACGTGTTTTTGCAGCCCCAGTTCCACACTGTCCTTCGTCACAAACCCCCACATCTCCTCTTTCAATCTCCAGCACATCACCAAACCAGCAAAACTAAGATCACCACTAAGATCAGGATATACATGTCTACAGAATCAGGGGCAGTTTTGATTTGTCTCGGTATTATGAATGACCAAGTCATGAGAGATGCTGATATAGAAGGCATGGGCATGGACATAAAGTTGGGAGGAACAATTTTTACAAACCTGCGCTATGCCAGTGATACTGCGCTGTTAGCAGACAATAATTTACCAGACCTCATGGCAACCATCTTTCAAGGAAAAACAGTGGCAATAAGAAAGAAAGGCAGGCCTCCAATCTCATGTTTCGAGAACATAGCCAACATCAGTGGCTTAAACATTCAAGAAACTGTCCACATAAGTCAAGACAGAGCGGCCTGGAGGGAGATGGTGGTGTCTAGGTGTGCAGCGGCCAACACCGAACCCAGTGACGTCGACAGGTGAGACAGGTGAGACTATGAATGAAGAGAACGGGAATGATCATGATGATGTAGTGGAGTTGTCTCGTTGTTTCAAGACTGTGTGACAGGACTGCACTCTTCTCTTCATGTCATGGTACATCCTGGTGTCAACTAGACTCAAAAGATCAAGACACCTACGGTGTTGACTGGGTTATTTAAGCGAATATCTGCGATTCCCCCACTTTCCTGGCATGGTTATCCCCGTCGGCCATATCACCGGTGCCGACATAAAAACTGTACCAAATCAATCAGTCAATCAGATGGCAAGGTCTTATAATGGGAGTGAGGGAGAGAAGGGAGAAAGGACCTATGTAATACGTAAGTTTGCAGCAGCTGAATGACTGGAGTGTGTAGATGGGCAACAAACGGCCAGTTTTTATGTTTCAGGATGGATGTGAACCCGAAACTAAAGACCTTGATCCTCAGCTCTGTCATGAGCCACAAGCCAGTGTTATTGATGCTCTTACGTTTTTTTTGTTTTTTGTTTTTTGTTGTTGTGGCTTTGTTTTCTTTGTTTAATAAACTTTTTTTTACCCGTCTTTTGCTTCACAACAAACGGACATCAAACACACAATGTGGCAACAAAGAATGACAAAAGCTTATACACATATGAAAAACACTGTTTACATATGAACCCCTTATAGCATACAGAAAATACATCATGATTTTTCATACATTGGAAGTTAAAAAATGAACATCAAGATCTAAGCACACGTCAGTATTTCATGAATTTGTTTGTCAACATATCTTTTTGCTGTACGATAATCAAGCATCAATGAACACTGTGATGACAGAAATGACATCAATTTATACATATTAAACAACTATATTGTTGCTGTTAGTGTTACCGCTGACTTCGTCGACACGAAATCCCGATGTGATCTGCTTTTAAGATGCAAATTATGCAGCAGTAACGCGTGCACACAGTCACATATGAGGACGCACGCACAAACTCGCTTCTACATGCATTCAAAAACTGAAAAGACAGACAGGCAGACAGACGCATTTACAATAGCAAGCACACGTGTACACCACACATACACATATACACGCACGCACGCACCTGCACATTCAGATCAAAAAGCCTCCTACCCTCACTCTCACTGCGCGCGCACACAGGCACAGACAGCTCTCTCTGTCTGTTCTCTCTCTCTCTCTTGTATATTTCTTTCTTTCTCTCTGTCTCTGTCTCTGTCTGTCTGTCTGTCTGTTCCTTCTCTCTCTCTGTCTGTCTCTCTCTCTCTCTGTATATTTCTTTCTTTCTCTCTGTCTCTGTCTCTGTCTGTCTGTCTGTCTGTCTGTTCCTTCTCTCTCTCTCTATCTCTCTCTCTGTATGTGTCCGTCTGTCTGTTCTCATTCTCTCTTTCTCTCTCTCTCTCTCTCTCTCTCTCTCTCTCTCTCTCTCTCTCTCTCTCTCTCTCTCTCTCTCCTTCCTTCTCACACACACGGATCAAAAAGCCTCAGCTGTTTTGAGTGCGTTATAATGTTTATGCCATCATTAGAGCAGCATCATGCTGCGATTTGTGTTGCGAGTGCAAATATTACATCACTTACTTATTCTGTTTATTTCTTTGTTTGTTTGTTTGTTTGTTTGTCTGGTGATTTATTTGTTTGTTTGCATTGATAATCAAAGTGCAAGGTGATCTTTATGTCCTCGTTATGGGACTCCGTGCTGTGGTGTGCTTTTCAATGCAAACTGTTAATTGATTGATTTGATGGTTTTTAAGATTTTTCTGCGATTTTAATGCCATGGTGCAGCAGTGGCAAGCATGAGCAACAAGAAAGCTTGAGACGTGTGGCATGCTGCACACTGAGTGAGTGAGTGTGATTCACATCCTACAGCGCATTCAAAACAATGCTGCACGCCTTGTACTCAAAAAGAAAAAAGCTGACCACATATCTCCTCTCCTGGCACAACTTCACTGGCTCCCTGTATCAAAGCGCATACAGTACAAACTAGACACCATGTGCTACAAAAGCCTCAATAACGCAGCCCCCGATTACCTGTCAAGCCTACTTGAGATCTATGTTCCCTCACGTACCCTCCGCTCTGCCTCCGATCCTCTGACTTTTCGCTTTCCACGCACTAAGCTCAATACCTATGGTCCACGTGCCTTCTCTGTTTCTGGTCCACTCTCCTGGAACAAACTTCCTCTCTCAGTCCGTCAGCAACCTACTTTTGTCTCCTTCAAGTCCGCTCTCAAAACTCACCTTTTCTCCCTGCATAAAATCCTGACCTCACTCAATCCCCTCTGCAGCCTGTCTCCACTCGGAGGGGAATCGCATTGTAATATATAATTGTATATAATATGCTCTCTATAATTTTCCATTGCTTTTATTCTTTCTCCCCATTTATAGACGTGTGCGTGTGTGTGTGTGTGTGTGTGTGTGTGTGTGTGTGTGTGTGTGTGTGTGTGTGTGTGTGTGTGTGTGTGTGTGTGTGCGTGCGTGAGTGCGTGTGTGTGTGCGTGCGTGCGTGCGTGTGTGTCTGTTTTAGCGCTTAGATTTGATTTTATCAAGATTTTGCGCTATATAAATAAAATATTGTATTGTATTGTATTGTTTATTTGTAGTATTGTATTGTATTGTATTGTATTTGAGTGAACTGATTCAGCGGTGGTATGTGTGGTTGATCGATTTCACTTTTTGATTGCACGCTTGTTATTGATTGATTGAGCGAGTAAGTGAGTGGGTGGATGGGTAAATGGGTTGATTGATTGATTGATTGATTGATTGAGTGACTGGCTGACTGACTGAACGATTGACTGACTGACTAACTGACTGACTGAATTATGAATAAAATCGAGCAGCAAATGTTTGTCGTCTGCTTTTAGAAAATCTGTACAGTTCTTGGTGATGGCAGAACACGACAAAACAGGGGATTTCGTGCTGTACATGTCTGAATTGGAATGATCCAATTCTGAGGTATCGTTATTTAACATTTACACTGCCTGTTTTACAGCCATAAATGAAAGAATATTGCTATTGCGTGACAATCTTGTTTGAGAGATCAGAACAGAACTCGGATCACATGCACAGCTTGTGCGCGCGCGTGTGTGTACGTGTGTGTGTGTGTGTGTGTGTGTGTGTGTGTGTGTGTGTGTGTGTGTGTGTGTGCGTGCGTGCGTGTGTGTGTGTGTCTTAGTCTCTATGTGTGTGTGTGTGTGTGTGTGTGCGCGCGCGCGCGTGCGTATGTGTGTGTACGCACGCGCGATGTCTGTTTTCAGTGCGTATGTTTTATGTGCGCGCGCGCGTGTGTGTGTGTGTGTGTGTCTCGTCTCTCCTCTCTCTCTCTCTCTCCTCTCTCTCTCTCTCTCTCTCTCTCTCTCTCTCTCTCTCTGGGGGTGTTAAGTGTGTGGATGTGTGTGTGTGTCTTTCATTATTTGATTTCTTTTCCACCAGTCTATGTTTCCTGTTTATCCCATTAAGTTTTTTGATTGGAGAAGATGGGCCTTAATTAAGGAGAAAAAGATTTGAATTAAACTGAAAAAAGGGGGGACGACGAAGGGCAAGCTTAGGTCAGCTATTCCCTTAACCAAGCCAATTGATTCTGGAAGCTTGGAAGCTTCTTGGTGAATGGAGGCACACACACACACACACACACACACACACACACACACACACACACACACACACACACACACACACACACACACACACACACACACACACACACACACACACACATGCACAAGCACATTGCGCGTGCGCGCTCACAGACACGAGTATAGTATGCACAGATGGTTCAACCAAGACGATGGGCCCAGTGGCCGAGCGGTCTAAACCGTGGAAGACAGTGAGAAGAGTAGTTACTGATGAGTCTTCCAGCTATCGCCTGAATAAGAATACGGATTCGAATCACGTTTGGAGTTGTGTGTGTGTGTGTGAGTGTGTGTGTGTGTGTTGAGTGTGTGTGGTGTGTGTGTGTGTGTGTGTGTGTGTGTGTGTGTGTGTTAGTTTGTGATGTGTGGTGTGTGTGTGTGTGGTTGTGTGTGCGTGCGCGCGCGCGCGCGCGCGCGTGCGTTACCTTTGTGCTCACCTTTTTTTTCACCCCATTTTCTATACCACCTTGATGGCCACAGAAACTGGGGCAATTTTTGTTGTTTTTTTCATTTTTTATTTATTTACTTTTTTTTACAATGCGATGATGATGATGTCGATGAGGATGACAATCACGAAGCTATGGAGTTCCATCTAAGATTGAGACTGCGTGACAGGGCTGTACTCTACGCATACTATCATAATATATCCAAGCGTCAACCAGGCCCGAGAGATACAGACACGTGCGGTGCTGGTCAGAAGATTTGAGCAACGCCCCCAATGACGCATCCGGGAAATGGATGAAGACGCCACTGTGTTGTCCCAGTCTTCCTAATGAGCCCATAGCTCGCCCAATTCTGGGTAGGAGCCGGTTAGAGCCGAAAAATCCCACAATGACATATTTTTGAAGGGACTGATGGCGATTCGAAGCCACAATCTTCCCGTCGGTAGTCCGTTGCGTTAACCACCACACCACGGCGACTGACTGCAAACAGTCTCCAAAGTTCCTGAGAAAGTGTTGTTCATACATACACCTTCCAGAAAATGATGCTGATCTTAGACACTTTTTTTTTATATTCGTGTGACTTTTCCTTGGTCGGTAGAATCGAATTTGTTGTTGTTATCTTTGTTGTTGTTGTTGCTGCTGCTGCTGCTGTTGTTGTTGTTGTTGTGTTGTTGTTGTTGTTGCTGTTGTTGTTGTTGTTGTTGTTACAGTTCAGTCATTTTCTCAAGCGCTGAGGTACAGCAGGGAAGTTTCGTTGTTTTTGTCCTGAGTATATTTTTTCTTTTGTTGTGGTCGTTTTTGTTGTTGTCGTTTTTGTTGTTGCCTTTTACGTATACTTGAGGAATGGCTGAGTCATTGGAAAGAAAATGTGCGCTTGTCTTGGTTCGGGAATCAAACACGCGTTTTAATTCTGTTTTCAAGTCTTTCTGGGTTTTTTTGCTTGAACGTTGGCAGTCATTTCGATGTGTTTTGTTTTTAAGTCTCTCTTGATGACAAGGAAAACAGTTTCATGTCGACTAGGGGGGGGGGGTGTGCGTGCGTGCGTGCGTGCGTGTATGTGTGTGTGTGTGTGTGTGTGTGCTTGTGTGTGTGTGTGTGCATTGTATGTGTGTGTGTTTGTGTGTGTGTGTGTTGTATGTTTGTGTGTGTGCTTGTTTATGTGTGTGCTTGTGTGTATGTGTGTGCGTTGTGTGTGTGTGTGTGTGTGTGTGTGTGTGTGTGTGTGTTGTGTGTGTGCATGCGTGTGTGTGTGTGTGCACGCGCGCACGCGTGTTTGTCCGTCTCTCCATCTGTCTGGACAAAATTGTGTCAACAACATTTCCAGAGCTGTTACTGGACAGATCTTTGCCAGATTCAGGTCAGACTCACTGGGTGTTCATTGATGCAGAATTGCAAACACGAACAGTTTGGAAATCATGGCGCCAAGATCAGAGTCACATGAACTAAAAATAAGTGTCTAAAATCAGCATTTCTATTTTTTTCTTGAAGGTGTACAAAGGGAACTTTTCTCATGAAATATGGGCAATAATATCTGCGTTCAGTTTACACCATTGTCTTCAGGTTGTTCACAGTGAACTTGAGAAGTACAGCATCTGGATTGTAATTATTTTATTTTATTTTAATTTATTTTATTTTAATTTTATCTGATCTTATCTTATTGATATTTTATTTTATTTTAGTTTATTTCATTTTATTTTATCTTATCTATTTTATTTTATTTTGTTTATTTATTTGTTTATTTATTTATCTATATTTATTTATCTATTTGTTTTTGACATGACCACGTTGGTATTGTTGTTTGTGTCGTTGCTTGCGCTGGTGTGGTGGTGGTGGTGGTGGTGATGGTGGTGGTGGTGGTGGTGTGTGTGTGTGTGTGTTTGTGTGTGTGTGTGTGTGTGTGTGTGTGTGTGTGTGTGTGTGTGTGTGTGTGTGTGTGTGTGTGTGGTGTGTGAGTGTGTGTCTTTTTTGTGCGCGTTTTTGTGTTTTCTTTAAGTGACAGTGGTTGGTTGTGGTGTGGTTGACGTGGAGATACGCACAGCTCCCACTGTCTAGCTGGACTGCATGGATTTGCCCGGGTTTTACTCTTTCCGTCAACAACTTTGTCGAGCGGCCTCCTTGTGGCTCTAATAGTCGGCTGGGCTATAAGGAATATGAACTGAACTGAACTCCTATTCAGATATCTGCAAATGGACGTCCAAACCTGTTCAGGGTTGGCAAAGGTAAAGGGTAAAGAAGGGAGGGACAGGAGGCGAGCACCGCCCTTGTAATGCTGGTCCTGAGGGACAAAAGGGAGAAGGAGGATCTCTTTACCGCCTCACTCTCCTAGGACCTCGATGTTCTGGAACAATTTTGTTGTATCTTTTAAACTTGTAGGCCTACTCCAAGCCAGTAAAAGAAATGTCAGTCCATAAACGGCTGAAACTTTTGTCTGTGACTTTGTGTATCAAATAGAAAAGAAGACAAATGGCATCAGTTTGATGAGAATGAACGTCTGTGTTGAAATGGAGACACAGATAGAGAGCAGAGCAATGGCAGCATTAGAACGTAACTGACTATTGACAGGAATCAAACGAGACAATTCAAAGCAGCACTTCCACATTTCATCTCTCTGTCTGTCTCTGTCTCTCTGTCTGTCTCTGTCTATCTGTCTCTCTCCCTCTCTCCCTCCCCCCTATGTTTCTCTCTTTCTCTCCCTCACTCACTCCCTCTCTCTCTACCTCCTTTAATGTGTTTCTATGTCTCTCCCTCACACACACACACACACACACATTCACTCACACATACACACTCACACACACTCCACACACACACACACACACACTCACACACACACACACACACACACACACTCACACACACACACTCACACAACACACACTGGATGGGACCCAAAGCAACAATGCCTCACCGCTGACCGACAGTCATCTCCCAGCTCCCGTCACCACACGGTAGCCACACTGCCAGACCAAGAGAGGTGTCCACGCCCAGCATGACCCATTGGGACCCAGCCATCACTTTCCCTGTTTACTCCATCTCCACTGGAATGGCAAGGCGGGGAGATGAGAAACCCCGGGATATAACCACACAAAGTTCACCAACCAGGTCGAGGAGCCCAGCTACGGACCAAGAGAGAACCGGGGGGGGGGGGGGGGGGGGGGGAGAGGGGGGGAGGGGGGAGTTCGTAAGTTCGTACGATCGCAAAAGTTCTCAGACATGGTGCTGCAAATAATAATGATAATAATAATGATAGTTATAATGATAATAATAATAACAATAATAATAATAATAATAATTACAGTATTTAGACGGCACCAAATGTTGACAGTTCAAACCAAAGCGCACTCGCAGCCCGGTTTGTTTTTCAGTCAGGTCTGACATGCCCACAAAGGGATCCCGAGCTTGCCGTCTCTCCGACCTGTCACCAGAATTTCCCTGCAATCATCAAGATAATTCTAGGATATGTAGAAAGCAAGTCTTGCTCCCCGTTGGACAGGGAATTTTTCTTCCCCACCCCTAAACCCCCTCCTTTTTACTACAACTAGAGAGGTGATCTGGGTGCTACACTTTCGGATGAGACGATAAATGGAGGTCGCGAGTGCAGCACGCACTCACGGCTCTAAAACATTCCATGGCAACAGCCCATCCTGGGTAAAATTATGTAACAAAATGTTGTTTAAAACAAAGAGGTGGAATCATAATCTGGCGATATGCTCTCCCCGAAAATAAAATTCAGTGTGACCAAATTAAAACAATTTTAATTTATAAATAAATAAATCCAATCCAATACAATCCGGTCTGAATGGACAGAGAGACAGACAAAGAGAACAAAGGACAAAATGCCTAAACGCAGAGACAAAGAGAACGTGTAAAGGTAAAAGAGAAACAAAGGAAGGAAGAAAGAAAACGAAAGACAAATAGTCATAATCAAAGAATGAAGAAAAGCGAGAGAGAGGGGGAGAGAGAGGGGAGGCAAAGAGAGAGAGAGAGAGAAAGAGAGAATGAAAAAACGAACAAAAAAAAAAGACTAGAAGAATGGGAAAAGGTAAGAAAAAGTAAAATCAGGGAGAGAAAGAGAGAGAGAAATTTGGAAGTTGAAAAACGAACAAATAAACAAAAGACTAGATGAATATGAAAATGTAAGAAAAAGTAAAAGCAGAGAGAGACAGAGAGAGAGAGAGATTAAAAAACGAACAAATAAAAGAATAGAAGAATGGGGAAAAGTAAGAAAAAGTAAAAGCAGGACAGAGAGAGAGGGGTGGGGGTGGGTATGTGGTGGTAGGAATAAAGAAATAGGTTCTGCGTATAAAGACGTGATGCTAACGAGAAAACGGCCGACACAATACGAATACAAGTCATACAATGAGGAGAAATGGCATGAACAGGAAATGGAAACGACGTCGTTATTTTCCTGACTCTTTAATGTATGTTTTTGCCCCTTTGACATTGGAGAGAGAAAAAAAGAAGACGACGAAGAAGCAGGAATTGTCACCATTTGTTTCATGTGTTTTTGACCCTTTGATATATGAGAAAAGAAGACGAAGAAAGAGGCATTATTACTATTAGTTTATATTGGATGCCCCCCACTTTTTGCACTGCCTCTGTGTCATTGCCTTATACACAGCTTAGTACGTCTGTCCAACACACCTCTAAACTTAACGAAAATGAGGTTACCATGAGATCGTGGCGTGGAAGGCCCAGATTCCAGATTAGTGGTATGATAATACAGGTGAATATTGATGGTGTGATCATGCTGTACAGTGCCATTTCATATTGAAACTATCGTGGCTTGTATAGTACGCTTCGTGTAAACCAGGCCCGAGAGATACAGACATGTGCAGTGTTGGCCAGGAACATGAGCAACACACTTGGTGACGCATCTGTGACGTGAAGGAGGCTTGACTGTGTCGTCCCAATATTCCCATTGAGCCTATAGTATACTCAGCTCTGAGTAGGTTAGGGCTGAAAGTCCCACAATATTTTTTGACAACACCGATTTGCTTTGAATCCACAACCTCCCTTTCGTTAGTTGTGCTAGCCACTTCTCATGACGACTACGTTATTGGATTAATGTAATTGTCTTTTATGTTTCTTGATATAGTTTATTTAGATGAATGCCCTGAGATGAAGGTTGGAGGAAAAATGATAAGCAATCTTCGTTATGCAGATGACACTGTGCTTATTGCAGAAAATGAAAAAGACTCACGAAATCTTGTGAATATAATAGAAATAGAAAGCAGAAATAAAGGGCTGGAACTAAGTAGCAAGAAGACTGACGTTATGGTGATCAGTATTAAAAAAAAAAGTCCCCTCATGCAAAATAACAGCAAATGGCACAACACTGAGACAGGTTGGTAAGTTTTGGTATCTGGGAACTGTCATTTCACCAGACGGCAGATGCACAATAGAAATAGCCAGCAGAATCGGCCAAGCCAAAACAGCATTCAAGAAGATGAAAAGCGTTCTTACCAACAAATGCCTGTCAATTAACATCAGGAAGAGAGTTCTTGAGTTTTACATAAAAGCGATACTGTTGTACGGTTGTGAGGTGTGGACAGTCAACACGCAAATACTCGAACAAGATCGAGTCAACTGACATGTTTTTTTCAGTTAAGAAACATACTTGAATACAAATTTAAACATAACTGTGTGTCTGTGTGTCTGTGTGCCTGTGTGTGTGTGTGTAGAATGGCAGCAAAGTCTTCTCGCCACGTTGTCATGAATTGATTAAGGAAAACCACTACCCTGTCACACCATCGCCACTGTTCGTGTGTATGGGATGTGGAGAGTGCGACGGGCTTCTTATCATTCTCTGCCATGCTGGTCCATTCGCAAACTGTGTTGGATTTGAGAAGTTCGATACAACATGGGAGATAATTCTCAAGAGTTATGTCCTTTGATTACATTATAAACATTCTTTGATTACATTATAAAAATTCTCCCTGCTTCCATCTTATTTCTTTGGTATTACCTATATGCCTTGGAAGCAACCCTGTATATGTTCTGTTTTGTCTATGTGTGTGTGTTTGGTCAGTTCAAGAATAACAGACTATGTCAATCTTGAACATAAGACCAAGATATTGCATGTATTTCTCTCCTCTCTCATAGTTGTGTGTAGGGTAGTTGCAGAGTGTAAAGGTAGGCTTGGCGGGTATTTTTGAGGAGTGTTCTGAGCTTACTGTTTTTGTACTTTGTATCTGCTTCTATGCTAGCTGAATGGGTAGCGCAAACTGCGTTGGATTTGAGAAGTTCGATACAACATGAGAGATAATTCTCAAGAGTTATGTCCTTTGATTATAACTAAGGGCACTAAAACATATAAAAGTAGGTCTAAATTACGTAAAATTGCTTCCGCATATCTCATTTCCCAGGAGCCAAAAATATACTTAATGCATGTACCCAATAATCAATCCTAAAAGAAAAGTACAAAAGACTTTATCGAGCACATACAGGTGAATGGACTAGCAGGGCAGAGAATGATAAGAAGCAATGACAGAAAGCGAAGAAACAAGGCAGAAAGAAAGAGAGTGACAGAAAAGAGGAAATTTCTAACATAGAATTTCCAGAAGGTGGAGATAACATATGTACTGAAAGAGCCCTGACATTCCTACTGGGGCAGCATACCAGTTCCAGTGTGTCAGACAGGCAGTCTGCACTTCATAGCACTCGCTGAGGGAGATCTTGATTCTTCGCAAATAAGTGATCGGTACAGATTCTTTTCATGAGAAGCGGCTGCAGTCCATCCAATCAACAATACCATATAAAGATTCTGCCCTCTTAAGGAGACAAATTTCCCAGTTGACAATATATCATTGCATATGTACAAAAACATTGTAGGAGAACATTGCGCTCTTACTGGAGCTTGTTCAGTTAAAGTTTGAATCAGTGTTCAGTGATGTCAAATTTAAAGATGATACAGTGGTGGTATTTAGAAGTTAATAAAACGTGAACATTTTATCCTCTATCAAATTGTATCAACATTTTGATTGTAAAAATCAAACTCATCGTGTGAGATAGATTGTCGCACCCTCCACATCCCATACACACGAACAGTGGCGATGGTGTGACAGGGTAGTGGTTTTCCTTAATCAATTCATGATAATGTGGAGTTTGGTCCCTTTTGATTTGGGACTGCTTTTCTGTGTTTCTCACAAAATGTGTGTTCTTACCATGTCAAATGGTTGGTTTTGATGGCCTGCTGTCACGTTGGAATTAATTGCATGAGACCATTTGGTAATGGTCATGTGTGTGTATGTGTGTGTGTGTATGTGTGCGTGTGTGTGTCTGTTTGTGTTCTGTGTGTCTGTGTGGTCTGTGTGCCTCTGTGTGTGTGTGTAGAATGGCAGCAAAGTCTCCTCGCCAAGGATGGGTATACATGTATTCATGTGCATGAACGTGTGTGTACACAGATATATGTGCATGAGTGTGTGCGTGTCTTCTGTGTCTCTCGGTGCGTTAGTGTGTGTGCGTGCTCGCGCGTGTGAATGAGCAAACGAGGAGGTTAAACGTGAAATCATATTGGTTCATATGGCTGTCTACAACACAAGTGTTCTCAGATCCCTCAAAAGACTTTTATACAGAAGTGGTGTTATTTTCTATTTGTGTTCGGACGTTCATTATTTTGTTCAGTTCCTTTTCCCACACACGGAGCTGAACTCAATCAATCAATCAATCATGTCGAGCTTGCTCGGCTATCCATGACACGTTTCCTCCATCCTTCTCTGTCAACATTGCAGTAGGTAGTTCATCATACTGACAGCCCGTATCATAGATCAGTTGATCGATGAAGGTCTTTTTTGCCTGTCTTGGTCTTTGTTTGCCTTGACTGGGTCTCCATAGTAGAACATCTCCCACTAGTTCTTCTTTGCTACGCCAGCAGTGTCCCGCGAAGCGCAGTCTTTGTTGACATATTGATTTTCTGATTGGTGGGATCTTACCACATAACTCTTTGTTAGTTGGATGTTCTCTCCAGGATTTGTTCAGGGCTGCACGCAGCAGTCGTGTGTATGCTCCATCAATCTTCTTCTCTAATGTCATTGTTAGGGTCCAAGAGATTGAGCTATATGTAAGAACGAACTCTACTACAGCTCGGAAGAAGTTCCTTTTCATGTTGTCTGGTACATTGGATTTCCAGATTTTGTCCAGTTGATTTAGAGCGCCCCAGGCATTTCCGAGTCTGGTGTTGACGTCTTGTTCTGTGGAGTCAATGTAGCTGCCCAGGTATTTAAAGTCTTGAACTTATTTGATCGCATCTCCTAGCTGCCCAGGTATTTAAAGTCTTGAACTTGTTTGATCGCATCTCCATAGAGACTTCTCATACCTTCTGATGCGTCTTGATTCAGACAGATGAACTCTGTTTTGTTCGCATTGAGGTGGAGCCCGATCTCCATTGCTGTTCTTTCGATATTGTGAAGGAGAGATATTGCATCCTCAGAGCACATTTAATTGCCAGGTGAGCCCAAAATAGAAGTACCGAGTATAGCACATATATTGGTCGTAATACATTGACCAAACAGTGAATTATTTCAGCAGTCAGCGATTTCACATTTCACATTTTATCATCATCAACATCACGTAAAAAATGTACGAGTTATATAGGAATCTTACAGTTGTCCCACATGCTGGCAATCATAGACATAGTGCGCAACATGTCATGGTGAATTATCTTCATTAAGTCAGTGTCTCCTGTTCGACCAAACAACAGGGAAGTGTTGCTGTTTTTCTCATTACATTTTGTATTAATTTGTTGTTTGTCCGCTGTTATTTATTGTTTTATGTTTACTCTTGACAAAGGCTACGTGGCCGAAAATTTGCGCCTCCCTTGTCTTGGTATATCAAATACGCGTTCTGGTTTATTTTTGAGTTTTTCAGGTTCCTGTTAATTTGAACGCAGGCAGTCACACTTTGTTTTGGACTTCAGTAAGCAAGTCACTTAGATTTAGCGTAATGAATTTACAGCAAAAACTCGATGATGAAAAGGAGATATGTATTTCTGATTCTTTGTCATGTGTTTCAGTATCGATTTCTTTTATCTTGTACAATTACCCTAGGAAATGAAATTCATCTTCAATCACACCACAGACTGTGTACATTTTCTGTATGTCTTATGGAAAATATGTGTCTGCCTTTTTAAATTCGTAGGTCATGCGCACTTACTAATTGCGTAACGTTGTTCTGTGGCCAGACATATGTACACTATGTAAGAGCTGGCGACCTTATAACAGAATTACTGTTTTATGTTTGTCAGTCTATCTCATGATCTTCTGGTTCTTGTGTGTGTTTTTGGAGTTATAATAATAATTATGCTGATTGACCCATACGCACTGGTGACATCTTGTTAATCAGACAATTGTATTATCTAGATGTGATGCACTGCAACCCAGCACTCCAGGGAGGAGGTGCCTGCAGCCAACTGTAGACACATGGAGTGAGGGGTGGTGGGCACGGTGGAGGTGAAGATTAGAAACAGAGCAATGGGTCATGGTAGAAGGGGAAGTGTTGGGAACAGGGAGAGGGCTAGAATGATACTGGTTCGGATCAGCTGTAGAGAATGTGGTAATTACACACGCGCGTACATTCACACGCTTGCATGCGCACGTGCTCACACACATCTACAAAAGCGACCAAACCAAGCCAAAATGAAACAGCACTTGGAAGAGACCCCAAACACAGAAACTTTCCAGAGTATTCCACTGGAAAGACTACTAACAGAATCCCTCACGCTACTATATGCACCAACACAGCAGTGTTAGTATAATAATTCTGGAACTACTTAGCTTATTTACACTTACTTATTTACTTACTTGCTTATCCTGTTCATTATGCCATTATACGGTAGCAACGAAGATCCTCTGCTCTTTGTTCTTCCTCAGCTGGTGTTTGGCACCACGGGTGTGTTTCAGGACCTTGTTCTCTTTGTAATTTTCCATCGTCTTTGGTCAGTTCAACTTTTACGTCAGATGAATTCCACTTCACGTAAGCAGTGGCAACATCCTGTAAAATCGTGAACTGACATGACTTATCAGATACTGGTCTAGTTAGCAGAGTTAGAGCTCATGTCTTCGAGGTGTTCTTGGGTCTTCCTGCATCTTACTCCTGATATCCAGTGAGGGCGGTCCGCTGATGTTATCCTGTCCTTGTAGGATGAAATGCCCAATCCATCTTTATCATCTTTTTATGATGATGCTGTCCATAGTTCTTTGATTGTGTTGTATTGGTGGAGTGGTTGTTGGTATGAGATGGTGCCGGGTCAAAGACAGAAGACTGGTATTACTATCTGGTGTGCCTATTTCATCATTCTATCATCAAATCCTGTAACCGATGTAGTCGTTTCGTTGGGGTGGTGAGGAGGGGGATGGGAGGTGGTGGAACGAGGATTGATGAGACGCAGCAATTTCCTCCACCTCTGTCCCGGACGAGCCCCCACAGGAGCCTCCACAGCTCAGTGGTTAGAGCACTGGTCTTGTAAACCAGGCGTTGGGAGTTCGATCCTCCCGGTGGGGGGGGGGGGGCTTTTCTTGCTTTCTTTTTTTTTCAGGCTGGTTGGTTCTTGTGATACAACCATGGACTCAAGATCTGATATCTCAAGTTCAATCCCAGCCTACAACATTAAAAACTGGCCTGTTCGCTGCCCATCTTAACGCTTCCATCATTCTGGTGGTGTCAGCTTAGTATTTCAAAAGTCCCTCCCTCCCCCCTTCCCCATTTTGAAGACCAGCCAGCACTTAAGGTTTTGCACAGGTTTAGGGAGTTGTTGGCAGATTTGGGTGAGCACATATGGAATTGTCCGAGTGCGATGAATCCCTTTTGAACAAACGGCAAACAAACTCCAAACTCTGTCTTTAGTGTGCAGCAGCTAAGTCATATGTACATGATTGGTCCAGTCATTCAGATTCACCATCAGCTCTTCCAGTGTTGATCTCAGTTATGGTCCTCCTTCCAGGGTACCACAAGGTATGGCTGTAGACTGTGTGTCTTGGTTAATGACATCACTAAGCCGAGCACTCTTCCGTCTCTTCACTATCGTCAGAAGCGATTCAGAATTACGGCAGACACCAGGTAACCAGTTTTATCATTCTGTTATCTTTTTGTCCACTTGCGCAGTTTCGTCCAAATTGAAATCTTCGCAACTGTGCTGATGTGGCATTGCGGGTGGTGTCGTTGTGACATGATGGGAAATATGAAATACCTGCCTTTAGTTCCAAGTTTCTCTGTCAGGGCTGGACATTTGTCTTTGACTCATTCACTTTACTGAAATTGCTCTTCTGTTCATCTTTGAAGCCTAGGGGTGGGGGGGGGGGGGGGGGCGTGCGGGTATGTTATAAGTTCTTTTGGTGAAACTGGACATGCAAGCTGAATCTGGAAAAGGCCCACCCATAAAAAAACTAAGATTCTTAGGTCATTTACAGAGAGAAAAACGCTTCACAAACCGAATCAAGCGTATAACGTGGCAGTGACAGGTGGGGATGATTTCGCTTGGCTTCACGTGCATTGTATTTCAACGTCAAATGTCGTGGTGTTCAAAAATGGGCATTGTTCTGCTTTTAGCCGAGAGCACGAAATGTGTATTTTCTACCGGTCTGTGGGTGTCTGGCACCTTGTCCCTTCTGCATGTGGAAGTTCAACATGGATTCTTTTGTCGCCCACATAACGTATGATTTCATTCATCTGTAAGTTGACCTCGTGCTTTGTGCGAATGATTGTTTTTATCTTAGGTCTATTGTTTTTTATCTGAGGTCTATTGTTTTTTATCTTAGGTCTATTGTTTTTTATCTTAGGTCTTAGGTCTATTGTTTTTTATCTTAGGTCTATTTTTTTTATTTTTTATCTTTGAATAGCTCTATATGTCATTTCCACCATTTTTCCTTCTTTTTTGGTGGTGGTTGGGGAGGGGGATTAGTTATGTATCACTGCAGTCTTCAGTGAATCTACTGCAGGATAGATGAACAACATGTTCTATTTGCTCCCCTACACTTACTCACGCAGAGTGGAAAGCCATCTTTGGCCTGTTCAGCTTTCCGTCAGATGAATTCCACACTATGTAAACAATGGCAACATCTTGTAAAATTGTGAACTGACATCACTTTATCAGGTATTGGTCTGGTTGGTATAGAGCTAAAGCTCCAACCCTCCGTTATAACTACGAGGATTTGAGTCTGGGTGGCGAAACTTTGTGCATGGGGTTTCCAGACCTATCAGGTTTGAATGGGTTCCTGACTTTGTTAACAGCTGGGGGCGGGAAAGTAGACAGGTAGAGAACCAGCCAGCTGTGAATGGATTGCCCTTGATAACAGCTGGGGGCGCAAAGGAAGCTAGGTAGAGAACTATTTCCGCTGTCCAAAGGTTGACCTGACCCTATGTTTATCAAGAGTGTTTTTACGTTTAACTTTAGGCTGTCACACGTAGCACACGGAACAGTTTGTCCCCCGAACAACTTGACAACAGCGTGATTGTCGTGTCATCCTGCACAAAGAAGTCTCAGACACAACGTTTTGTTTTCAATCCACGTTTTCAATTTTACACATTCTGCATTATCAAAAACTTTTCTTTTTTTTAACTTGTTTTTATTCATTTTTCAGATACATAACATTTCCAAACAGCTTGAAATGTATGCAATGCAGAATCAACAGATCTAACAAAATGTAGAAAAATAAGCAAATTATCAAAACTTTTCAGTTGATCTCTTTGAAAACACACACACACACACACACACACACACAACACACACACACACACACACACAACACACAAACACAACACAAACCCATGCGTGCACACATACACTCACACGTACTGCACGCACATGCATACATAAAAATACTTTAAAAAAAAATTTTTTAAACCGTGCGTGCATCAAAATGCATTTATCGTATTTCATGTGTATGTCTAATATTCAGGGACAACAGTGATAGTCCATTGTCAAAGTGCAGCACCCCCTCCCCCCCCCCCCCCTTTCGTTGTTCTATCTACGTGTGTGCTTTTGTTTACCAATGATAATTGAATCAAACTCAGGTTTTTCACATCTCGGTCGGGTGTTTTATTTTCCACTGGGCCAGACACTCCAAACACAGGCGGTGATGGTAATGGTTATGGTGGTTGTGGTGGTTGTGTGTGTGTTGTGTGTGTGTGTGTGTGTGCGTGGTGTGTGTGTGTGTGAGGGAGAGAGAGGGGGAGAGAGAGAGAGAGAGAGAGAGACTGAAATTTTGCCTTAAGATGGCATTTTGTGTGTAACTTGGCCTTAAGGTTGTTTAGCAAATCGGTATATATCCACTCCGTTAAACACTCGAGGGCACTCAGATGAACCTGGGTGGTCGATTCATTCGATCGGAACTGTGCGGGCGACGGCTATTGACTATGTGCCAGTGTCTGTTACAACACAATGGTGACCAGGAGGGTGCCAGAGAAATATTTCTGCTGACACTGTTGTCCGTAGCCAGTGACCCGTGTGATGATGCTGACAGACTTTGTGAAGGAGTGGTTGTTTATCAAATGATCGGACATTTACGTTGAACTGTACCGTAGCCACAAAGGTTACAAAAGCACATCGGGTGTGTGTGTGTGTGTGTGTGTGTGTGTGTGTGTGTGTGTGTGTGTGTGTGTGTGTGTGTGTGTGTGTGTGTGTGTGTGTGTGTGTGTGTGTGTGTTGTGTGTTGTGCCATGTCCCGTTATTTTACATGGGAAGATTTTTGTAACTGAATATCATGATTTTAGTCGTCTTACTATTTAGTTCAAGCGTTTTATTTCTGCTATCTATTTATATTTGAGTTCAGAAGATCATTAGGTCTCGTTTTTCTTCATTTAGAATTGTGTCATTTGCACAACGGAGATTGTTAATCGTTTTTCCTCCAACCTTCATTTCAGGGCGTTATTCTAGGTTTCTCGTAATGCTTTCGCTATAAAGCAAAAACAAGTCTGGTGACTGAACACGTCCCTGCCTAACCCCTGTTTTGATATTTTGAAAAGAGCTTTTATCATTTTCTACTCTCATTGCTGCTATTTGTTCCCATTACATATTCCTTATTATTCTTAGATCTTTTCCGTCAGTATTCAGCTTTTCAACTGGTTGATCAATTCTTCGTTTCTTACCCAATCAAAAGCCTTGGTAAGTCAACAAAACAAATAAATCCTTCTTCAGCTCACTTGATCTATCTACGAGAGTTCTTAAGATGTATATGGCGTTAATAGTTGCTTTCCTTTCAATAAATCCGCATAGTTCTTCTGCTATTTCTGTTTTGATTCTGTTCCTTGTCCTCGTCATGATAATTCTTAGTAGAATATTTGTCAATGAATCATTCAGGCTGATTGTACGATGGAATTGGCATTCTATAGCCCCTGCTTTCTTTGAAGTGCAATGAAAATTGTGGGGATTTTTCGGGTGTCATAATTCTAATTTAGGACTATTACTTTTGCAATACCAAATTCATCAAGAGCCTCAATGATTTCTGTGGTTATACTGTCTGGTCCTGGTACTTTTCCCTATTTTATCCTTTTCAACGCTGCTCTAACTTCATTATTGGTGGTATTTAACGTTCTTTCTTATGATGTATTCCTTCTTTCTGTCATCATCTAAAGGTCTTCAGCGTACTCTTTCCATCTATCTAACATTTTGTTTTTTTCACAATAATCATACCATCTTTGGATTTCAAGCAGCTAGCTGATGTGCATATCTTTTTCTTGTGGATAATTTCTTCAATGTTTTTGTACTCAAATTTAGTCTTTTATGTGATGGTCTTCTATTTCTTTGCAACTTGTCTCTATCTAAGCTTCCTTAGCTTTATTGCACTTATTCCTGATTTCCTTATTCATCTTTTTGTGTTCTTCCTCTTTTCCCTTTACCTTGTTTCGTTCATTCATCAAACCTAAGATTTCTTTTGTCATTCAATTTTTCTTTGCTTTTCTTTCAAAACTCTGAGGATTTCTTCACAAGCTTCGCTACTGAGTTTTTCAGTTTTGTACACTGTTCCTCACTGTCCCCCAACGTCTTCCAGAGTACTAAATTTGTTTTGAGCATATACACTATATTTGCACGAGTTGATTCATGTCTTAAAATCCAAGGTAAAGTTTGATGTTATTTTTGGTTTGTTTTCTTCTCTTTAGTTTCAGCCTAAATTTCCCCATTACAGGATTGTGGTCACTGTTACAATCTGCGCCTGGTAATGTTTTTGCTCTCAGTAAAGAATTTCTAAAATTCTTATTCATCAGGATGTAATCAGTCTGATTCATTGTGCTATCTTCTGGATTCGCCCATGTCCATTTTCTTCTGTTAGGTTGCTCAAACCAAATGTTTCCTATCACGAATTTATTTTCTTGTGCCCTCTGAACGAGCTTCTGTCCCTTTTCATTTTGTGTGCCAGGGCCATGAAGTCCAACCATGTCATCTACTTTTTCCTGTCCCAATTTATCATTGAAATATCGCATTGTTATTGTTATGTCCATTAATTAACATTGATCCCTGGCTGTCTCTCTTTCTACATACGTCAATTCTTCCTCAGTGATTGTGGATGTCGGTGCATATACTTGAATGATGTTCATATCAAACGGCTTGCCCTCCAGTCTAACTAGTAAAGTATGTATAGTCTATTTTCCTTTATAGACTTTGATTCTTTGTCCATTGTGATGCATACTTCTTTCATGTGAGACTTTGACTTGTCTTTGTCCATTGTGATGCATACCCTTCTTTCATGTGTGTCCCCACATGAATATATATTTTTATGTTTGTCTGACCTTATCATGCCTGCTCCCTTTCATCTCATCTCTCCTGGTCCTAAAATATTGGTGTTCAGTCTTTACATTTCTGTCATGACACTTTCTAGTTTCCCCTTCTGGAGCAGTGTTCTAACATTCCAAATTGCAATTTCTATATCGTTTTAATCTGATCGCAATAACTTGATCACGGTCTGCTGTCACCTGTCAGCATGACTTCCCCTATCTATCTATCCATCTATCTATCTGTCTGTCCATCTATCTATCTATCATCTATCTGATCTGTCATCTATCATCTATCTATTGTCATCTATTATCTGTCTGTCTCTATATCTATCTACTATCTGTCTGTCCATCTATCTATCTATCTATCTATCTGTCCATCTATCTATCTATCTATCTGTCCATCTATCTATCTCTGTCTGTCCATTATCTATCTATCTATCTGTCCATCTATCTATCTATCTGTCTGTCCATCTATCTATCTATCTATCTATCTGTCTGTCCATCTATCATCTATCTATCTGTCCATCTATCTATCTATCTATCTGTCATCTATCTATCTCTCTGTCTGTCCATCTATCTATCTATCTATCTGTCCATCTATCTATCTATCTGTCTGTCCATCTATCTATCTATCTATCTGTCCATCTATCTATCTATCTGTCTGTCCATCTATCTATCTATCTGTCTGTCCATCTATCTATCTATCTGTCTGTCTTCTGTCTATCTATTGTCTGTCCATCTATCTATCTATCTGTCTGTCCATCTATCTATCTATCTGTCTGTCATCTATCTATCTATCTGTCCATCATCTATCTATCTGTCTGTCCATCTATCTATCTATCTGTCTGTCATCTATCTATCTATCGTCTGTCCATCTATCTATCTATCTGTCTGTCCATCTTATCTATCTATCTGTCTGTATCTATCTCTGTCTGTCCACTCTATCTATCTATCTATCTGTCTGTCTGTCTGTTTGCCTATACATCTATCTGCCTGTCTGTTATTATCTATCTTCATGCATCTGGCTGTCTATTTCTCTATCTATCTGTCTGTATATCTATCTGTCTGCCTGCCTGTCATGATCAGTATGTTAACTGGCTTACGCTTCCGAAATAGAGTTGCGTCTGACCGATAACGAAATGATCAATGATAGAGATGAAGCTGGCTTAATGGCGGGCAAAATGGCTGGATTTAGTCAGACGAAACGACACAGTCTGATGAATTTGCTGATCATCAGATATGTGATGGGATGGGTGTCACTGATATATTTCTTTACCGATTGTATCTAGCTAGAGACATGGCAATAGAGATCGGTAACTCACTCACGTGGCCCGCGGTTGTGTTTATTTGTCTAGTCCGTCTGCCTCACTTGCTGTATATCTGTCTCGTTTAGTCCATGTCTGTCTTGTGCAATCTGTGGCTGTGTCTCGTGATCTATGTCTGTCTCGCTTAGTCTATGTCTTGTGCAGTCTGTGTCTGTCTTGCGCAGTCTGTCTGGCGTGGTCTGTGTCTTGTCTTGTGAAGATTGTGTCTGGCATGGTCTGTGGTCTTGTGCAGTCTGTCTGGCACGGTCTGTGTCATGTCTTGTGCAGTCTGTGCCTGGCACGGTCTGTTTCTAGTCTTCTGCAGTCTGTCTCGCATGGTCTGTTTCTTGTCTGTGTCTGGCATGGTTTGTGTCCTGTGCAGTCTGTGTCTGGCATGGTTTGTGTCCTGTGCAGTCTGCTGTGTGTCTGGCATGGTTTGTGTCGTGTCTTGTGCAGTCTGTGTCTGGCATGGTCTGTGTCTTGTGCAGTCTGTGTCTGGCATGGTTTGTGTCTTGTCCTGTCAGTCTGTGTCTGGCATGGTTTGTGTCTTGTGCAGTCTGTGTCTGGTTGGTCTGTGTCTTGTCCTGTACAGTTCTGGTCTGGCATGGTCTGTGTCTGTCCTGTGCAGTCTGTGTCTGTCATGGTTGTGTCTTGTCCTGTACAGTCTGTGTCTGTATGGTTGTGTCTTGTCCTGTACAGTTGGTTGTCTGGCATGTTTGTGTCTGGTCTGTACGTCGTGTCTGTCATTGGTTTGTGGTCTTGTCCTGTACAGTCTGTGTCCTGTCATGGTTTGGTCTTGTTCCTGTCAGTCTGTGTCTGGTATGGTTCTGTGGTCTTGTCTGTACAGTCTGTGTCTGGCATGGTTTTGTCTTGTCCTGTACAGTCTGTGTCTGGTATGGTTTGTTCTTGTCTGTACAGTCTGTGTCTGGTATGGGTTTGTGTCTTGTCCTGTACAGTCTGTGTCTGGCATGGTTTGTGTCTTGTCCTGTACATCTGTGTCTGGCATGGTTTGTGTCTTGTCCTGTACAGTCTGTGTCTGGTATGGTTTGTGTCTTGTCCTGTACAGTCTGTGTCTGGCATGGTTTGTGTCTTGTCCTGTACAGTCTGTGTCTGTGATGTTTGTGTCTTGTCCTGTACAGTCTGTGTCTGGCATGGTTTGTGTCTTGTCCTGTACAGTCTGTGTCTGTCATGGTTGTGTCTTGTCCTGTACAGTCTGTGTCTGGCATGGTTTGTGTCTTGTCCTGTACAGTCTGTGTCTGGATGGTCTGTGTCTTGTCCTGTAGTCTGTGTCTGGCATGGTTTGTTGTCTTGCTGCTTGTGACGCTGTCTCTGTGTCTGGTATGGTTGTGTCTGTCTGTGTGTGTCTGTAGGTTGTGTCTGTTCTGTACAGTCTGTGTCTGGCATGGTGTCTTGTCCTGTGCGTCTGGCATGTTTGTGTCTTGTCCTGTACTTGTGTCTGGTATGGTTGTGTCTTGTCTGGCATGTTGCTGGCATGGTTTGTGTCTTGTCTGTCAGTCTGTGTCTGGATGGCTTGTGTCTTGTCCTGTAGTCTGTGTTGGTTTTGGTCTGTGTCTGAGTCTGGTCTGGCATGGTTTGTGCTTGTCTGTGTCTGTGTCTGTGGTTGTGTCTTGCAGTCTGTGTCTGTGGTCTGTGTTTTGCAGTCTGTGTCTGCATGGTCTGTGTCTTGTGCATCTGGTCTGGCATGGCTGTGTCTTGTGCAGTCTTGTCTGCATGGTCTGTGTCTTGTGCAGTGGTCTGGCATGTCTGTTCTTGTCCTGTGCAGTCTGTGTCTGGCATGTTGTGTTCTGTCCTGTCAGTCTGTGTCTGGCATGGTTGTGTCTTGTTGCAGTCTGTGTCTGGCATGGTTTGTCTGTCCTGTGCAGTCTGTGTCTGGCATGGTTTGTGTCTTGTGCAGTCTGTGTCTGGCATGGTTTGTGTCTTGTTCAGTCTGTGTCTGGCATGGTTTGTGTCTGTCTGTGCAGTCTGTGTCTGGATGGTTTGTGTCTTGTGCAGTCTTGCTGTGGTCTGGCATGGTCTGTGTCGTCTTGTGCAGTCTGTGTCTGGCATGGTTGTGTCTTGTGCAGTCTGTGTCTGGCATGGTTGTGTCTGTCCTGTGCAGTCGTGTCTGGCATGGTTTGTGTCTTGTGCAGTCTGTGTCTGGCATGGTTTGTGTCTTGTTGCAGTCTGTGTCTGGCATGGTCTGTGTCTTGTGCAGTCTGTGTCTGGCATGGTCTGTGTCTTGTCTGTGCAGTCTGTGTTCCCGGCTTGGTCTGTGTCTTGTCCTGTACAGTCTGTGTCTGGCATGGTCTGTGTCTTGTGCAGTCTGTGTCTGGCATGGTCTGTGTCTTCTGTGCAGTCTGTGTCTGGCATGGTCTGTGTCTTGTACAGTCTGTGTCTGGCATGGTTTGTGTCTTGTACAGTCTGTGTCTGGCATGGTCTGTGTCGTCTGTGCATCTGTGTCTGCATGGTCTGTGTCTTGTGCAGTCTGTGTCTGGCATGGTCTTTGCCTGTGCAGTCTGTGTCTGGCATGGTCTGTGCTTGTCCTGTGCAGTCTGTGTCTGGTATGTTGTGTCTTGTGCAGTCTGTGTCTGGAGGTTTGTGTCTTGTCTGTGCAGTCTGTGTCTGGATGGTCTGTGTCTTGGTTTCAGTCTGTTGTCTTGTGCAGTCTGTGTCTGGCATGGTTTGTGTCTTGTGCAGTCTGTGTCTGGCATGGTTTGTGTCTTGTGCAGTCTGTGTATGGCATGGTCTGTGTCTTGTCTTGTGCAGTCTGTGTCTGGCATGGTTTGTGTCTTGTGCAGTCTGTGTCTGGCATGGTCTGTGTCTTGTCTTGTGCAGTCTGTGTCTGGCATGGTCTGTGCCTTGTGCAGTCTGTGTCTGGCATTGTTTGTGTCTTGTGCAGTCTGTGTCTGGCATAGTCTGTGCCTTGTGCAGTCTGTGTCTGGCATGGTTTGTGTCTTCTGCAGTCTGTGTCTGGCATGGTCTGTGTCTTGTCTTGTGCAGTCTGTGTCTGGCATAGTCTGTGTCTTGTACAGTCTGTGTCTGGCATGGTCTGTGTCTTCTGCAGTCTGTGTCTGGCATGGTCTGTGTCTTGTCTTGTGCAGTCTGTGTCTGGCATAGTCTGTGTCTTGTGCAGTCTGTGTCTGGCATAGTCTGTGCCTTGTACAGTCTGTGTCTGGCATGGTTTGTGTCTTGTGCAGTCTGTGTCTGGCATGGTCTGTGTCTTGTGCAGTCTGTGTCTTGCATGGTCTGTGTCTTGTGCAGTCTGTGTCTGGCATGGTCTGTGTCTTCTGCAGTATGTGTCTGGCATGGTCTGTGCCTTGTGCAGTCTGTGTCTGGCATAGTCTGTGTCTTGTGCAGTCTGTGTCTGGCATAGTCTGTGCCTTGTGCAGTCTGTGTCTGGCATGGTTTGTGTCTTGTGCAGTCTGTGTCTGGCATGGTCTGTGTCTTGTGCAGTCTGTGTCTGGCATGGTTTGTGTCCTGTGCAGTCTGTGTCTGGCATGGTTTGTGTCCTGTGCAGTCTGTGTCTGGCATAGTCTGTGTCTTGTGCAGTCTGTGTCTGGCATGGTGTGTGTCTTGTGCAGTCTGTGTCTGGCATGGTCTGTGTCTTGTCTTGTGCAGTCTGTCTGGCATGGTCTGTGTCTTGTCCTGTACAGTCTGTGTCTGGCATGGTTTGTGTCTTGTGCAGTCTGTGTCTGGCATGGTCTGTGTCTTGTGCAATCTGTGTCTTGCATGGTCTGTCTTGTCTTGTGCAGTCTGTGTCTGGCATGGTCTGTGTCTTGTCCTGTACAGTCTGTGTCTGGCATGGTTTGTGTCTTGTGCAGTCTGTGTCTGGCATGGTCTGTGTCTTGTGCAGTCTGTGTCTGGCATGGTTTGTGTCTTGTACAGTCTGTGTCTGGTATGGTCTCTGTCTTGTACAGTCTGTGTCTGGCATGGTCTGTGTCTTGTGCAGTCTGTGTCTGGCATGGTCTGTGCCTTGTGCAGTCTGTGTCTGGCATGGTTTGTGTCTTGTGCAGTCTGTGTCTGGCATGGTCTGTGTCTTGTGCAGTCTGTGTCTGGCATGGTTTGTGTCGTGTCTTGTGCAGTCTGTGTCTGGCATGGTCTGTGTCTTGTACAGTCTGTGTCTGGCATAGTCTGTGTCTTGTGCAGTCTGTGTGTGGCATGGTCTGTGTTTTGTGCAGTCTGTGTATGGCATGGTCTGTGTCTTGTGCAGTCTGTGTATGGCATGGTCTGTGTTTTGTGCAGTCTGTGTCTGGCATGGTTTGTGTCGTGTCTTGTGCAGTCTGTGTCTGGCATGGTCTGTGTCTTGTACAGTCTGTGTCTGGCATGGTCTGTGTCTTGTGCAGTCTGTGTGTGGCATGGTCTGTGTTTTTTGCAGTCTGTGTATGGCATGGTTTGTGTCTTGTGCAGTCTGTGTATGGCATGGTCTGTGTTTTGTGCAGTCTGTGTCTGGCATGGTCTGTGTCTTGTGCAGTCTGTGTCTGGCATGGTCTGTGTCTTGTGCAGTCTGTGTGTGGCATGGTCTGTGTTTTGTGCAGTCTGTGTCTGGCATGGTCTGTGTCTTGTGCAGTCTGTGTCTGGCATGGTCTGTGTCTTGTGCAGTCTGTGTGTGGCATGGTCTGTGTTTTGTGCAGTCTGTGTCTGGCATGGTTTGTGTCTTGTGCAGTCTGTGTCTGGCATGGTCTGTGTCTTGTGCAGTCTGTGTCTGGCATGGTCTGTGTCTTGTCTTGTGCAGTCTGTGTCTGGCATGGTTTGTGTCTTGTGCAGTCTGTGTCTGGCATAGTCTGTGTCTTGTCTTGTGCAGTCTGTGTCTTGCATGGTCTGTGCCTTGTGCAGTCTGTGTCTGGCATTGTTTGTGTCTTGTGCAGTCTGTGTCTGGCATGGTTTGTGCCTTGTGCAGTCTGTATCTGGCATGGTTTGTGCCTTGTGCAGTCTGTGTCTGGCATTGTTTGTGTCTTGTGCAGTCTGTGTCTGGCATAGTCTGTGTCTTGTGCAGTCTGTGTCTGGCATGGTTTGTGTCTTGTGCAGTCTGTGTCTGGCATGGTCTGTGCCTTGTGCAGTCTGTGTCTGGCATGGTCTGTGTCTTGTCCTGTGCAGTTTGTGTCTGGCATGATTTGTGTCTTGTGCTGTGCAGTCTGTGTCTGGCATGGTTTGTGTCTTGTGCAGTCTGTGTCTGGTATGGTTTGTGTCTTGTGCAGTCTGTGTTTGGCATGGTTTGTGTCTTGTGCAGTCTGTGTCTGGCATGGTTTTGTGTCTTGTGCAGTCTGTGTCTGGCATGGTTTGTGTCTTGTGCAGTCTGTGTCTGGCATGGTCTGTGTCTTGTTCAGTCTGTGTCTGGCATGGTCTGTGCCTTGTACAGTCTGTGTCTGGCATGGTTTGTGTCTTGTCCTGTACAGTCTGTGTCTGGCATGGTTTGTGTCTTGTACAGTCTGTGTCTGGCATGGTTTGTGTCTTGTGCAGTCTGTGTCTGGCATGGTCTGTGCCTTGTGCAGTCTGTGTCTGGCATGGTCTGTGTCTTGTCTTGTACAGTCTGTGTCTGGCATGGTTTGTGTCTTGTGCAGTCTCTGTCTGGCATGGTCTGTGCCTTGTGCAGTCTGTGTCTGGCATGGTCTGTGTCTTGTCCTGTACAGTCTGTGTCTGGCATGGTTTGTGTCTTGTCCTGTACAGTCTGTGTCTGGCATGGTTTGTGTCTTGTCCTGTACAGTCTGTGTCTGGCATGGTTTGTGTCTTGTCCTGTACAGTCTGTGTCTGGCATGGTTTGTGTCTTGTCCTGTACAGTCTGTGTCTGGCATGGTTTGTGTCTTGTCCTGTGCAGTCTGTGTCTGGTATGGTTTGTGTCTTGTCCTGTACAGTCTGTGTCTGGTATGGTTTGTGTCTTGTCCTGTACAGTCTGTGTCTGGCATGGTCTGTGTCTTGTGCAGTCTGTGTCTGGCATGGTTTGTGTCTTGTCCTGTACAGTCTGTGTCTGGCATGGTCTGTGTCTTGTGCAGTCTGTGTCTGGCATGGTTTGTGTCTTGTCCTGTACAGTCTGTGTCTGGCATGGTCTGTGTCTTGTGCAGTCTGTGTCTGGCATGGTTTTGTGTCTTGTCCTGTACAGTCTGTGTCTGGTATGGTTTGTGTCTTGTCCTGTACAGTCTGTGTCTGGCATGGTCTGTGTCTTGTGCAGTCTGTGTCTGGCATGGTTTGTGTCTTGTCCTGTACAGTCTGTGTCTGGCATGGTCTGTGTCTTGTGCTGTACAGTCTGTGTCTGGTATGGTTTGTGTCTTGTCCTGTGCAGTCTGTGTCTGGCATGGTTTGTGTCTTGTCCTGTACAGTCTGTGTCTGGCATGGTCTGTGTCTTGTCCTGTACAGTCTGTGTCTTGCATGATTTGTGTCTTGTCCTGTACAGTCTGTGTTTGGCATGGTTTGTGTCTTATCCTGTGCAGTCTGTGTCTGGCATGGTTTGTGTCCTGTGCAGTCTGTGTCTTGCATGATTTGTGTCTTGTGCAGTCTGTGTCTGGCATATTCTGTGTCTTGCCCTGTACAGTCTGTGCCTGGCATGGTTTGTGTCTTGTGCAGTCTGTGTCTGGCATGGTTTGTGTCTTGTCCTGTGCAGTCTGTGTCTATCCTGTGCTGTCTTTGTCTTTTGTATTCACTATCTCGCACAGTCTGTCTGGCGTGGTCTATGTCTGTATCGTGCTGTCAATATCTGTGTCGTGTAGTCTGTGTCTGTCTTAAAAGATTGTTTGTCTGTCTCGCGTTATCTATGTCTCTTACGGTCTCTGTGTCGTATGGTTAATGTCTGCCTGGCATAGTGTATATCTGTCTGGTATAGTGTATGTCTGTCTGGTATAGTGTATGTCTGTCTGGTATAGTGTATATCTGTCTGGTATAGTGTATGTCTGTCTGGTATAGTGTATGCCTCTGGTATATTGTATGTCTGTCTGGTATAGTGTATGTCTGTCTGGTATAGTGTATGTCTGTCTGGTATAGTGTATGTCTGTCTGGTATAGTGTATATCTGTCTGGTATAGTGTATATCTGTCTGGTATAGTGTATGTCTTTCTGGTAGAGTGTATGCCTCTGGTATATTGTATGTCTGTCTGGTATAGTGTATGTCTGTCTGGTATACTGTATGTCTGTCTGGTATAGTGTATATCTGTCTGGTATAGTGTATATCTATCTGGTATAGTGTATGTCTGTCTGGTATAGTGTATGTCTGTCTGGTATAGTGTATATCTGTCTGGTATAGTGTATATCTGTCTGGTATAGTGTATGTCTGTCTGGTATAGTGTATATCTGTCTGGTATAGTGTATATCTGTCTGGTATAGTGTATGTCTTTCTGGTATAGTGTATGCCTCTGGTATATTGTATGTCTGTCTGGTATAGTGTATGTCTGTCTGGTATAGTGTATATCTGTCTGCTATAGTGTATGTCTGTCTGGTATAGTGTATGTCTGTCTGGTATAGTGTATATCTGTCTGGTATAGTGTATGTCTGTCTGGTATAGTGTATGTCTGTCTGGTATAGTGTATATCTGTCTGGTATAGTGTATATCTGTCTGGTGTCTGTCTGGTATAGTGTATGTCTGTCTGGTATAGTGTATGTCTGTCTGGTATAGTGTATATCTGTCTGGTATAGTGTATGTCTGTCTGGTATAGTGTATATCTGTCTGGTATAGTGTATGTCTTTCTGGTATAGTGTATGTCTCTGGTATATTGTATGTCTGTCTGGTATAGTGTATGTCTGTCTGGTATAGTGTATATCTGTCTGGTATAGTGTATGTCTGTCTGGTATAGTGTATGTCTGTCTGGTATAGTGTATATCTGTCTGGTATAGTGTATGTCTGTCTGGTATAGTGTATGTCTGTCTGGTATAGTGTTATCTTGTCTGGTATAGTGTATGTCTGTCTGGTATAGTGTATATCTGTCTGGTATAGTGTATATCTGTCTGGTATAGTGTATGTCTGTCTGGTATAGTGTATGTCTGTCTGGTATAGTGTATATCTGTCTGGTATAGTGTATGTCTGTCTGGTATAGTGTATGCCTCTGGTATATTGTATGTCTGTCTGGTATAGTGTATGTCTGTCTGGTGTGAATTCATAGTGTATATCTGTCTGGTATAGTGTATGTCTGTCTGGTATAGTGTATGTCTGTCTGGTATGCGTATAGTGTATATCTGTCGGTGTGTATTATGTTGGTATAGTGTATTCTGTCTGGTATAGTGTATATTGTCTGGTATAGTGTATGTCTGTCTGGTATAGTGTATGTCTGTCTGGTTATAGTGTATATCTGTCTGGTATAGTGTATGTCTGTCTGGTATAGTGTATGTCTGTCTGGTATAGTGTATATCTGTCTGGTATAGGTATGTGTTGTGCTGTCTGGTATAGTGTATATCTGTCTGTGTTATATTGGTATAGTATGTCTGTCTGGTATAGTGTATTCTGTCTGGTATAGTGTATATCTGTCTGGTATAGTGTATGTCTATCTGGTATAGAGTGGTATGATGTCTGGATTGTCTGGTATAGTGTATATCTGTCTGGTATAGTGTATGTCTATCTGGTATAGTGTATGTCTGTCGTAGTGTATACTGTGGTATTGTATGTCTGTCTGGTATTATATGTTGGTATATGTATCTGTCTGGTATAGTGTATGTCTGTCTGGTATAGTGTATATCTGTCTGGTATAGTGTATATGTCTGTCTGGTATAGTGTATGTCTGTCTGGTATAGTGTATATCTGTCTGGTATAGTGGTATGTCTGTCTGGTATAGTAATGTTGGATAGGTATATCTGTCTGGTATAGTGTATGTCTGTCTGGTATAGTGTATGTCTGTCTGGTATAGTGTATATCTGTCTGGTATATAGTTGGATATGTATCTGTCTGGTATAGTGTATGTCTGTCTGGTATAGTGTATATCTGTCTGGTATAGTGTATATCTGTCTGGTATAGTGTATGTCTGTCTGGTATAGTGTATATCTGTCTGGTATAGTGTATGTCTGTCTGGTATAGTGTAATGTCTGTCTGGGTATGTGTATATATGTCTGGTATAGTGTATGTCTGTCTGGTATAGTGTATGTCTGTCTGGTATAGTGTATATCTGTCTGGTATAGTGTATATCTGTCTGGTATAGTGTATGTCTGTCTGGTATAGTGTATATCTGTCTGGTATAGTGTATGTCTGTCTGGTATAGTGTATATCGTGTATGTGTATATGTGGTAGTGTATGTCTCTGGTATAGTGTATATCTGTCTGGTATAGTGTATATCTGTCTGGTATAGTGTATATCTGTCTGGTATAGTGTATGTCTGTCTGGTATAGTGTATGTCTGTCTGGTATAGTGTATATCTGTCTGGTATAGTGTATATCTGTCTGGTATAGTGTATGTCTGTCTGGTATAGTGTATATCTGTCTGGTATAGTGTATATCTGTCTGGTATAGTGTATATCTGTCTGGTATAGTGTATGTCTGTCTGGTATAGTGTATGTCTGTCTGGTATAGTGTATATCTGTCTGGTATAGTGTATATCTGTCTGGTATAGTGTATATCTGTCTGGTATAGTGTATGTCTGTCTGGTATAGTGTATGTCTCTCTGGTATAGTGTATATCTGTCTGGTATAGTGTATATCTGTCTGGTATAGTGTATGTCTGTCTGGTATAGTGTATATCTGTCTGGTATAGTGTATATCTGTCTGGTATAGTGTATATCTGTCTGGTATAGTGTATGTCTTTCTGGTATAGTGTATATCTGTCTGGTATAGTGTATATCTGTCTGGTATAGTGTATATCTGTCTGGTATAGTGTATATCTGTCTGGTATAGTGTATGTCTTTCTGGTATAGTGTATGCCTCTGGTATATTGTATGTCTGTCTGGTATAGTGTATGTCTGTCTGGTGTGGTGTATGTCTGTCTGGTATAGTGTATGTCTGGCATGGTGTATGTCTGTCTGGTATAGTGTATGTCTGGCATGGTGTATGTCTGGCATGGTGTATGTCTGTCTGGTATAGTGTATGTCTGTCTGGTATGGTGTATGTCTGTCTGGTATAGTGTATGTCTGTCTGGTATGGTGTATGTCTGGTATAGTGTATGTCTGGCATGGTGTATGTCTGGCATGGTGTATGTCTGTCTGGTATAGTGTATGTCTGTCTATTTCTTACCCACTGGACGAGGCGGCAGGGAAGTTTTTAGTCCCGTTTTTATTATCCATTGTTTGGTGTCTGCGATCTGTCTGTGACCGTGCGTTCGCGCTTGACAAAGACTAGTTGGCCGAAAATTTGCGCTTGTTCTGTTTTGTCTTGTTGGATACGCGCTTACATTGGTTTTCTTGTTCTTCTGGTTTCTTTTTAATTAGTTTTTAACAGCTGACAAGGAGACATAAATACATACGGTGACAAAACAAGAAACAACAACAGATGGTACAGCAACACTAAATGAACACCTGGCCACTTTGGTTAAGCTGAACATACAAACATCTTATGGACATTTTTCAGAGAATTTGGAAACTGATGTTTCATGTTAAAACAAGCATGTAAAGTCATAACGTACAGAACTTGAACTAAAATGACTATGTGCACAGAATTATTGGAAGTAATGTCCATTGGAAGAAATGAGACTTGTAACTAACTTGATCAGAATTGATCATATACATTGTCTTTTAGAAATGTTTACATGCCAAATGATTCCGGAGAAGGATTAAAAAATTCTTGGAGTGAGACTTGTATTTACCAGACTGACGGAAATATGGTATTGTTTGCTATTGAAGAAAATAAGTACGCAGATCTGTTATTTGATTTGTCTTTCTTGGAAAAATGTGCATTTATATATGCAATCAGAACAAATATGATATTTTTTCCGTTATTTGATTTGTCTTTTTTGGAAAAATGAGCATCTTTTAATCTTTCCGTTATTTGATTTGTCTTTCTTGAAAAAAATGAGCATCTTTTAATCTTTCCGTTATTTGATTTGTCTTTCTTGAAAAAATGAGCATCTATAAATGCAAACAGAACAAATCTAATCTTTTTTTCGAAGATAGCTTGTTACAAAATATCACGTAGAACAATACACTACAAACTTGCGCGGAATTCGCACGCTTTTACAACGAAATAGCTGACAGATCTACTATTGACTACAACGTACACTTGATATTATTTATTTAGTTTGTTCTACACATATGGTGAGTGTACTTGATACAGAGTTATCAAAGTACGTAATCAATGTATAAAAACAATGTGATTTCTTAACGACGTACCGTGTATACTGACAAACATTTCTTTTTCTTTCTGCAGTTAATTATGCTTCGTGTACTTACTTGTATTTTTGCATATGTACTTATTTAACATGACTGTGACTGAATCTTATAATATATTTGCGTTTTACGCTTTGCTGTTTTTGATTTGTACTTGTCTTCATTACTTGATGAAAATTCGTATTTAACAAGTTTTAAAAAAAGGAATAAAGAAGGAAAGAAAGAAAAAAGAAAAGAAAAGACATAAAGATCTTTGTACGAGTAAGTCTGTGGTCAGGACAGTAGTTTGGCGTTTAGAGTTTATTTGACAGGGTTTAATCGCACTCGGACAATTCCATATGCGCTACATCCGGTCTGCCGTCTCTTATCTGGCAGACGCCTTGAGCCCGCACAAAACTCAATATGCCGGCAAAGTCTGGAAATTGATTGGGAAGAGGGGAAGGGGAACAAGACCTATGAAACGGTATGCCGACTGAAGAAACCGGTCTTGTTCTCTTTCTCTGTCCACCCGTACATTTTAGGACCCAGCCAACACACTGCATTTTGTGCAGGCCCAAGGAGTCTACCAGGCGATAGATGGAAGATTTGAGTGAAATGCATGGGGCACTGTCGGAGTACAATAACTTCTTGAATAAATCCCAAACCTCTGAGTCTGCCACGTGATTACTGGCAATTTGGGTGGAGCACTTATGGAACTGTTCCAGTAGGATGAACTCTGTCTTAACAAAATGAACACTGTCTTAGCAAGACGAACACTGTCTTTAACAAGATGAACACTGTCTTTAACAAGATGAACACTGTCTTTAACAAGATGAACACTGTCTTTAACAAGATGAACACTGTCTTTAACAAGATGAACACTGTCTTTAACAAGACGAACACTGTCTTTAACAAGATGAACACTGTCTTTAACAAGATGAACACTGTCTTTAACAATACGAACACTGTCTTTAACAAGATGAACACTGTCTTTAACAAGATGAACACTGTCTTTAACAAGATGAACACTGTCTTTAACAAGATGAACACTGTCTTTAACAAGATGAACACTGTCTTTAACAAGATGAACACTGTCTTTAACAATACGAACACTGTCTTTAACAAGATGAACACTGTCTTTAACAAGATGAACACTGTCTTTAACAAGATGAACACTGTCTTTAACAAGATGAACACTGTCTTTAACAAGATGAACACTGTCTTTAACAAGGTGAACACTGACTTCAACAAGATGAACACTGTCTTTAACAAGATGAACACTGACTTTAACAAGATGAACACTGACTTTAACAAGATGAACACTGTCTTTAACAAGATGAACACTGACTTTAACAAGATGAACACTGACTTTAACAAGATGAACACTGTCTTTAACAAGATGAACACTGACTTTAACAAGATGAACACTGTCTTTAACAAGATGAACACTGACTTTAACAAGGTGAACACTGTCTAAGATGAACACTGTCTTTAACAAGACGAACACTGTCTTTAACAAGACGAACACTGTCTTTAACAAGATGAACACTGTCTTTAACTAGATGAACACTGTCTTTAACAAGATGAACACTGTCTTTAACAAGATGACCACTGTCTTTAACAAGATGAACACTGTCTTTAACAATACGAACACTGTCTTTAACAAGATGAACACTGTCTTTAACAAGATGAACACTGTCTTTAACAAGATGAACACTGTCTTTAACAAGATGAACACTGTCTAAGATGAACACTGACTTTAACAAGATGAACACTGTCTAAGATGAACACTGTCTTTAACAAGATGAACACTGACTTTAACAAGATGAACACTGTCTTTAACAAGGTGAACACTGACTTTAACAAGATGAACACTGACTTTAACAATATGAACACTGACTTTAACAAGATGAACACTGTCTTTAACAAGATGAACACTGACTTTAACAAGATGAACACTGACTTTAACAAGATGAACACTGACTTTAACAAGATGAACACTGTCTTTAACAAGGTGAACACTGTCTTTAACAAGATGAACACTGTCTAAGATGAACACTGACTTTAACAAGATGAACACTGTCTAAGATGAACACTGTCTTTAACAAGCTGAACACTGACTTTAACAAGATGAACACTGACTTTAACAAGATGAACACTGTCTTTAACAAGGTGAACACTGTCTTTAACAAGGTGAACACTGTCTTTAACAAGATGAACACTGACTTTAACAAGATGAACACTGACTTTAACAAGATGAAAACTGATTTTAACAAGACGAACACTGTCTTTAACAAGATGAACACTGACTTTAACAAGATGAACACTGTCTTTAACAAGATGAACACTGACTTTAACAAGATGACCACTGTCTTTAACAAGGTGAACACTGTCTTTAACAAGGTGAACACTGTCTTTAACAAGATGAACACTGTCTTTAACAAGATGAACACTGTCTTTAACAAGATGAACACTGTCTTTAACAAGATGAACACTGACTTTAACAAGATGAACACTGACTTTAACAAGATGAACACTGTCTTTAACAAGATGAACACTGTCTTTAACAAGATGAACACTGTCTTTAACAAGATGAACACTGTCTAAGATGAACACTGACTTTAACAAGAGGAACACTGTCTAAGATGAACACTGTCTTTAACAAGATGAACACTGTCTTTAACAAGATGAACACTGTCTTTAACAAGATGAACACTGACTTTAACAAGATGAACACTGTCTTTAACAAGATGAACACTGTCTTTAACAAGATGAACACTGTCTTTAACAAGATGAACACTGTCTTTAACAAGATGAACAGTCTCTTGAACAAACCCCACTTCAGTTGTATACATGTCTCTGGACACGGCCAATGTTGCTGTTCCCCAGATGGCCAGTGTGGCGGGGCATATATATATATATATATATATATATATATATATTATATATATATATATATACATACATACATATACAAAAGGGACAGAGACCATTGATGTGTTGGCTTCTGCGGTGAGGTCTGATCCAGCTGTACTGGGTGGGATCCCCTCCTGAAAATTTCTGTGTGATCTTTTCCAGAAAATTCCTATCTGCAGACTCGCAGTCTACGAAAGTGATGTGATGTGCATGGATAAAGCCTTTAAATGTGTGTGTGTGTGTAGGGGGGGGGGGGTGCGGGAGGGGGGTTAAAAGGAGTATGGTGTTTGTGACTGTGCGCGTGTGTGTATGTGTCGGGGTGTGTGTGTGTTTTAGTGTGTACATGTGTGACCAGAGATATTGAAAAGGGTAATAGAAAAAAGTGAAAGCAAAAGAATTTTTTTCATAAAATGTATGACTTGGTGAAGATTAAGAAATAGACAAGAGCAGCAACAACAAAACTTTTTGTAAAAAATCAGGGATAAGAGCCCAAGCAAAGTGTCTTTATTTACAGCTAGCTAAATCATACCAGTCTAAGACTGACAATTGTGTTACATCATGACCTGAAACTTGTTTCGATGATTTGGGGTGTGTTTGTTTTACACAAAACACAAGATAAATACATTTCAGACACGAACCAGAATACACAGACACACACACACACATAACACACACACACACACACACACACACACACACACACACACCACACACACACACACACACACACACACACACACACACACATACACGTACACACACACACACACTGACACACTGACACACAGACACACACACATGTGATGGAGATTAGGTCAAAAACACACTGAACTCGTTTCCCCGCGTTCTGTTTTATCTACATCGTCACCAGAAGGAAAACAAAAACAAAACCAACAAGAAGAAACTATGAACCCTGAGCAGCAGTAGTATCTCCATAGTAAAACACCGTAAAGACGATGAATACAGTCCGTCTCATCAAGACTATGGTGCCCAGTCACGTGCAAGTACATCTTAAACCGAACCGGCCAATGATTGGTTGATATTTTCGATTATAAAGCAGACATCTTGCTCATGCATATGTATGAACTATGAGCTGAAATCAGGAATAGGTGCAATGAAGCTAAGGAAGCTTGGCTGAAAACAAAATGCAAAGAAATAGAAGACCAACACAAAACAGATCCTCAAGGTATGTACAGACTAATTAAAGAAATTGTCTACAGGAAAAATACATGCACATCAACTGGTTGCTTAAAATAAAAAAATGGCACGCTTATCATGGAAAAAGACAAAATATTAGACAGATGAGGAGAGTACACTAAAGACATTTTTGAAGATGACAGAAACGAAGAACACATTATAAGAAATAACGTTGAAGGACCACCCATAATGAAAGATGAAGTTAGAGCAGCATTGAAAAAGATGAAACCAGGAAAAGCCCCAGGACCAGACAACATTACTACAGAGATGATTGAATCCCTGGAGGAATTTGGGATTGAAAATGAAATTTATGACACTGGAAAAATCTGCAAAGATACGTCAAAATCAATTTCCATTGCACTTCCAAAGAAGACAGGGGCTATAGAATGGGAACTCCATCGCACAATCAGTTTGATGAGTTATGTAACAAAAATCCTATGAATAACAATCATGATGAGGACAAGGAATAGAATAAAAAGAGAAATAGCAGAAGAACAGTGTGGATTTGTCGAACGGAAAGGAACTGTTAATGCTATATACATCCTAAGAACTATCATAGAAAGGTCAATCGAAATGAACAAGGATTTATATCTATGCTTTGTTGATCATACCAAAGCTTTCGATTGGGTAAGACATGAAGAATTGATCAACCAGCTAGAAAGACTCAATATTGATAGAAAAGATCTACGAATAATCAGAAATATGTATTTGGAACAAACAGCTGCAATGAGAATAGTAAAGGATATAAGCTCTTTCCAAAATATCAAAAGAGGAGTCAGACAAGGATGTATTTTATCACCAGATGTGTTTTCACTTTACAGCGAAAACATCATAAGAAACCTAGAGGAAGACCCTGGATTAAAGGTTGGAGGAAAAATGATAACATTCGATACGCAGATGGCACCGTGCTAAATGCAGAAAGTGAAAGGGACCTACAAAACCTTGTGGATATACTAGAAATGGAAAGCAAAGGTAAGGGGTTGAACTAAACAGCAAGAAGACTAAAGTCATTGTGATCAGTAAAAAACATGAAATCCCGTCGTGCAAAATAACAGCAAACGGCACAACCTTGAGACAGGTTGATAAATTTGAATACCTGGGAACGATCATTTCACCAGACGGCAGATGCACATCAGAAATAACCAGCAGAATCGGCCAAGCCAAAACAGCATTCAAGAAGATGAAAAGCACTCTGACCAACAAATTGCCTATCAATTAACATCAGGAAGAGAGTTCTTAAATGCTATATAGAACCGATAATGTTATACGATTGTGAGGCGTGTACAGTCAACAAGCAAAGCCAGAACAAGATTGAGGCATCTGAGTTGTGGTTTCTAAGAAGAATGTTGAGAGTTGCATGGACAGCAAAGAAAACATACGAGACAGTATTGATGGAGGCAGACACAAGAAGATCATTAATAAGGAAGATTTAAGGAACATTTATAGGCCATTTATGAGGAAAGGGGAATTGGAGCACCTGGTCACAACAGGAAAGCTGGAGGGAAAGAGAGCACCGGGTAGACCCAGGTAGAAGATATTGGACGGACTTGCAAAGTGGCTGAAGACGAAGAGGGTGGAAGAGGTGTTTGAGGCAACAAGAGATAGAAACAGATGGAGGGCCATGATCGCCAGCGCCATGTGGCAGGGCACTTGATGATGATGATGATGAGCTGAAAGAACAGAGTCATCGAAAACCTAAAAATAACATTCACCATCTTGTGATTGGTTGACAGTTTTTATGTTTGATATGGCAGCCATCTTGCTTCCCAAACGTCAAGGCTGTATATATTAACTCTATGACTAGACTGAAGTGATCGCGAAATGTGCCTTTGATTGGAGAGGGCTTTAGACAACAAACTGCATGAATATTGCTTCATCCATTTCGTAATCGCAGATTTTTTATATCCACTCATCATAGTGTACTTGTTTTTTTTTTAATTGTATAATTGAAAAATAAATGTTAGGGTTTGTATCAGTTGTGTCTTCTGTGTTCCGTTTGCTCACCTCACCAAGTAGATCATTCATAAGGAAGATTAGGAAAAGACAGGCAACATTTATAGGCCATTTTATGAGGAAAGGGGAATTGGAATACCTGGTTACAACGGGAAAGCTGGAAGGAAAGAGAGCACCGAGTAGACCCAGGGAGAAGATGCTAGACGGACCTGCAGAGTGGCTGGGGACAAGGAGGGTGGAAGAGATGCTTGAGGCAACAAGTGATAGAGACAGATGGAAGTTCATAATCGCCAACGCCATGCGGTAAGGCACCTGATGAGGATGATGATGACTCATCATAGTGTGAACCAGGTTGGTTAGTTGAAAAGAACTGCATTCACATTCATTTTCAAATTCCTGCTTTGATCTTGTCATTTCCCACCTGATGGCTGATCTGTACTCTGTCTAAACTACTCGGCTTACTTAATACTTGTGTGGTTTATTGGAGAGTGAATTGGGTGAATTCGGACAATTTTATGTTTGCTCCACCTAAACTTGCCAGCATTTAGTTGGCAGATTCCCTGAACCTGATATTACATTTTTCACTTCAGTAATTCACAGTAGCTTCAGCAACCCCCCATGGGGATGCCGGGGGCTCTTTCAGTACAAATAGTATCCCCACCTTCTGGAAATTCTGTGCTAGAAATTTCCTCTTTTCTGTCACTCTCTTTGTTTCTGCCTTGTTCTTTTGCTTTCTGTCATTTCCACCTATCATTTTCTGCCTTGCTGGTCCATTCACCCGTATGTGTTCGATAAAGTCTTACTACTTTTTCTCAGGATTGATAATTGGGTAAATGCATTAAGTGCATTTTTGGCTGTAGGGAGGTGAGATATGCGGAAGCAATTTTAGGTAATTTGGGCCTGTTTTCACATGTTTTGGTGTCCTTAGGTATGCTTAAATTTGTATTCAGGAGTGTTTTTTAAATCCCTGTGCGATAAATTGGACGGATGGTCAACCTCAGGGGCATGTCCTTAGATTACGTAGGCGAACACATTGATATGTGTAGGCCTACTAAATTTTTTCAGTTTTTTTTTCTGTTGAAGTTTTGTATGTTTTGAAGCGGTTATAGTCTTGATATGGCTCCATGCAGTCGGCTGGGCTTTAAACAATAACAATAACAATGAAACTTCAGCAACTTTGCCGACGGTTACAAGTCCACAAAAAAGCATATATGGAATGATCCGAGCTCAAGGAATCTGTCTTTGACAAACTTAACACCGGAGTGGTCAACGCCAGGGGCATCTCCGTCGATTGTGTGCGCGAATGCATTGATATGGGTGCTTAATTTTCTTTTCCTTCTTTTTTACTTTTGAAGTATTGTGTGTGTTTTGAATCGATTGTAGTCCTGATATGGCTTCTATGCAGTCGGCTGGGCTTTAAACAAAACAGCAATAACTCCAGACGATATTGATACACTAACTCATCGTGTTCAGGCACGCTTAAGCCGACCCTGTACCCCAACCACCACCTCCACCAACCCCATCAACCCTCTACGTTCATCGGTCCCCCTTCCCCCCTCCTGGCAACAACATGTGATAAAATCATCAAGCCACTTTGATAATCTCCCACGTAAAGCGAAAATCCGTTTTTTTGTTTGTTTTTCTTTCCCGTCTTCTTTTTCTTGGGTTTGCCGTTCACGTGGTCAGGCTACGTCTCGCAATGAATGTAGCCGGGGTTTTTCCCCTCAGTGAGAAAGACTGTCTCCAATTTGGCGGTGGGGCGACTGTCCCCAACAAAACTCCTGCGGGTAGCAGATGGCCTGCAGCGGATGGCCTTCA
>JAPXFY010000015.1:33696843-33701843 GCA_030674185.1 Monoplex corrugatus
GTTAAGTCAAATGTAAAGTGTCCTGACTGTTAAGTCAAATGTACAGTGTCCTGACTGTTAAGTCAAATGTACAGTGTCCTGACTGTTAATGTAAATTTGTAATAATGTGCCTGACTGTTAAGTCAAATGTAAAGTGTCCTGACTGTTAAGTCAAATGTAAAGTGTCCTGACTGTTAAGTCAAATGTAAGTGTCCTGACTGTTAAGTAAATGTAAAGTGTCCTGACTGTTAAGTCAAATGTAAAGTGTCCTGACTGTTAAGTCAAATGTAAAGTGTCCTGACTGTTAAGTCAAATGTAAAGTGTCCTGACTGTTAAGTCAAATGTAAAGTGTCCTGACTGTTAAGTCAAATGTAAAGTGTCCTGACTGTTAAGTCAAATGTACAGTGTCCTGACTGTTAAGTCAAATGTAAAGTGTCCTGACTGTTAAGTCAAATGTAAAGTGTCCTGACTGTTAAGTCAAATGTAAAGTGTCCTGACTGTTAAGTCAAATGTACAGTGTCCTGACTGTTAAGTCAAATGTACAGTGTCCTGACTGTTAAGTCAAATGTAAAGTGTCCTGACTGTTAAGTCAAATGTAAAGTGTCCTGACTGTTAAGTCAAATGTAAAGTGTCCTGACTGTTAAGTCAAATGACAGTGTCCTGACTGTAATCAAATGTAAAGTGTCCTGACGTAAGTCAAATGTAAAGTGTCCTGACTGTTAAGTCAAATGTAAAGTGTCCTGACTGTTAAGTCAAATGTAAAGTGTCCTGACTGTTAAGTCAAATGTAAAGTGTCCTGACTGTTAAGTCAAATGTAAGTGTCCTGACTGTTAAGTCAAATGTAAAGTGTCCTGACTGTAAGTCAAATGTAAAGTGTCCTGACTGTTAAGTCAAATGTAAAGTGTCCTGACTGTTAAGTAAATGTACAAGTGTCCTGACTGTAAAGTCAAAATGTACAGTGTCCTGACTGTAAGTCAAATGTACAGTGTCCTGACTGTTAAGTCAAATGTAAAGTGTCCTGACTGTTAAGTCAAATGTAAAGTGTCCTGACTGTGTAAATGTAAAGTGCATGTTAAAATGAAGTGTCCTGACTGTTAAGTCAAATGTAAAGTGTCCTGACTGTAAAGTAAAATGTAAAGTGTCCTGACTGTAAAGTAAAATGTAAAGTGTCCTGACTGTAAATAAAATGTAAAGTGTCCTGACTGTAAAGTAAAATGTAAGTGTCCTGACTGTTAAGTCAAAATGTAAAGTGTCCTGACTGTTAAAGTAAATGTAAAGTGTCCTGACTGTTAAGTAAAATGTAAAGTGTCCTGACTGTTAAGTAAATGTATTCGCTTTAAATTAGTGTCCTGACTGTAAGTAAATGTAAAGTGTCCTGACTTGTATTAAGTGTGCTGTGTAAATGTAAAGTGTCCTGACTGTTAAGTCAAATGTAAGTGTCCTGACTGTTAAGTAAAATGTAAGTGTCCTGACTGTTAAAGTAAAATGTAAAGTGTCCTGACTGTAAGTCAAAATGTAAAGTGTCCTGACTGTTAAAGTAAAATGTAAAGTGTCCTGACTGTAAAGTAAAATGTAAAGTGTCCTGACTGTAAAGTAAAATGTAAAGTGTCCTGACTGTTAAGTCAAATGTAAAGTGTCCTGACTGTAAAGTCAAATGTAAAGTGTCCTGACTGTTAAGTAAAAGTAAAGTGTCCTGACTGTTAAGTCAAATGTAAAGTGTCCTGACTGTTAAGTCAAATGTAAAGTGTCCTGACTGTTAAGTAAATGTAAAGTGTCCTGACTGTTAAGTCAAATGTAAAGTGTCTTGACTGTTAAGTAAAATGTAAAGTGTCCTGACTGTAAGTCAAATGCAAAGTGTCCTGACGTTATCAAATGTAAAGTGTCTGACTGTAAGTCAAATGTACAGTGTCCTGACTGTAAATAAAATGTAAAGTGTCCTGACTGTAAGTAAATGTAAAGTGTCCTGACTGTAAGTAAAATGTAAAGTGTCCTGACTGTTAGAAAATGTAAAGTGTCCTGACTGTAAGTCAAATGTAAAGTGTCCTGACTGTAAATAAAATGTAAAGTGTCCTGACTGTAAGTAAAATGTAAGTGTCCTGACTGTAAATAAAATGTAAAGTGTCCTGACTGTAAAGTAAAATGTAAAGTGTCCTGACTGTAAATAAAATGTAAAGTGTCCTGACTGTTAAGTAAAATGTAAAGTGTCCTGACTGTAAAGTAAATGTAAAGTGTCCTGACTGTAAATAAATGTAAAGTGTCCGACTGTAAAGTAAAATGTAAAGTGTCCTGACTGTAAAGTAAAATGTAAAGTGTCCTGACTGTAAAGTAAAATGTAAAGTGTCCTGACTGTAAAGTAAAATGTAAGTGTCCTGACTGTAAAGTAAAATGTAAAGTGTCCTGACTGTAAAGGTAAAATGTAAAGTGTCCTGACTGTAAAGTAAAATGTAAAGTGTCCTGACTGTAAAGTAAAATGTAAAGTGTCCTGACTGTAAGTAAAATGTAAAGTGTCCTGACTGTAAAGTAAAATGTAAAGTGTCCTGACTGTAAAGTAAAATGTAAAGTGTCCTGACTGTTAAGTAAAATGTAAAGTGTCCTGACTGTAAAGTAAAATGTAAAGTGTCCTGACTGTAAAGTAAAACGTAAAGTGTCCTGACTGTTAAGTCAAATGTAAAATGTTCTGACTGTAAAGTAAAATGTAAAGTGTCCTGACTGTAAAGTAAAACGTAAGTGTCCTGACTGTTAAGTCAAATGTAAAGTTCCTGACTGTAAAGTTAAATGTAAATTTCCTGACTGTAAAGTAAAACGTAGTGTCTGACTGTTAGGTAAATGTAAAGTGTCCTGATTTAAGTTAAATTATCGTGTCTCCTGTAGGGGTTACAAATAGACAATGTTTTGTGTATACCTGATGAAAATGATCAATTGACACGATTAAAGATGTACTGTGTGTATGGTAAAGTGAGGTGACCAAATTGACTAGTGTTTGGTATATGGTGAAGGGGTGTCTTGGCTGTATGATGTAAAGTCCTGAAGTAAAATGAAAATGGCTAGAATGATTTGGTGCAATAGTCTATGTAAAGGCATGATAAATTGGCGTGATGATGGTGCAAATCTATGAAGGTCGATAAATTGGCGTGATGATTGGTGACAATTCTATGAAGGTCGACTAAATGGCGTGTGATTGTAAATTCTAAAGGCGACTAATGCTGGTGTTGCATAGCTAGAAAGTGATCAATTGGCGTGACTGTTTTGTGATGCTAACCACAGTGTAAAACAGTGCATCTGTAGGATAAGTGTGACCACAGCTCTTTGTCTGGATTTGAACCAGTCGGTTTGGCCAGTGATTGGCTCGATACAAAACGGCCACTGTGTAAGTTTTAGATAGTCCACACTGGAGATACTAGCGGCTCATTAATATAAATGGTACCCCTACCTTTCGAAATTCTGTGCCAGAAATTTCCTCTTTCCGTCACTTTCTGTATTTCTGTTGCGCTTTTTCGCTTTTTGTCTTCTCTTCCTGTCTTGTGTTTTGTCTTGCTAGTCCATTTTCTTGTGTTCTGTCTTGCTTGTCCATTTTCTTGTTTTCTGTCTTGCTTGTCCATTTTCTTGTTTTCTGTCTTGCTTGTCCATTTTCTTGTGTTCTGTCTTGCTAGTCCATTTTCTTGTGTTCTGTCTTGCTAGTCCATTTTCTTGTTTTCTGTCTTGCTTGTCCATTTTCTTGTGTTCTGTCTTGCTAGTCCATTTTCTTGTGTTCTGTCTTGCTAGTCCATTTTCTTGTTTTCTGTCTTGCTTGTCCATTTTCTTGTGTTCTGTCTTGTTAGTCCATTTTCTTGTGTTCTGTCTTGCTAGTCCATTTTCTTGTGTTCTGTCTTGCTAGTCCATTTTCTTGTGTTCTGTCTTGCTAGTCCATTTTCTTGTGTTCTGTCTTGCTAGTCCATTTTCTTGTTTTCTGCCTTGCTAGTCCATTTTCTTGTGTTCTGTCTTGCTAGTCCATTTTCTTGTTTTCTGCCTTGCTTGTCCATTTTCTTGTGTTCTGTCTTGCTAGTCCATTTTCTTGTTTTCTGCCTTGCTTGTCCATTTTCTTGTGTTCTGTCTTGCTAGTCCATTTTCTTGTGTTCTGTCTTGCTAGTCCATTTTCTTGTTTTCTGTCTTGCTAGTCCATTTTCTTGTTTTCTGTCTTGCTTGTCCATTTTCTTGTTTTCTGTCTTGCTAGTCCATTTTCTTGTTTTCTGTCTTGCTAGTCCATTTTCTTGTGTTCTGTCTTGCTAGTCCATTTTCTTGTGTTCTGTCTTGCTAGTCCATTTTCTTGTTTTCTGCCTTGCTTGTCCATTCACCTGTGTGTTTTCTAAAGCATACTTTGTCTATTAGAGTTGGTAATTGGACATGTGTACTAAATGCATTTTTTGTTTTAAGGAAATATGATATACAGAACCGGTTTCAGGTATTTTAGACTTGTTTTTTAATATGATTTGGAAGACTTAGGTATGTTCATGCATTTATATTCAGATTTGTCCTTTTAAAATTCCTGGGTGATACATTGGACAGAATGGTCAGTGTTAGAGTCATCTTCTTGGAGTATGTTCGTGAATGCATTTATAAGTATCCTTAATCTTCTTTTCCAGTTTTTCAGATTTAAGGTGTTGAGAGTATGTTGAGATGTTATAGTCCTAACATGGCTCTGTGTGGTTGGCTGGGCCAAAACAACAATAGTATTAATAACAGTTTGAGTTAGACATGGAGAGTACTTCAGTGTTGGTTTACTGGGCCCATTACTTGAACAGTCTTTTGATTTGTTATTTTTCCCCAAGTGTGCTGATTTGTGTTGGATGCATGTATGTATGTTGTTGTTGTTTTCACACTGTGCAGGCTGTATGTCGTTACACAGTGGGTGTGCATGCTGTTATTTTCACGTTTCCATAAAGCAATCACTGAAATAGCTAGCAGGTTCTTTAATGTGCATATTTGATATTCTGTATGGGTATGTGTACAAAGTGAATTTTGATATTCTGTATGGGTATGTGTAC
>JAPXFY010000015.1:33706843-33746843 GCA_030674185.1 Monoplex corrugatus
TGTTTCTGTACATAAATTTAGGGTCCGTTTTGCGTCGGTCTTCTGTTTCTTTGCACTTTGTTTCTAACTGAGCTTCCTTAGCTTCAATGCGCTTGTTCTTGTTTCCTTATCTGTCGTTTTGTATTCTTTCTCTTTTCCCTTTACTTTCTTCGTTCATCCATCAAGTCTAAATCTTCTTTTCTCATCAACTTCGTCTTTGCTTTTCTTTCAACCCTAGAGATTTCTTCACAAGCTTCATTTAGTGAGTTTTGCAATTTCTCTATTGTTCCTCACTGTCTCCAACGTCTTCCAGAGCATTGAATTTGTTTCGAAGACATACACTCAATTTTGCACGATTTGATTTATCAAAGATCCAAGATTTAGTTTGATGTTATTTTTGATTTGTTTTCTTCTCCTTAGTTTCAGTCTAAATTTTCCCATTTCAGGATTGTGGTCACTATTGCATTCTGCGCCTGGTAATGTTTTTGCTATCAATAAAGTATTTCTAAATCGATTATTTATCAGTGTGTAGTCAGTTTGATTTCTTGTCCTGTCTCTTGGATTCAGTTTTCCTATTATGAATTCATTTACTTGTGTCCACTCAACAAGTTTCCCACCCCTTTCACTTGACGTGCCAAGGCCATGAGGTCCAACTATGTCAGCTACTTTTCTCTGTCCCAATTTAGCATTAAAATCTCCCATTATTATTGTAATGTGATGTGATTTACATTGAGCTTTGGCTGTCTCTAATTCTATATAGAAATTGTCAATTTCTTCCTCAGTGCTTGCGGCCGCGCGGATGTTGGTGCGTATACTTGGATGATGTCGATACCAGATGGCTTGCCCTTCACTCTTACTAGTAAAATGCGGACTTATATAGTCCAGTATCCTTTGATAGACTTTGACTTGTCATTGTCCATTATGATGCCTTCCCTTCCTTCATGTGTGTCTCCACCAGAATATATAATTTTATACTTTCCTGATGTTATCATGCCTGCTACCTTCCATCTCACCTCTCCTAGTCCTAAAATATTGTTAGCGTTCAATCTTTCCGTTTCTGTCTTGAGCTTTTTCAGTTTTCCTTTCTGGAAAATTGTTCTAACATACCAAATAGCAATTTTTTTTTTATCTAATCGCAGTAACTTGATGACGATTGGGTGCCACCTGCTCAACATGGCTTCCCATACCAGACGAAGGTGCTCAAGAGGATCCCCTATTTACATCTTTTTTTTTTTTTTGCATTTTCTTTTATTGTGTCTGGCCATAATTTACTTAGGATAATACGATGGTGGTTTCCCGTTGCCTTCCATCGGTTTTTGCACGGACTCTCCGCTAGCCTTTATTGTTCCCACGACTTCACACAAGGCAATGGGGTTTGATTTTCTGTCAGGGTATATTCCTTTAGCCTGGCGAAAGCAGTGCATGCGTGGAACAGTCACATTATAAACAGCTGCTATTCAAGGGAAGAGGGATCAGCAGAAGCAGAAGCCATAGTCGCGGGATTCATCCCATGCAGTTCTTGAGGAAGGACATGTGCCTTCGGGATCGCTTTTGTATCCTACATGAAAACCATCACCAGGCAATGAAGAGAAATGTACCTACCCACCCATTCACAGAACTGACGTACGAGTTTTACCATATTTCAATCATCATTTACTTCTTTACTTCTTTGTCATGATAATGCTGCATCAGTTTACAATTTTTTAAAGGCACGCAAGTGGGAGCAGTACATAAATCGCTCTTGTGGTGCTGAGGGGCTCTGGAATTATGATGGAATAATAAAGTTAGGTTTGAGGTGGGGAAAATGGAATGTGTTGGAGATCTAAAATAAGCAGCGTGAGAATAGTCACACAGAAATGACGCGAACATGTGACAGAAAAACAATCGTCAGGAAATTGTCATTCACGGCAGATAAAAGAATGCGGACATGTGTGACAAAAAAAAAGAAGCGTTTGGAAACTATCTGTTTGGCAGTGAAAAAAAGAAACTTGCCAAGGGTGCAGACTTGGTGTGAGGCCACCTTTGATATCGGACACCCAATTCCGCCATCATCAACATTCCATCATGCCTGCCCTCCATTAACCAAACTGTCCCCTTACGTCACCCAGGGCAACTGCACGCCATGCGATAACGTTTTATGTGCCCTGGGGTTTTCCACCCCCTCCTCCACTCCTACCCACTCAATCTCCTCCCTCCTGTCCGGTGTGAGCAAAGACATGCACACAAAGGGACTGACACCTTCAACCTCACACAATAGTATGGCATCAAGCGCAACACATGTCCGGTATGTAGGACAGGACCAAAGATGGCACGAGCACGGCAGAAATCTATGTCAGGATTACAACAACAACGGCAGCAATGGCCAGACTGAACAGATTGTGTAGAAGCAACACCATCAGTTTCACAATTAAGTGCAGAACGTATGAATCACTTGTAGCCCTCATCATCCTCTATAGATGAGAAATTTAGACACTGTTTGCCGACTCAGAGAGGAGAATTCAGCTTTTTGAAACCTGAGGGCATTGCTTTGCATATTCTACCTCGAACGTAACACCAATGAGTACGTATCGAACAAGATAAGCACCTTGCTGAACCCACGGGAACTGTTTCTGGCAATGTGAAACGATGTAAGCTTGCATGGTATGGTCATGTCACCTGCCATAAAACACTGTCTTAAACCATCCTTTAGGGTGTCTTTGGGAGGATACCATCGCCAATGTTGACAGAGAAAAAAGCAGGACAGCAAAGTTTAGATGCTGGACCTATCTCAGTCTGCTGAACTGCCCGTTGCTGTACCACAGAGACAGAGACGTTAAATTCTGTCTGCTGTTGTGATGTTCCATCAGTTACATTGGTCATTGGATGAAAAGTGTGGAAATGGAGGTCGTGATCTACTCACTATCACGAACTGTCGTAGGATAGTATTAGGAATTTGTCTGTCGCCATGGAAAACGACAAAGAATGGCATCAGCGAATTTGCATGTGTTTGTAAAGACTGATCGGACCTGTTCTTTCATAAATGTCATCGGAAACTGATCAGTCTCATTGCCAGTCTTATGAGTCGCCCATACGTAGACATGTAACCATTCTTATCACCAACACTGCCACTACAACTATCACCACTACCATCACCACCAACAACAACAATGAAAAGAAACCAAGATGAAAAAGATGATGCAAATTAGGACTATAAAGATTGTAAACATCTGAAGTGTCTCGGTCTTTTTACTGCAAACGGGAATAAATGGCATTTGTCTCCTATCGATATTACAGCAAACGGGAGACCAAAAGTTTTCTCTAACAATAAAGTTCATTTTCACTAACAAGGAAATAAGACTGATCTTGAAGAACTTGAAATGCTTTTGACTCAATTTTTGAGTAAATGTTCACGCACTTTCAAATATTCTTGTTTTTGTCTGGCCATGAATATTCTTGGGAAAGTATAATGGCGGCTTCCCGTTGCCTTCCATCGGTTTGTGTACGGACTCTCCGCCAGCCTTTGTCGTTCCCACGACAACCTACAGGGCAGTAGCGGTGATTTTTCTTTCAGGGTTTACTCCCTTGGCCTTATTTTCTTCCGAGATAACCACAAGGCAGTGGTACTATTTACCCATAGCTGGGGGTCTGGTTCGTGGGCATCAGGGCATATCCACACGCTGGTGGGCCTGTGTGCCGCACGTCTGGGGGCCAACCTCCTCCGAGTCCTTCAAGATTTAGCCTGAGTCCGTGAGGTGTTCAGTTACGACATGTCGCCACGAGGAGGCATAACGTAGGGCTTGCTGATGGAGAGGATGTGTACTGACAGAGAGAGACTAACACATTCTGCTCTCATTTTTGCATAGCTGCAGGCAGCAGTGCTAGCCAGCGGTGCAGGCTGAAAGCTGGAGGTGACAAGCACGCAGTCACTGGGCAACACACTAGACGCATCACATCAGCCATTTGACAGTTCCCATCTATCACATAATGAAAAGCATTCTTACCAACAAATGCCTATCAGTTAACATCAGGAAGCGAGTCCTTGAATGTTATATAGAACCAATACTGTTGTACGGATGTGAGGCGTGGACAGTCAACACGCAAAGCCAGAACAAGATTGAGGCAACCGAGATGTGGTTTCTAAGAAGAATGTTGAGAGTTCCATGGACAGCAAAGAAAACAAACCAGACAGTCTTGATGGGGGCAGACACAAGAAGATCATTGATAAGGAAGATTAGGAAAAGACAGACAACTTTTCTATGCCATTTTATGAGGAAAGGGGAATAGGAGCACCTGGTCACAACTGGAAATCTGGAGGGAAAGAGAGCACCAGGTAGACCCAGGAAGAAAGTATTGGACGGACTTGCAGAGTGGCTGAGGACAGAGAGGGTGGAAGATGTGCTTGCGGCAACAAGGGATAAATTCATATGGAGGGCCATGATCGCCAACGTCACGCGGCAGGGCACATGATGATGATGATTTGACTTTCAGATAAATAGGTAAGTAGATAATCAACAAATAAATAAATGAATAAATAAATAAGTACATAGATATGCGAGTGTGGACAGTAAGTAGGCTAGTCCCTTTAAATCAGGTCTATGGTTTGACCCAGACTGGGTGGGTGTCGATACGCCGATCAGCCTGAGGTGTTTTGTTCCAGTGGCCTGTAATCACAACTTGCCTTTGATTTGTAATTAACAGCAGGCCTTCACAGTAACCAGGGAAAAAGAAGAGAAAGAAGAAAAAAAGGAGAGAAAAAGACAGACAGACAGACAGAAACAAGAGACAGAGAGAGGAACAGAAAAGATGGAGGAGGACGAAAATAAGACAAGAAAGTTAAATACAAACATACAAAGAAAGAAAACGGTAAATATGAACACGGTTTCGAAGTCAGAAAACAAAAATGAAATGTAAAATACGGAAAGAGAGAGGGAGAGACGTGGAGAGGGAGTGTATATGTGATGAGAGAGAAAGATGAGAAAGAGAGAGGCAGAGGGGGAAGGAAAAGAGAAGGGAGAGAGTCCGAGAGGGGAGGAGATAAACATACTAGACAGACAGGCAACAGAGAGACAAAGACACAGAGACTGAAAGAGAAAGACAGGGGGAAAAAGAAAGAAAGAAAGCCAGATGAATCATGAAATCTGTCTGGTAACTTGTTTGGTCAGCGCTCAAAAAAAGTAAACACAGCAATACATGTCTACAGTGTGCAATAATGCTTTGTCCTGCTGCCCATAGGCAACATGGAGTTAAACAAGATGGTCAGGTTATTCCAACAACTTACCCTTTAAGAATAAACATATCTGCAGAAAACACAAATTTTGTATTTCTCAAAGTTACCGTGAGCTTGAAATTTCACCTGAAATAAAAATTGACGTGCATCCCGGACAATGGAAAACTGTTGCCGCAGTGAAGACAGATTCTGAATATTTCCAGAAATTTCCGATAAAGTGCTGTTCTCTCCGCTTCCTCAAAAAGCACTATTTTAGACACTTTTTTGTCTGTGTGACCTTGGCCTTGACGCCATGTCCACCAAACTTACATAATAATAATAGTTATTACACTAATGACGATGGTGAAGAGGATGATGATGATGACGGCGACAACGACGATGATAGTAGTAGTAGTAATGATGATGATGATGGTGATGATGATGATGATAAGGCGCCAAATCTTGATATGCAAATGGAATCAAAGCGTACACTGTCATCATTGACTAAAACATTCACTAACAATGATAAAACTGAAAGGTACAAAGCACTAGCACATCGGGAAGGGGATGACAGGAGAAGAAGAGTGGGCGGATGGAGGAAGACATCACTGCTGGACGAAAAGGTATGTCTTCAAGTCAGACTTAAAGGAGGACAGTGTTTTTGACTGTCAAAGAAACGACAAGCACATCATTCCAGTTGTATGGACCAAACACAGAAAATGAGCGGCGACGGACTGTGGATCATCTGTATCAATACGTCATAAAGATCAGTAATGATACTAATGCTTGGTATGTACATGTAGTAGTTGTATAGGAATATATCTGCAGACGAGCCAAAAATAGACACTGTGTTCTCGTCCTCTAACCCCATAATCAGTGTGGTTATACTGGGGGATTGATGGGATATACAATGACAGGATCCTCTGTTCTGGTCTCTGTGGTGCCGCTGTAAGCAGGTTAGACATGCTGAGGTTGGTCCGTTTCTTGATGTTTGTCATCAAACTCTTTGTCTGCCCACTGCACTGTGCACAACTTTTGGGAGAGATGGGGGAGAGAGAGGAAGGAGGCTTAGAGAAAGCATGAGAGGAGTCAAGACGATACAATATAACACGGTACGATAACTTTATGTTGTGTTTTATTTTACTTCAAAGTACTTTTTGTCCCGTAGAGAAAGTTAATCTACTCTAATTACTGAATAATTTTGCATAATAGTAGTGTTAAACTCTCTCTCTCTCTTTCTCTCTTTCTTTCTCTCTCTCTCTTTCTCTCTCTTTCTCTGTATCTATCTATATACATATACATGCATATATGTATATGTATATATATATATATATATATATATATATAATGTATATGTATGTATGTGCATGTATGTGTTATGTGTAATGATGTATGTACTACACTCGTAGTAATGGCACAGACCATATGACAGACGATAAGAGAAAGAAATGCACAGAGAAAAAGATGATTATGAAGATTTGGCTTCTTTCTATTCTCACCTGAGCATCTCAGGTGCAAGGAGCGTCGCTCCCAAATCAGACAAATTGTCACAGCCGTGATCCTGCACAACCGGCCCATTACCCACTGCACCTGGAGGAAAACCCAAACAAAGTCACCACCTGTGTCGATACTACAAATCTCTATCTTTCAATCAGTATTAGATGGTCCAAAGACATGAATGGTCAACAGTGGAAGAGCACAAAGGTACGGTATAGTATATAGAACAACTAAGATTGTACAAGATACACAGAGGTATGTAGAACCCAAAACGTTGGTATACGGGAAGGTGACAGTACATGAATACTTAAGATTGGTACAAGGATTGACAAAGTATGTAAAACCTTTAAGATTGGTACAAGGATTGACAATAGTATGTGGAAACTTTAAGATTGGTACAAGGATTGACAATAGTATGTGGAACCTTTAAGATTGGTACAAGGATTGACAATAGTATGTGGAACCTTTAAGATTGGTACAAGGATTGACAATAGTATGTAAACCCTTTAAGATTGGTACAAGGATTGACAATAGTATGTGGAACCTTTAAGATTGGTACAAGGATTGACAATAGTATGTGGAACCTTTAAGATTGGTACAAGGATTGACAATAGTATGTGGAACCTTTAAGATTGGTACAAGGATTGACAATAGTATGTAAAACTTTTAAGATTGGTACAAGGATTGACAATAGTATGTAAAACCTTTAAGATTGGTACAAGGATTGACAATAGTATGTAAAACCTTTAAGATTGGTACAAGGATTGACAATATAATGTGAAAACCTTTAAGATTGGTACAAGGATAGACAATAGCATGTGGAACCTTTAAGATTGGTACAAGGATAGACATAGTATGTAAACCTTTAAGATTGGTACAAGGATGACAATAATATGTAAACCTTTAAGATTGGTACAAGGATAGACAATAGTATGTGGAACCTTTAAGATTGGTACAAGGATAGACAATAGTATGTGGAACCTTTAAGATTGGTACAAGGATTGACAATAGTATGTGGAACCTTTAAGATTGGTACAAGGATTGACAATAGTATGTGGAACCTTTAAGATTGGTACAAGGATAGACTATAGTATGTGGAACCTTTAAGATTGGTACAAGGATAGACAATAGCATGTGGAACCTTTAAGATTAGTACAAGGATAGACAATAGTATGTAAAACCTTTAAGATTGGTACAAGGATAGACAATAGTATGTGGAACCTTTAAGATTGGTACAAGGATAGACAATAGTATGTAAAACCTTTAAGATTGGTACAAGGATTGACAATAGTATGTAAAACCTTTAAGATTGGTACAAGGATAGACAATAGTATGTGGAACCTTTAAGATTGGTGCAAGGATAGACAATAGTATGTGGAACCTTTAAGATTGGTACAAGGATTGACAATAGTATGTGGAACCTTTAAGATTGGTACAAGGATAGACAATAGTATGTGGAACCTTTAAGATTGGTACAAGGATAGACAATAGTATGTGGAACCTTTAAGATTGGTACAAGGATTGACAATAGTATGTGGAACCTTTAAGATTGGTACAAGGATTGACAATAGTATGTAAAACCTTTAAGATTGGTACAAGGATTGACAATAGTATGTAAACCCTTTAAGATTGGTACAAGGATAGACAATAGTATGTGGAACCTTTAAGATTGGTACAAGGATTGACAATAGTATGTGGAAACTTTAAGATTGGTACAAGGATGACAATAGTATGTGGAACCTTTAAGATTGGTACAAGGATTGACAATAGTATGTTAAACATTTAAGATTGGTACAAGGATGACAATAGTATGTAAAACCTTTAAGATTGGTACAAGGATTGACAATAGTATGTAAAACCTTAAGATTGGTACAAGGATTGAAAATAGTATGTGGAACCTTTAAGATTGGTACAAGGATAGACAATAGTATGTGGAACCTTTAAGATTGGTACAAGGATAGACAATAGCATGTGGAACCTTTAAGATTGGTACAAGGATAGACAATAGTATGTAAAACCTTTAAGATTGGTACAAGGATTGACAATAATATGTAAACCTTTAAGATTGGTACAAGGATAGACAATAGTATGTGGAACCTTTAAGATTGGTACAAGGATAGACAATAGTATGTGGAACCTTTAAGATTGGTACAAGGATTGACAATAGTATGTGGAACCTTTAAGATTGGTACAAGGATAACAATAGTATGTGGAACCTTTAAGATTGGTACAAGGAAGACTATAGTATGTGGAACCTTTAAGATTGGTACAAGGATAGACAATAGCATGTGAACCTTTAAGATTAGTACAAGGATAGACAATAGTATTAAAACCTTTAAGATTGGTACAAGGATAGACAATAGTATTGGAACCTTAAGATTGGTACAAAGGATAGACAATAGTATGAAAACATTTAAGATTGGTACAAGGATTGACAATAGTATGTAAAACCTTTAAGATTGGTACAAGGATAGACAATAGTATGTGGAACCTTTAAGATTGGTACAAGGATAGACAATAGTAATGTAAAACCTTTAAGATTGGTACAAGGATAGACAATAGTATGTGGAACCTTTAAGATTGGTACAAATATAGACACTGGTATTAGAACCCTGAAGATTGGTACAAGGATAGGCATTAGTACTTAGAACCCTTAGGACTAGAGCAGGGATAGAGAATGGTAATACCGAACTCATAAGACTGGAGCTGGATGGGGAGAAGTGTATAGAACCCTTAAGGTTGAAGAGATGGAGAATAGTATGTATAACGTATGACTGGAGCAGGTAAAGAGAATGATAATTATATAGAACCCATAAGATTTGAGCAAGGACAGGCAGTCGTGGACTATATGAAAAGAAACTTCAAGACCTGGCCAGCGCGCAGAATTTATTTGCGAAATGTCGCATTTTCCACGATTATTGTATCCTTTGTCACCAACATCATATGTACGGTGTTGGCGTATATGGAACTTTCCGACCTGCGTCCTTTACATTCACAAGCGATCACGATCTGACACGATCGCCGCCGATGGTCAGTCTACGTGTGCATTACACATCCTGGAGATATAAACATCTGTGGTGTGTCCTGAGCTCTCTGCAACACTGTGAACAGGCCGCGAATTGCCAAAGAGAGACGGACACACTGCCTCTCTCTCTCACCATCCCATCACCCCCCCCCCCTCCCCTTCCACCTACAAACATCTTTAGGATAAACACAGGACACAAGCAGTTTTTCTCATCGATCATTTTACTGAAGAAGGAATTATGTCTTGTCTTGTTTGTTTGTCTTGTCTTGTCTTGTCTTGTCTTGTCTTTGCCCCATGATCTTGCCAGCTTATACACAGGTCTTATACACATGCTTATGCACTGATCATTTTGGAACTATGGCCTCAGTGTATATAAATTTATTCCGAGCGTGGAGACGCCATATTGAGATATTGAAACCAGTCTTGTCTTGTCTTGTCTTGTCTTTGGAAGACCTTCGCACAAACTGTGATGTTGCACTCTACTGCTCCCATTCTGAAGACGTTGTGAGACATTCGCACCATTAAGGACCAGGATATAATTCATCCCTCTAAAGGCAAAGACAAATACACGTGGGACTGGTCATTGGAAAGTCCAGAGAGGGTGTGAGAAAGGAGGGATGATTGGGGAGAGGATTGATGAGTGGTGGATGATGTTGTTGACTGGTGGAAGGAGTGGGGCAGAGGGGGGGGGGGAGGGGTAAGGATGGTGGGAGGATGGAGGCAAGAGGAAGAACACACAGGCCAACAATAAAACGGAATCCTGAAATTGGGCACTAGGCTAACGGAACTACGAAAGTGTCGAGACAAGTGTTGTTGATTCAGGTCTGCCAACCCCATCCCCCAACACCTTAGTCCCGCAATTGTTCCGGGCCTTCTCCAATTATTCCCCCCCCCCCCCACTTTCACTCAGCGCACTCATCTTTGTCACTTCAGTCCTTCTCCATCCCCTCACAGCTACGCCCCCATGGACAATCTACAGCCATGATCCATACACACAACCATTATGATGTTTCAGCTCTCCTCCCCCCCCCCCCCCGTCCTCTCACTCCTCCACCAATCCTCTAACACCGTCCCCAACGCCCAAGCTGCCTTGCCGTCCTCCCCACCCCCTTTCCCAATCCTACGGCCGTCCCCACACCATTCAATCGCTTGCATAAAGCCAAAGGCGATTTGTGCAGGCTGGCCCTTACACTGGGCTGTGTACTCGTATTAGTACGGAAGAGCGAAGGGTTTTGGTAATGTTCCTGTTCCTGTCGATGTCACCGGGTTCAGTGTTGGCCGCTGCACTCTTTGACACCACCATTCCCTTCCAAATAGTTTCTGTCTTGACTTTAGTGGACAACTTCTTCAATATTTAGGCCACTGATGTTGGTTATGTTCTCGATGTAGGAGATTGGAGGTCTGCCTTTCTTCCTTTTTGCCACTGTTTTTCCTTGGAAAATGGTTGCCATGAGGTCCGCGTTCTTGCTACCGTGACACATGGCCAATGTATTTTAACCTTCTCTTGTTGATGTCTGCTAGTAGTTTTCTGGTGGTATCAAATTCTTCAAGGACGCTTTCATTAGTTCTTCTATCTGTCCATTTGACACGTAGTAGTCTCCGACAAAACAACATCTCTGCTGCCTCAATTCTTTTGCAATCAGATTTCCGAGTCCAGGCTTCGCAGCCATAAATCATGATTGGCCAGATCAAACATTTTAAAAGTTTAATTTTCAGGCCATTTGTTATGCCTCTGTCTTTCAGATATTGTTGAGTGGACATTCTTTGCTTTGCCATTCCAGTTCTTATTTTGATGTCTTTAGAGCAGGTTTCATCATCAGTTTTTACAGAATCAAGATGTCTAATATCTTTTAACATTTTCTAAAGGAACTTTATTAATTAAGATGTCATGATTGTTTTCAGTGTCTTTGCCTTTGATATATAGCACTTTTGTGTTCTTGGCGTTCAAGTTTAGGCCAACCTTTTTGCCCGCTGCATCCACCCTGTACAGAATTGTTTTCATGCTTGTAATGCTGTCTGCTTATGGCGCAGTATCATCGGCAGAGCGCAGGTTTGTAAGTTTTCTTTTTCCTATTTTTATCCCCATACCTTCTGTATCAGCATCTGTCATGACTGTTTTGGTAATACTGACAGAAAAGCAAACGGTAAATGTTGTTCCATAGGACGAGGTGGTAGACACCTCAGCTTTTCTAAGGACCAGGTACTCATTCACAGCTGGGTGGACTGGAAGCCGTGCCCACTACTGTTTTCCAGTCGAGTCAGAGCCGATTGCATCTGATTGGAAGGTGGGAGCATGAACGTTACACTAAGCTTTGGTCTGTAAACAGTTGATCTTTTCTTTGGTCAATTGTGTGGTCTGTAAACAGTTGATCTTTTCTTTGGTCAGTTGTGTGGTCTGTAAACAGTTGATCTTTTCTTTGGTCAGTTGTGTGGTCTGTAAACAGTTGATTCTTTTCTTTGGTCAGTTGTGGTCGTCTGTAAACAGTTGATCTTTTCTTTGGTCAATTGTGCGGTCTGTAAACAGTTCATCTTTTCTTTGGTCAATTGTGCGGTCTGTAAACAGTTCATCTTTTCTTTGGTCAATTGTGCGGTCTGTTTAATAGTTCATCTTTTCTTTGGTCAGTTGTGCGGTCTGTGAATAGTTCATCTTTTCTTTTTCCTTGTTTCTGTTTCCTAGGCCACATTTATGGTCACAGAATCTGAGACAATTGTTTACGGTGCTATGATGATGACGACGACGACGACGACGATGATGATGATGGGGGTGATAATCATGATGCTATAGAGTGCCATTCGCATTGAGACTTCATGACGGGGCTGAACGCCTCGCTTAATTTCACAGTATATCCTGGCGTCAACCAGGCCCGAGAGATACTGACAGCTGCATTGTTGGTAAGGAATTTTGAGCAACACCATCAGGGGCACATCCGTGAAGTGGATGAGACTCTGTGGTCCCATCTTCCCAATAGCACACTCAACTCTGGGCTGTAGGTGTTTGATGCCGAAAAAATAAATTTGATGTCTTGTGAACCTGAAATCCTTCATTAATTTGGATATGCTCTTCTTCAGGAATATTAAATGCATCAGCGTTTACAATGTAATAGCAGGCAGTATGACTTATTCAGCGTTACTGAAGGTTGCTGCATTTTACAGTTTGGTGCCTCTCTCTCTCTCTCTCTCTCTCTCTCTCTCTCTCTCTCTCTCTCTCTCTCTCTCTCTCTCTCTCTCTCTCTCTCTCTCTCTGTCTTTCTATCTGTTTGTCTTTCTCTGTGTGTGGGTGTATGTGTGGGTGAGAATAGAATGGGGTAGCTCTCTTTCCCAGTTGTGGGCAAAACAGAAAACAGATTATAACCGTGTTATACAGAGTAATTCCATTTGCACTTCGCTTCACTTTCCGGTGGGGAATGTCCGCTTTAGGCTGTTTGGAGGTGGCCATCATTTATAGGTATGATGTTGTGCTACTTGGTGCACGCCTCGTTCGTTTTGCAGCGAGTTGGCAGAAGTTTGGAAGACAGGGCGGCAGGTGGTTGTCAATCTGTATTTATCTTTATTTTAAGGTGAATGTCTCTGAGTGTACTTCCGAGCAAGATTCATCGCAATTGATTGCAGTTTCTTCTGCGAAGTATGTCTTTCTGTTAATCAATGTTTTGTTACTGTCATTTACCATTTGGGTAAATACTTGTAAAATATGAAATTATGAAATTAGCCAAAGTTATCAGTAGCAGCAGCTGCATAGCAGTAGTAGCAGCAGCAGTAGTAGTAGTGGCAGACCAGCAGAAGTAGTAGCAGCAGTAGAAGTAGTAGTAACAGAGCAGCAGCAATAGTAGTAGTAGAGCAGCAATAGTAGTAGTAGAACAGCAGCAGTAGTAGTAGCAGCAGCAGTAGTGGTAGAATTAGTAGTAGTAGCAGAGCAGCGGTAGTAGTAGCAGCAGCAGTAGTGGTAGAATTAGTATAGTAGCAGAGCAGCGGTAGTAGTAGCAGCAGCAGTAGTGGTAGAATTAGTAGTAGTAGCAGAGCAGCAGTAGTAGTAGCAGAGCAGCGGTAGTAGTAGCAGCAGCAGTAGTGGTAGAATTAGTAGTAGTAGCAGAGCAGCAGTAGTAGTAGCAGAGCAGCGTAGTAGTAGCAGCAGCAGTAGTGGTAGAATTAGTAGTAGTAGCAGAGCAGCGGTAGTAGTAGCAGAGCAGCAGTAGTGGTAGAATTAGTAGTAGTAGCAGAGCAGCAGTAGTAGTAGCAGAGCAGCGGTAGTAGTAGCAGAGCAGCAGTAGTGTAGAATTAGTAGTAGTAGCAGAGCAGCAGTAGTAGTAGCAGAGCAGCGGTAGTAGTAGCTGCAGCAGTAGTGGTAGAATTGTAGTAGTAGCAGAGCAGCAGTAGTAGTAGCAGAGCAGCGTAGTAGTAGCAGCAGCAGTAGTGTAGAATAGTAGCAGTAGCAGAGCAGCAGTAGTAGTAGCAGAGCAGCAGTAGTAGTAGCAGCAGCAGTAGTGGTAGAATTAGTAGTAGTAGCAGAGCAGCAGTAGTAGTAGCAGAGCAGCGGTAGTGAGTAGCAGCAGCAGTAGTGGTAGAATTAGTAGTAGTAGCAGAGCAGCAGTAGTAGTAGCAGAGCAGCGTAGTAGTAGCAGCAGCAGTAGTGGTAGAATTAGTAGTAGTAGCAGAGCAGCAGTAGTAGTAGCAGAGCAGCGAGTAGTAGTAGCAGCAGTAGTGGGAGAATTAGTAGTAGTAGCAGAGCAGCAGTAGTAGTAGCAGAGCAGCGGTAGTAGTAGCAGAGCAGCAGTAGTAGTAGCAGAGCAGCGTAGTGTAGCAAGCAGCAGTAGTGGTAGAATTAGTAGTAGTAGCAGAGCAGCGGTAGTAGTGGCAGCAGCAGTAGTGGTAGAATTAGCAGTAGTAGCAGAGCAGCAGTATAGTAGCAGAGCAGCAGTAGTAGTAGCAGCAGCAGTAGTGGTAGAATTAGTAGCAGTAGCAGCAGCAGAGTAGTAGAACTAGTCGTAGTAGCAGCAGCAGCAGTAGTAGAACTAGTCGTAGTAGCAGCAGCAGCAGTAGTAGAACTAGTCGTAGTAGCAGCAGCAGCAGCAGTAGTAGTAGTATAGCAGTTGTCGTTGTTGTCATCATTGTTGCTGTTGTTGTTAGTAGAAGTAGTAGTAATAGTCAGTAGTGTATAACGCTGTTCTCGGATCTCATTTGTGCTCACTGCACATTCCCCATTATCAGACTTGTTAGCGGAGCACGGAGAACCCCAGACAGACACGCCTTATCAACTAAAAGCCTGAACAGAGGTGGATATAGTAGATAAAATGTATTGTAGGTCATACTCATACGCCCGGTAAATCAACACCACGACCAACAGACCTACATGAATTCCCATAGACACTAAAGTCAACACCATTACAACAGACAGCAGCCTAGATCTGGACTGGCGGCCCAATGATACAAAGCGTTGCTGTCAAGAAAGCGTGAGGTCCAGGGTTCAATTTCTGCTGGAACAGACGGTTTTCAGCAGTTGTAGTCATGTTGTTGTTGTTGTTGTTATTGTTGTTTAGAGCCCAGCCGACTGCGTACAGCCATCCATATCAGGGCTATAACCGTTTCAAAACATACAAAATTTCAACAGGAAAGAAAAAAGAAAATGAAGTACATATATCAAGGTGCATTTGCGCACATAATGTAAGGATATGCCCCTGGCGTTGGCCACTCCGTCCAATTTATCGCACAGGGGATTTCAAAAAACACACCTGAATACAAATATGAGCATACATAAGGACACCAAAACATATATAAAAACAGACATAAATTACCTGAAATTGCTTCAGCATATCTCATATCCCAAGAGCCAGAAATGCACTTAATACATGTACGCAATTATCAATCCTAAAAAAAAAGTACGTAAGACTTTATCGAACACATACAAGTGAATGGACCAGCAAGGCAGAAAATGATCGGCAGAAATGACAGAAAGCAAAGGAACAAGGCAGAAACAAAGAGAGTGACAGAAAAGAGGAAATTTTTAGCATAGAATTTCCAGAAGATGGGGATAAAATTTATATTGAAAGAGCCCCCGGCATCTCCACAGGGGGCTGTAGTCACGCGAAGTCCAGTAGCTGGCTAGTTTTGGAGAAAAAAAACACTGACTATTTTGTGTCGCATATATGAGATTTTCGGATATCAGAAAATATCCGTACCCTAACAGTAGCCTGCATTCGGAAACTTAAATTACAAATATGCGAAGGGAAAAATCGATATTGTTCATTATGTCTGTAGGAAGAAATAGTAGATAGCTTTAGGTGTGGTCTGTGTGAGTATACATGTAGTATAGATCATACCCCTGTGGACATGCCAGGGGCTCTTTCAGTATAAATAGTACCTCGGGAAATTCTGTGCTAGAAATTTCCTCTTTCTGTCACTCTCTTTGTTTCTTTCTTCCTCCTTTGCTTTCTGTCATTTCTTCCTATCATTTTCTGCCTTGCTGGTCCATTCACCTGTATGTGTTCGATAAAGTCTTACGTACTTTTTTTTAGGATTGATAATTGGGTACATGTATTAAGTGCGTTTTTGACTCTAGGGATACGAGATATGCGGAAGCAATTTCAGGTAATTTATGCCCGTTTATATCTATAATTATATGTTTCAGTGTACTTAGGTATGCTTAAATTTGTATTCAGGTGTGTATTTTTCAAATCCCCTGTGAGATAAATTGGACGGAGTGGTCAACGCCGGGGACATCTCCTTAGATTATGAGCACGAATGCATTGATATGTGTACTTAATTTTTTTTTTCCTGTTGAAGTTTTGTATGTTTTGAAGCGGTTATAGCCCTAATATGGCCCTACGCAGTCGGCTGGGCTTTAAACAACAATAACAAACACAAGAAGGACAGAAGTATTCAGGGTGTGTAGGATATGTACTGAAAGAGTCAATATGAACCAGTCATTATGGTAAAGTGGTCATCGCACCACACTACTGACTGAGAGGTTCTGAGTTTAAACCCTCATCAGTCCGAAATATTTGTATGAGCTTTTTCAATTCCGACTATCTCCTCTGCTCAGAGTTGAGCATGTTATGGCTATTCGGGAGATTTGGACCTCCCATTCGAGTTTCATTCACTTCAAGGATTCGTCATTTAGAGTGTTCCTCAAATTACCTGACCAACATCGCAGGTGTCTGTATCTCTAGGACCTAACTGACGCCAGGATAGATTTTTTAAATGAGCCTTTTCACTTGGTCTCAGTCCAGAATGAAACTTCATAGTGTGTGTGTGCGCGCGCGCGGTAGGATTATGTATGGGTTATCTGAAAGAGCAAGGAACAGAGAACTGTAAGAAGATGATAAGCCTTTATCTTGCGGTGATTATGTGTAAAGTGAAAGGCAGGCGTTTTAAGATAGATGATCATTTATTGATGTGTCAGCTAGTTCAGCCATTAAAGGAGTCGGCCTCTGTGATGTTGACAAACCCCATCAATAACACCCCTCTCTCATTCTCCTTCCCTTCGTGTCAGTGAAGTAGAGGCAGGGGGGAACTGGGTCGATGAGTAGAGATGGATGTGCGTGAGAGAGAATAGTTTTGATATATATATATACATGTATATATACTCTCTCACGCACGTCCATCTTTACTCGTCGACATATACTCTCATGCACACACACACACACACACACATATATATATATATATATATATATATATATATATATATATATATATATATATAATCTCACGCATACACACACATACATACATATATATATATATATATATATATATATATATATATATATATATATACGTATGTGAGTGTGTGTATATGTGTGAGTGTGTGTACATATACAGAGACAAAGAGAGAGATACATATGTCAGAGAGAGAGAGATGCATACATACAAATATCACACAGAGAGAGATACATGCGTATGTATATATGTGTGTGTGTGTATATATATATATGCATATATATATATGTGTGTGTATACATATATATATGTATGTATGTATGTATGTATGTATGTATGTATGTATGTATGTATGTATACACACGCGCACACACACATATATATTTCTATAGATAGATGGTAATGTGAAGCTATGGGCTTGCGGGTAATGGTGATGGTGATGCTATGAGATTGGTAAAGATGATGCTGGTAATGGTGATGGTGATGATATGAGACTGGTAAAGATGATGCTGGTAATGGTGATGGTGATGATATGAGACTGGTAAAGATGATGCTGGTAATGGTGATGGTGATGCTATGAGATTGGTAAAGATGATGCTGGTGATGGTGATGGTGATGCTATGAGACTGGTAAAGATGATGCTGGTAATGGTGATGGTGATGCTATGAGACTGGTAAAGATGATGCTGGTGATGGTGAAAATGATGCTATGAGACTGGTAAAGATGATGCTGGTGATGGTGAAAATGATGCTATGAGATTGGTAAAGATGATGCTGGTGATGGTGATGGTGATGCTATGAGACTGGTAAAGATGATGCTGGTGATGGTGATGGTGATGCTATGAGACTGGTAAAGATGATGCTGGTGATGGTGATGGTGATGCTATGAGACTGGTAAAGATGATGCTGGTGATGGTGATGGTGATGCTATGAGACTGGTAATGGTGATGGTGATGCTATGAGACTGGTAATGGTGATGGTGATGCTATGAGACTGGTAAAGATGATGCTGGTGATGGTGATGGTGATGCTATGAGACTGGTAAAGATGATGCTGGTGATGGTGAAAATGATGCTATGGGGTCTCTGGTAATGGAAATGATGATGCTATGGAGTTGCGTGGCGTGGTGATGATGAGGCCATGTATATATGATAAAATCTTGGCTTTCCCATTCTTCTAGGATGTGTGTATGCACGGTGCTTAGCCCACACTGTGCTGGCGATGTTTGGCTGCACTGTCTGCACTTCCTGTCTTCGGTGGGTGTCCGTGCTGGATGTTTTCATAAGCCAGTCACTGACATTACTTACAGGATTTTTAACAGGCATACTTGGTGTTCCGCATGTGTATACATACGAAGGGAGAGAGGGGTGGGGGGGATTAGGCACGAGCGAGTTTTTCAGACATATTGACCACTCTTTCCCCATCAGGCAGAGAGATGTCTGTGTGAATGCATCCCAGAACTTTCTGACAGCAAGTATGATGTTTACCACCTTGACTGACGCGGCCGATGTAACTGTAAATCCGTATACATTTCGGCAATTGATATGCATTTCGCCCATTCCTGAGAGGTCATAGCCGTTGTTGAATAAAACATGAATTTGGTGAGAAAATCGCCAAATTTGACCTTCCAATAACTACTCTCAGGAATGAATTGTCGACATCAAACGTACTGGCATTAACTCTTTGACTCCCGCACGCTATCTACCAACTGCAAAGAGTTAATTTAAGCCTTTGTTCACTCATGCTATCCACCAGCTTCCTGCAGGAAGTTATTGCTTTGCCAGCATGGTTGGCTATGCAGGATGCTGGTGGACAAGGTGCGGGAGTCAAAGCTAAAGGGTTAAGTTACCCCAGACACCAAAACAGCAGAAAAGAAACAAAAGCTGATGTCATCATATGAGCAGGATATGAAGGGTATGAATGTCAGTATTTCAATGATGAGATAAGTCATGAAAACTCTGACGATGATGGCAGTGTTACAACAACAACAACAACAACAACAATATTTTATTTATATAGCTCAAAATCTTGATAAAATCAAATCTAAGCGCTAAAACAAACACACACGCACGCACGCACGCACACACACGCACGCACGCACGCACGCATGCACACACACACACACACACACACACACCACACACACACACACACACACACACACACACACACACACACACGGCTATAAATGGGGAGGAAGAATAAAAGCAATGGAAAATTATAGAGAGCATATTATATACAATTATATATTACACAGGCTATACGCAGGCCACACATCCTGCATTCATTCATACCTTTTAAAAAACAAAGATCCACCATGGCTATACCGTGTGACTAGCCCCTCTACATTAAACACCTTCTTAATGAATATTTGGGACTTGCACATTGTGAGACAAAAGCATTGTACCACAGACCCCTTAACCCTTTGACTCCCGCACACTATCCACCAGCTTCCTGCAGGAATAAAAGGGTTAAACAATCCAAAACAAAGCCCACGATAATCCTTTCAAGATTTAAACTTGAAAGGATTATCGTGGGCTTTGTTTTGGATTGTTGTCTTTTTAGTTAAATTTGGAGTTGCTTTTAACGCGGTGGTAACCCTGATACGGCCTGAATGTTTGGCTGGTCTATAAGCAATATGAATCTGAATGGTGATGGTGAGGGTGATGCAATGGGGGTTTTGGTAGTGTCAGCGGTGATGGTAATGCTATGGATTTGTTGGTAATGATGATGGTGATGCTAAGCGGTCGCTGGTAATAGTGATGGCGATGCTATGGAGTAGCTGGTGATGGTGATGGTGATGGTGATGGTGATGGTGATGGTGATGGTGATGGTGTGGGGTTGTTGGTGATGCTATAGAGTTGCGGCTGATGGTGTGGGGTTGCTAGTTATGGCAATTTTGATGTTGTAGGGCTGCTAGTTATGGTGATATCGATGCTATGGGATTGCTGGTAATGGTGATGGTGATGCTACAGAGTTGCGGTTTTGGTGATGGTGTGGGGTTTGTTAGTGATGGTAATGGTTACGGTAATGGTGGTGCTATGGGGTTGTGGGTGATGGTAATGGCTACGGTAATGGTGGTGCTATGGGTTGTGGGTGATGGTAATGGTTACGGTAATGGTGGTGCTATGGGGTTTGGGTGATGGTAATGGTTACGTTAATGGTGGTGCTATGGGGTTGTGGGTGATGGTGGTGGATATGGTTATGGTGATGATATGGTGTTATGGGTGATGGTTATGTTGGTTGTTACGGTAATGGTGTTGCTGTGGTGTTTTGGGTGATGGTTATGGTGATGCTATGCTGTTATGGGTGATGGTTATGGTGGTGCTATGCTGTTATGGGTGATGGTTATGGTGATGCTATGCTGTTATGGGTGAAGGTTATGGTGGTGCTATGCTGTTATGGGTGATGGTTATGGTGATGCTTCTCCTGTGTCTATCGACCCCCACCTAGCTCTGCCAACAAACTCACCACATCCACGTTTCTCTCTGACTTTGACCAATTGCTTGACCACTACTGCCTCTTACCTGGAAATCTCATCATTCTAGATGACATCAATGTCCACTATGACAACACTCACCGTTATGACACAAGACATATCATCAACTCTCTGTCCAATCACAATATGACTCAACACATTTCTGAACCAACCCATCAAAAAGGTCACATTCTTGACTGGATCATTTCTCGTGATCACCACAATTCCGCTACTGACAACTGCTTAGTTCTTTCTACCCGTCTAACTTCAGCCCTTCCATCTGACCACTCTGCAATTCTCTGTTCTCTCGACATTTCTCCTCCTTCCCGTACCATGCGCACAGTGACTCGACGCAATCTCAAATCTATCGACCTCTCCACATTTTCATCTGATGCCTCCCGTCTCCTTTCTGAAAAGTCACATAACCTTGCCGATGAATTCTATACTACTCTCCACCATCTTCTGGACACTCATGCTCCAGCCACAACCCGTCTTTTACCTGACCGCCCCCCTACCCCCTGGCTCACTCATGAGATCGCCTGTGCAAAACGTGCCCGCCGCAGAGCAGAGCGCCGCTGGCGCAAATCCAAACTCACTGTACACAGGCAACTTTTCCAAGCCTCTAAAACAAAAGTATCCACCCTCATTGCATCAGCAAAAACAAGCTATTTCCAAACCAAAATCCTGAATGCCTCTTCTTCAAAAGAACTCTTTACAACCATGAATCATCTCCTTGGCACACGAAAAGATTTACCTCTCCCAACAAAACATACAAATGAAGAACTCCCATCTGTATTCTCCAACTATTTCACCACCAAAATACAAACTCTTCGTGACAGGCTTGACAGGACACCCTGTCAACCATGCCCACCTGACCCTTCCTTCTCTGGCACACCTCTTACTACTTTTACCCCAGTCTCACAAGAAGAAATTCTCAACACAATCAGATCCATGTCGTTCAAAACCTGCGAACTGGATCCTCTTCCAGGTTCTCTCTACGCCGACTGTCTCCCTACTCTCCTCCCATTCATCACTGACATCATCAACACTTCTCTTCAAACTGGAACTGTCCCAGATTCTTTCAAGTCTGCTATTGTTCACCCTCTCCTCAAGAAACACAATTTAGACCCAAATGAACTGAAAAATTACCGGCCTATCTCTAATCTCTCTTTCTTGTCAAAACTCCTTGAAAAAGTCGTCCTCAACCAGCTGAACTCTCACCTGTCTGCCAACAATCTCCTCAATCCTTTCCAGTCAGCCTACCGCCAGTGCCATAGCACTGAAACTGCCCTACTACACATTCTCAACAATCTCCTCCTTGCAACTGATACTGGCAAAGTCTCTCTCCTCACACTCCTTGATCTGTCTGCAGCCTTTGATACCATTGATCATGGTATTCTCCTTTCTAGACTTCATCATACTTTTGGCATCTCTGACATTGCTCTGTCTTGGTTCACTTCATACCTATCAAACAGAAAACAAACCGTTCTCATCAATGGCACTTACTCTCAACCTGCATACCTGACCTGTGGTGTTCCACAAGGATCTGTCCTTGGCCCTGTTCTTTTCACTCTTTACACCTCCCCCCTGTCCACCATTATCAACTCCCACTCTATAAAATACCACTTCTATGCTGATGACACCCAACTTCAAGACAGTGACTCACCTGATAATATACAGCACCTGTTGACTCGCACCACTGAGTGTTACTCAGACATTAAGAACTGGATGACGTTCAACAAACTTCAGCTTAATGACGACAAGACAGAAACTATCCTCATTGGCACCCGTCAGAAACTTTCTCAGCTTCCTCCTCTTTCTCTCCCATTATGTAACACATCAGTCCCAATTTCTGATTCAGCTAAAAACCTTGGTGTCTGCATTGACTCTACCCTCTCCATGAACAACTTTGTTTCTCAAACTGCCAGATCCTGCTATTATCATCTCCATCGAATAAGGCTGATCAGGAAGTATCTCTCTGTCGAAACAACTGCAAAACTCGTTCTCTCCTTCATAATGTCTCGCATAGACTATTGCAATTCACTCCTGTCTGGTCTTCCTGCCTCCACCATTCACATCCTACAGCGCATTCAAAACAATGCTGTACGCCTTGTATTCAAAAAGAAAAAAGCTGACCACATATCTCCTCTCCTGGCACAACTTCACTGGTTCCCTGTATCAAAGCGCATACAGTACAAACTAGACACCATGTGCTACAAAAGCCTCAATAACGCAGCCCCCGATTACCTGTCAAGCCTACTTGAGATCTATGTTCCCTCACGTACCCTCCGCTCTGCCTCCGATCCTCTGACTTTTCGCTTTCCACGCACTAAGCTCAATACCTATGGTCCACGAGCCTTCTCTGTTTCTGGTCCACTCTCCTGGAACAAACTTCCTCTCTCAGTCCGTCAGCAACCTACTTTTGTCTCCTTCAAGTCCCGCTCTCAAAACTCACCTTTTCTCCTCCGCATAAAATCCTAACCTCACTCAACACCCCCCCCCCCCCCCCCCCACTCTGCAGCCTGTCTCCGCTCGGAGGGGAATCACATAGTTATAATATATAATTGTATATGCTATGCTCTATAATTTTCCATTGCTTTTATTCTTGCTTTTATTGCTTTTATTCTTTCTCCCCATTTATAGCCATGCGTGTGTGAGTGTGGTGTGTGTGTGTGTGTGTGTGTGTGTGTGTGTGTGTGTGTGTGCGTGCGTGTGTGTGCGTGCGTGCGTGCGTGCGTGCTTGCGTGTGTGTCTGCTTCAGCGCTTAGATTTGATTTTATCAAGATTTTGCGCTATATAAATATTGTAATAATTATTATTATTAATGATGCTATGGTGTTATGGGTAATGGTTATGGTGGTGCTATGGTGTTATGGGTAATGGTTATGGTGATGGTTACGGTAATGGTGTTGCTATGGGTTGAGGGTGATGGTTACGGTAATGGTGTTGCTATGGGGTTGAGGGTGATGGTTATGGTGATGTTACGGTAATGGTGTTGCTATGGAGTTGTGGATGATGGTGGTGGATATGGTAATGTTGGTGCTATGGTGTTGTGGGTGATGGTTATGGTGTTGTGGGTGATGGTTGTGGTGATGGTATGGTGTTATGGGTGATGGTTATGGTGATGCTATGGTGTTATGGGTGAGGTTATGGTGATGCTATGGTGTTGTGGGTAATGGTTATGGTGATGGTTACGTTAATGGTGTTGCTATGGAGTTGTGGATGATGGTGGTGGATATGGTAATGGTGTTGCTATGGTGTTGTGGGTGATGGTTATGGTGATGCTATGGTGTTGTGGGTGATGGTTATGGTGATGTTATGGTGTTGTGGGTGATGGTTATGGTGATGTTATGGTGTTGTGGGTGATGGTTATGGTGTTGCTATGGTGTTGTGGGTGATGGTTATGGTGATGCTATGGTGTTCTGGGTGATGGTTATGGTGATGCTATGGTGTTGTGGGTGATGGTTATGGTGTTGCTATGATGTTGTGGGTGATGGTTATGGTGGTGCTATGGTGTTATGGGTGATGGTTATGGTGGTGCTATGGTGTTGTGGATGATGATTATGGTGGTGCTATGGTGTTGTGGATGATGGTTATGGTGGTGCTATGGTGTTGTGGATGATGGTTATGGTGGTGCTATGGTGTTGTGGTGTGATGGTTATGGTGGTGCTATGGTGTTGTGGGTGATGGTTATGGTGGTGCTATGGTGTTGTGGGTGATGGTTGTGGTTGTGCTATGGTGTTGTGGATGATGGTTATGGTGATGCTATGGTGTTATGGGTGATGGTTATGGTGATGCTATGGTGTTGTGGGTGATGGTTGTGGTGGTGCTATGGTGTTGTGGGTGATGGTAATGGTGGTGCTATGGTGTTGTGGGTGATGGTTATGGTGGTGCTATGGTGTTGTGGTGATGGTTATGGTGATGCTATGGTGTTGTGGATGATGGTTATGGTGATGCTATGGTGTTATGGGTGATGGTTATGGTGATGCTATGGTGTTATGGGTGATGGTTGTGGTGGTGCTATGGTGTTGTGGGTGATGGTAATGGTGGTGCTATGGTGTTGTGGGTGATGGTTATGGTGGTGCTATGGTGTTGTGGGTGATGGTAATGGTGGTGCTATGGTGTTGTGGGTGATGGTTATGGTGATGCTATGGTGTATTGATGGGTGATGGTAATGATGGTGGTGATGGTATACGGTAATGGTGGTGCTATGGAGTTGTGGATGATGGTGGTGGGATATGGTAATGTTTGGTGCTATGGTGTTGTGGGTGATGGTAATGGTGTGCTATGGTGTTGCGGGTTACGGTGATGCTATGTGGGTGTGGGTGATGTAATGGTGGTGGCTTATAGGGTTGTGGTTGTGGTGATGGTAATGGTGGTGCTATGGTGTTGTCGGGTATCGGTAATGGTGCTATGGGGTTGTGGGTGATGGCAATGGTAGTGCTATGTGGGTTGTGGGTGACGGTGTATGCTATGGGGTTGTGGGTGATGGTAATGGTAGTGCTATGGGGTTGTGGGTGATGGTAATGGTGGTGCTATGGGGTTGTGGGTGATGGTAATGGTAGTGCATATGGGTTGTGGGTGATGGTAATGGTGGTGCTACGGGGTTGTGGGTGATGGTAATGGTAGTGCTATGGGGTTGTGGGTGATGGTAATGGTGGTGCTATGGGGTTGTGGGTGATGGTAATGGTGGTGCTATGGGGTTGTGGGTGATGGTAATGGTAGTGCTATGGGTTGTGGGTGATGGTTGTGGTAATGGTGGTGCTACGGGGTTGTGGGTGATGGTAATGGTGGTGCTATGGTGTGTGATGGTATGGTGTGATGGTTGTGGGTAATGGTGGTGCTATGGGTTGTGGGTGATGGTAATGGTGGTGCTATGGGGTTGTGGGTGAATGGTAATGGTGGTGCTATGGGTTGTGGGTGATGGTTGTGGTAATGGTGGTGCTATGGGGTTGTGGGTGATGGTTAATGGTGGTGCTTTGGGTTGTGGGTGATGGTAATGGTGGTGCTATGGGGTTGTGTGAGGTTGACGGTAATGGTGGTGCTATGGGTTCTGGGTGATGGTAATGGTGGTGCTGGGGTTGCGGGTGATGGTAAATGGTGGTGCTATGGGGTTGTGGGTGATGGTAATGGTGGTGCTATGGTGTTTGTGGGTGATGGTAATGGTGGTGCTATGGTGTTGTGGGTGATGGTAATGGTGGTGCTACGGGGTTGTGGGTGATGGGTAATGGTGGTGCTATGGGGTTGTGTGGTGATGGGTTGTGGTAATGGTGGTGCTATGGGTTGTGGGTGAGGTAATGGTGGTGCTATGGGGTGTGGGTGATGGTAATGATGGTGCTATGGGGTTGTGGGTGATGGTTGTGGGTAATGGTGGTGCTATGGGGTTGTGGGTGATGGTAATGGTGGTGCTATGGGGTTGTGGGTGATGGTAATGGTGGTGCTGTGGGGTTGTGGGTGATGGTTGTGGTAATGGTGGTGCTATGGGGTTGTGGGTGATGGTAATGGTGGTGCTATGGGGTTGTGGGTGACGGTAATGGTGGTGATATGGGGTTGTGGGTGATGGTAATGGTGGTGCTATGGGGTTGTGGGTGATGGTAATGGTGGTGCTATGGGGTTGTGGGTGATGGTAATGGTGGTGCTGTGGGGTTGTGGGTGATGGTTGTGGTAATGGTGGTGCTATGGGGTTGTGGGTGATGGTAATGGTGGTGCTATGGGGTTGTGGGTGACGTAATGGTGGTGCTATGGGGTTGTGGGTGATGGTAATGGTGGTGCTGTGGGGTTGCGGATGATGGTAATGGTGGTGCTATGGGGTTGTGGGTGATGGTAATGGTAGTGCTATGGGGTTGTGGGTGATGGTTGTGGTAATGGTGGTGCTACGGGGTTGCTTTTAATCTTCAGCCTGGCTGTCCTGTATGTGTGTGGCCTATGGGGATGACTTTTGGGACAGCACGGCCATCATTAGCCCTGAGACAGTGTGGCGTCACTCTCTGACAGTGATCAGGCACTGTCGTGGAATAATAGCTCACATTTAGTTTTTATGGACTCAAGGGACAAGGATGTGTGTGCATGTATGGGCGCATGCGTATGTGTGTGTGTGCGGGCGCGTGCATATGTGTTTGTGTGTGTGTGTGTGTGTGGACGCATGTGTATGTGTGGGTGCGTATGTGTGTGCATGCGTGAGGATATGTGTGTGTGCGCGCGCGCTCGCACGTGTGTGTGTGTGTGTGCGCGCGCGCGCTCGCACGTGTGTGTGTGAGAGATCATGTGATTGAGTTTGGGTGGGGATGGTGGATGTGGAAGCGTGTACAAGTGTGTGTGTGTGTATATGCATATGTGTATGCTGTGTGGGTGCGTGTGTCTGTGTGTGTGGATGCATGTACATATGTGTGTTTGCATATTCGTGCGTGTTTGTATATATGTGGGTGGTTTTATGGGCGCGTGCGTGCGTGCGTGCGTGTGTGTGTATGTGTGTGTGTGTGTGTGTACTCAAGGAAGTGTTTATTTTGTTTGTTTGTTTGTGAGCACGCACGTGCTCATGCCCCATATGTCTGCCTATAAACAGTATGTTCAGCAAACCTTTCTAAACAGTTTTTGAGTGGACATTTTAACCAACCTTGGGGTAAAAGTTAATCAGCGGTCGAGTCAGCATAAGAATAATGTAGTGTTGAACCAAGGTTTGGACACAGTATGCAAAATCCTGTTGGTTCCAGTGTCAACGCTCTTCTTGGCCAGGTGTCGGTCAAATGTTGATCACATTTATGTGGAAAATACTTCCATCTCCTCAGTAATGATAGTTAAACGGCGGTCCACAATGATTAAAAGCTTCACCATCTCGTTGTCATCAACGAGCTTTCAACTGTACATGCATTAATATGTCTCATATCCCCTCGAAAACAAATGTACTACGGGCGGTCATGGTCATCCTAGTTTGTCAATTTAGGGTGTATGTATGGCTGTCTGTACATTCAAACTGAAAACGGGAGTAACATAATGGGTTGTATTGCACTTGTGGCTGCACAGCCTGTGTACTTTATCTTCGGTTGTCGGTTCACAAAGTTTTAGTGTCCGTGGTTAAAACAGGTGGCGGCTGCGTCACTGGCGACATTTCTGCTGTGTCGTTGGTGATTGGTCATTAATTAAAGTCAGCCCATGGCCAGAATCAAAAACAAATGAGGCTCTTTGTCGAGACATGCTGTTCACACTGTATGCACACACACGCGCGCGCGTATACACACACACACACACAACACACACACACACACACACACACACACACACACACACACACACACACACACACACATAGAGACACATACATGCACGCGCACGTATACATATACATACATACACACACACACACACAAACATGCACACATATAAACACAGGTACATGAGCACACACACACACACGCACATGTATATCGTAATCCACCCTGCACACTTTTTTAAAATCTTATTTACTTATTTATGTATTTATTTATTTATCTATTTATTTATTCATTTATTTCATATGTTTATCTATCTGTTTATGCTTTTCTTCTTTCTGTTTTCGTCTTAAGGCACATATGTGAATAGACGTTAGAAATAACGAACGACCACATACACATATACACACACGCACATGTACGCACACACACATACACACCTACATAACAAGCACGCATGCACACTTACTACACATACACATACACACAAACACATACACACACAAACATGTACATCCACACACACAAAAACACTACACACGCACAAATGCGCACAAACACCTACACACACCACACACACACACACACACACACACATACACACACACGCGTAAACACACACACACACACACACACACACACACACACACACACACACACACACACACACACAACACACACACACATGCACGCCGGCTTGACGTCACCGGCTCCACTATGGACTCACTGGCACCAAGACTGACAGAACGAACATTGGTTTGGTGTGTGTGGAGGTGCCGGAATATGTCACGTGGGATGGAGGTAAAAGGGATGGGGTGTGAAATCTGCCTACAAGGGCGTGACTGCTGCAGAGGGAGGGGAGATTGATAGATGGGTTGTCTTTGTCCTCCTGACCTGCTGCCGACTGATAAATGATGGGAGATACAGAAAGAAAGAGAGGGAGGGGGGAGAGGTAGTGATTGGTTTAATGTGTATTCACTTAATTAAGTGATTTTAGACAATAGTATCCCCGTCTTCTGGAAATTCTGTGCTAGAAATTTCCTCTTCTGTTACTCTGTTTGTTTCTTGCTCCTTTGCTTTCTGTCATCTCTTCCTATCGATTTCTGCCTTGCTGGTCCATTCATCTGTATGTGTTTGATAAAATCTTATGTACATTCTCTTAGGATTAATGATTAGATACGACTATCAAGTGCATTTTTGGCTCCAGGGAGATGAGATCTGTGTGTTTGTGTGTGTTGCGTGCGTGTGTTTGTGTGTGTGCTCGCGCGCGCGCGCGTGTGTGTGTGGTGTGTGTGTGTGTGTGCGCGCGCGCGCGTGTTTGTGTGTGTGTGTGTTATAAGATAGAAGATGGACCGTTCCTCTTTGCCGTCTAACCCTGGTGCCAAGCGATAAAGGAAAGGGAGTGTGGGCGGTGTGCACAGGCTGCTATTGTCATGGAACTTTGGGCGCCGTCAATCTGTAGGTTCCTCGAGCGTTAGTAACAGAGCGTCAGTGCCAGAAAGAAAGAAAGAAAGGAAAGCTTGTAAAGAAAGACAAGAGGAAAGACAGACAGAAATGAACAGATCACACAGTTTGAATAATGAGACCAATGTACATGAAGCAAACAGTGTCTTTACATAAACAGAAGCAAAAAAATGGTAAAATAAATAAACTGATAAGTTCAAGTTCATATTGCTTATAGCCCAGCCGAGTACTAGAGCCATATCAGGACTGAAAATAAACCTATAAAAGAATGCAAAACTTTGCTCAAAATAATGGAACAAAATGTTGGGAAAATTGCAAATAAACCTGGCTCCAAATAAAACAAAATTAAATAACCAAAATAAATAAATAAATAAACTGAATGTTTCGTATAAAAACTGGTTCCGCTGAATAACGCAAAGCTAGCGGACAAATCAGTTTCGCACAAAGAGAGATCTTATTCAGCTCTTCAGAGCGGAAACGATTGAACAGTGAGGCAGATTGGAGATTGAAAGGTGACACAATGAGGCAGAAACACAAAGAAACAAACAGCAGTGATGCAGAGAGCAGCTTAAAGTGCGAAACGATGAGAGAGATAGCTTAGTGAGGAATGATAGGATACACAAAGATTTGTGTGATTAATCTTGAGTCATCTGATGTAGCCATTGATAAGTTCGCAGAGAGAGGGAGAGATGGTGGGCGGGGATGGGGAAGTGTAGAAAGACAGAAAGCGTGAGAGTGGGGGGGGGGGGTAGGTTTGGATAGTTTAGTGTTATTATGAGCATAGCCCTTTACGAAGGACAACATGAGCAATGTAAAGCATAATACTTCCTGAATGATAACAAGCATTATGATCTGAACGGTTAGAAAATAGCATTCGAATTACCAGAAAATGATACAGCTGTGGAGTCAAAATTTCACTTTTGTACAAGAACAGTGAGAAATGGAGAACTGCGCATTTCAGTATTTGTTAATGGCATAATTAAGCTTGGGGTGAAAGGTAAAGTTGTCGGCAATACTCTCGTGTTTCAGAAAATAACGAAAACAGAATCTTTCTCTCTTTCTTTCATTCTCTCTTCCAGATTTAAATAAAAACTGCACGAAGGACAAATTTAAAGCGACTTGTGGCGATTGTCTCTGTTTCTAGCTATGTCCAAACTGAACCAGTTTTTAATTTATTTATGCATATATCTAGTCAGTTAGGCAGTCACTTAATTAGTTTGTTTCTTAATTTGTTGATTTTTGTTTTGTTTTGTTTTGTTTTTTGTTTGTTTGGTTAGTTGTTATTGTTTTTTCATTTATTTTCATTTTAACACAGCGGTATGAATTATGAGGTTCGTTTACACGCTCGTAAAACAATAGTAATCTAGGGGACAGTATCTGTCATGCGTTATACACAAAATTATAGCACAAATTGTCTCAAAGTTAGTTCCCTTATTTGTGGTTCAGCAAGTGAGTGTGAGTGTTGTGATATTATTCATTCATAACAGCAAGAGTGATAACACCGTATGACAGTCTTGTTTATTCGTATTTTATTTTTGCAGTAATTCTATTTTCTCTGTTGTGACAGTGTATTGTTGTTCTCGTTTGTTTTCAGATTCCATTTCAACTTGAAGCGTATTCAAAGTCACGGTAACCTTCAAAAGTACAAAATCTGGGTTTTCTGTCAAAGTTTTGCATATAAAGGAATGTTCTTAGCGTAGTCTGATTGTCTTGTTGTTTGTTCTTGTTCTTGGTTTGTTTCGTTTCGCTGACGTTTTTTTCTAATCAGACAAATGGATCTTGTAGAGGTTTGTTTTTTCATGCCATCTCCTGATTGTGTGTCTGTGAGTGTGTGCGTGCGTGCGTGTGTGTGTGTCTCTGTGTCTGTATATGTGTGCTTATCTGTGTGTGTGTCTGCGTGTGTGTGTCTCTGTGTGTGTCTGTATGAATGTGTGTGTGTGTTTGTCTCTGTGTGTGTGGACTGTATGTGTCTGTGTATCTGTGTGTGTCTGTATGCATGTGTACGTGCGTGTGCTTGTGTCTGTATGTGTGTGTGCGCGCGCGCGCGCATGTGTACGTGCGAGAGAGAAAAAGAAAAGGACGTGGATGAAAAGAGAGCAGGGTGGTGGTGGTGAAGGACACAGCAGAGGAGTTCACACGGTTCATAACTGGGGCTATCATCCATTTGTCAATTAACAACATCTTGTCAGTGACAACAATATCACACATTGTTTCACTCCCACACGTTCGTGTCTAAACTGGACACATGATGATTTGGAAAGGTAAGGTTTGGGGGGGGGGGGAGATACGCAAACACGCCCACCCACCCATGCATCCACACACGCACGCGTGCACACACACACGCTCGCACAAACTCGCACACACACACACACACTACACACACACACACACACACACACACACACACACACACACACACACACACACACACACACACACACACACACACACACAACACACACACACACACACAACACACACACACGCACACACACACGCACACACACAACACGCACACACACTCACACGCACACACATCAAAACACAATATTTTAGAAAGTCCTTTCCCAGGATTAACCATCAGCCACCTGTCTTTCCAGACCCAACATAACCATCAATCAAGTGAACGCAATAACTAATGGCTTATGTTGACACCTTAACAACGACAGATAAACCAAAAACGATGACTGATTTCAACATCATTAACACTGATTGATGTTAACGTCAAAAACTGCGTAACAAGACGGGTATTAAGACCAATAACAATGACTGATGATAACATTAATAACAATGCCGGGTATTAACGCCAATAACAATGACTGATGATAACATTGATAACAATGCCGGGTATTAAGACCAGTAACAATGACTGATGATAACATTAATAACAATGCCAGGTATTAAGACCAATAACAATGACTGATGATAACATTAATAACAATGCCGGGTATTAAGACCAGTAACAATGACTGATGATAACATTAATAACAATGCCGGGTATTAACGCCAATAACAATGACTGATGATAACATGATAACAATGCCGGGTATTAACGCCAATAACAATGACTGATGATAACATCAATAACCATGCCGGGTATTAACCCAATAACAATGACTGATGATAACATCAATAACCATTGCCGGGTATTAACGCCAATAACAATGACTGATGATAACATCAATAACCATGCCGGGTATTAACGCCAATAACAATGACTATGATAACATCAATAACAATTCCGGGTATTAACGCCAATAACAATGACTGATGATAACATCGATAACAATGCCGGGTGTTCACGCCAATAACAATGATGATGATAACATCGATAACATGCCGGGTATTAACGCCAATAACAATGACTGATGATAACATCAATAACCAATGCCGAGTGTTCACGCCAATAACAATGATGATGTATAACACATCATATAACCATTGCGGGTAATTAACGCCAATAAACAATGACTGATGATAACATCGATAACAATGCCGGGTTGTTCACGCCAATAACAATGACTGATGATAACATCAATAACAATGCCGAGTATTAACGCCAATAACAGTGACTGATGATAACATCAATAACCATGCCGGGTATTAACGCCAATAACAATGACTGATGATAACATCAATAACAATGCCGGGTATTAACGCCAATAACAATGACTGATGATAACATCAATAACAATGCCGGGTATTAATGCCAATAACAATGACTGATGGTAACATCAATAACAATGCCGAGTATTAACGCCAATAACAATGACTGATGATAACATCGATAACAATGCCGGGTATTAACGCCAATAACAATGACTGATGATAACATCAATAACAATGCCGGGTATTAACGCCAATAACAATGACTGATGATAACATCAATAACAATGCCGGGTATTAACGCCAATAACAATGACTGATGATAACATCGATAACAATGCCGGGTATTAACGCCAATAACAATGACTGATGTAACATCAATAACATGCCGGGTATTAACGCCAATAACAATGACTGATGATAACATCGATAACAATGCCGGGTATTAACGCCAATAACAGTGACTGATGATAACATCAATAACAATGCCGGGTATTAACGCCAATAACAATGACTGAGGTAACATCAATAACAATGCCGGGTGTTCCGCCAATAACAATGACTGATGATAACATCAATAACAATGCCAGGTATTAACGCCAATAACAATGACTGATTAACATCAATAACAATGCCGGGTATTAACGCCAATAACAATGAATGGTGATAACATCAATAACAATGCCGGGTATTAACGCCAATAACAATGATGATGGTAACATCAATAACAATGCCGGGTATTAACGCCAATAACAATGATGATGGTAACATCAATAACAATGCCGGGTATTAACGCCAATAACAGTGAAAGATGATAACATCAATAACAATGCCGGGTGTTAACGCCAATAACAGTGAAAGATGATAACATCAATAACAATGCCGGGTGTTAACGCCAATAACAGTAAAAGATGATAATATCAATAACAATGCCGGGTATTAACGCCAATAACATGAAAGATGATAACATCAATAACAATGCCGGGTGTTAACGCCAATAACAGTAAAAGATGATAACATCAATAACAATGCCGGGTATTAACGCCAATAACAGTGAAAGATGAAAAACATCAATAACAATGCCGGGTGTCAGCGCCATGCACAATGACCGATGATAACACTGATAGCAATGCCGGGTGTTTAGCGCCATGCACAATGACCGATGATAACACTGATAACAATGCCGGGTGTTAGCGCCATGTACAATGACTGATAATAACACCGATAACAATGCCGGGTGTCAGCGCCATGCAATGACCGATGATAACACCGATAACAATGCCGGGTGTTAGCGCCATGTACAAGGACCGATGATAACACCGATAACAATGCCGGGTGTTAGCGCCATGTACAATGACCGATAATAACACCGATAACAATGCCGGGTGTTAGCGCCATGTACAATGACCGATAATAACACGATAACAATGCCGGGTGTTAGCGCCATGTACAATGACCGATAATAACACCGATAACAATGCCGGGTGTTAGCGCCATGTACAAGGACCGATAATAACACTGATAACAATGCCGGGTGTTAGCGCCATGTACAAGGACCGATAATAACACTGATAACAATGCCGGGTGTTAGCGCCATGTACAATGACCGATAATAACACCGATAACAATGCCGGGTGTTAGCGCCATGTACAAGGACCGATAATAACACTGATAACAATGCCGGGTGTTAGCGCCATGTACAAGGACCAATGATAACACTGATAACAATGCCGGGTGTTAGCGCCATGTACAAGGACCAATGATAACACTGATAACAATGCCGGGTGTTAGCGCCATGTACAAGGACCGATGATAACACCGATAGCAATGCCGGGTGTTAGCGCCATGTACAAGGACCAATGATAACACCGATAACAATGCCGGGTGTTAGCGCCATGTACAAGGACCAATGATAACACCGATAACAATGCCGGGTGTTAGCGCCATGTACAAGGACCAATGATAACACCGATAACAATGCCGGGTGTTAGCGCCATGTACAATGAGTGATGATAACACCGATAACAATGCCGGGTGTTAGCGCCATGTACAATGACTGATGACAGCAATTCAAAACAATGTCGGGTGATAACGCCAATAAAAACAACCGGTCTTGTTGTCAATAACAATGCCAGGCGTTAACGCCAATAACCGTGCCTGATGATAACATACCAATGCCAGGTGCTAACTCCAATAACAATGATTTATGTAACATTATTAACTATGCTGGTTGTTAACGCCAATAACAACGACGGATATTATTGTCAATAAGAATGTCGGGTGTAAACGCCAATAACAATGACTAATGATAACAATGCTGGGTGTTAACATCAATTACAGTGACTGTTTTTCATGTCAATTACAATGCCGGGTGTTAACGCCAATAACAATGACTGGTGATAACATTAATAACGATGCCGGGTGTTAATGCCAATAACAATGCCTAATGATAACATTAATAAAAATGACGTGTGTTGACGTTAGCCAATAACATTGACTGATGAACATATTAATGATAATGCCGGTTGCTTACGCCAATAACAATAATTGATGATAACACTGACACAATGGCAGGTGTTACGCCAATAATGGTGACCGATGATAACATTAATAACACTGCCTGGTGGAAACATCAATAACAACGACCAGACGGTAACATTTATAACAATGCCGGGTGTACACGCCAATAACAATGACTCATGATAACATTTTTAACAGTACCTGGTGTTAAAACCAAAAACAACGATGATAACAATAACGCCAATAACAGTGACTGATGAGAACATTAATAACAATGCCCGGTGTAAACGCCAATAACAATGTTTGATGAGAACATTAATAACAATCCCAGGTGTTAACGCCAATAACAGTGACTGATAATAACAAAGCCGGGTTTTACTGCCCATAACAGTGAATTATGATAACATTGTTAACAGTACCTGGTGATAACGCCAATAACAATGACTCATGATAACATTTATTACAATGCCGTGTGTTAACGCCAATAACAATGATTGATGATAACATTAATAACAATGTGGGTGTTAATGCCAATAACGACTGATTTTAATGTCAATAACAATGCCGGGGATTTTGACGCCAGTATCAAATGATTGATGCTAACGTCAATAACAGTGGCGGATGTTAACGCCAATAACAATGGCGGAAATTAACACTAATAACGATGGCAAAAGATGCTTTACTTTCTAACACTGATTGATATTGACAACACCTTTTTATGTCTAACTTGTCTGACGAATACTGTTCAACTGACACATTTTACGATGTGTTCTTTTCCATATGTGTTACTCAAAACTCCTAAACTTGTTTGTTTCGTTTTTAACAAACAAGAAATCTGTCACAAAAACCTTCTTAGGCTGCAATTTGTTTCGTGTTGGTCTTTGGCTTGTGAAAACATTGCACCTGGCGTTGTGGTAGAGTCGACAGATATAGAAATAAACACATTTTTAATGTTTAAATTTTGAAAAATGGGGTTAGTCAATTATTTTTCTGCCACATGTCACTGAAAGAATCGGGATTCCATTTTCACAGAAAAACGTGCAGACACAGAATGTTGTGGTTTAAGGTTGACTGTAAAATCGGTTTGAGTCTATTTCTGTCGACGGTTTACCAAAAGATGTTGTTCTTAAATTTTTATGAACTCTATACAGTTATCTTATTCATGGTCATGATGCCTATTAATCAGGAATTTATAGAAATAATATTTCAGTGCATATATTCTTTTGTGCAACTCGTTAAATACAAAATAAAAGAACTCTCTTTACAAGAAACGAGAAATACACAAAAGGAAAACATGAACACAATTTTAACTGACAAAACAAGACGGATGGAACTTATCAAGTGTAAGATAACAAAGTAGCATTATCACCAGGTTTTAATTTGAGTCCATTTGTGGAGGATAAACGACAACAGTCCAACAGATAACACAAAAAGACATGTTTTCTTTATTAGGTCAAAAGAAAATCGATAGTTCAATATTTTCTTTGTATAAACATTGTACAGATTCCTAAGTGGAATTGTGATGATTTAATTATTACTGTTGTTATTATTTATAATTACTCCGAAAAACCAGTCCATAAGAATACATCATGAAAGAAGGGAGACAATCCGCAGGTGTATAAGGTCAAAGACAAACGGAACCACATTGACTGTAGGTCAAGGTCTAACAGGTGCCACAGTGACTGGGGTCAGGGAGCTGATGGTCTATAGCCAGTTGAAGAAGAGCTGCAAGAAGAAAAGAAAAAGGTTCAAGTTCGAGTTCCTATCGCTTATAGCCCAGCCGACTACTAGAGCCATATCAGGGCTAACACCACGTCAAAAACGACAACCCAGATAAGATAAAAGACAACAGTTAAAATCCATGCTCACCGTAAAAAAAGAAAAAAAAAGTGACACCACGAGAACGACCATATTAAAAGTTGATGATTATGACGACATTGACGACTCTGGTAGAGAATGCGATAATGATGACGACGACGACGATGATGATGATGAGTTCAGTCACAACAGCCGTGATAATGATGATATGAGGAGAAGAAGGCTGCAAGAAGAAGAAAATGTAAAGCTGAGCCAGTGAACACACATGAAGACGAGGGAGAGGAAAGCTAATAGCCCTCTGAAGAAGAACTGCGATTAGATGAAAAGTGACTCTTGTGAATCAAGATATTTAATGAAGGAGAAGAAGAAGAAAAGCTCGAGGAGGAGCAAGAGGAGAAAAATGGCGATGTCATGGTGGTGGGTAATGATGAGGATGATTATGATGGTGATTATAACATTGATAATGAACACACACGTATACATCCTTACAGGGAGAGCACACACACACATTACGTTACATTACATGCGTGCATACACAACTGCCACAGCCGCCTGGAAGCTGGAATTATAGCCACACACACACACACACACACACACACACACACACACACACACACACACACACACACCACTACGTTACATTACATACATACATACATACATACATACATACATACATACATACATACATACATACATACATACATACATACACAACTGCCACAGCCGCCTGGAAGCTGGAATTATACACACACACACACACATACATACATACATACATACACAACTGCACAGCCGCCTGGAAGCTGGAATTATACACACACACACACACACACACACACACACACACACACACACACACACACACATTACATACATACATACATACATACATACATACATACATACACAACTGCCACAGCCGCCTGGAAGCTGGAATTATAGCCACACACACACACACACACACACACACACACACACACACACACACACACAAACATACACAAACACACACAAACAAACATACACATACACGTATACCCACTCGTATACACACATACGCACAAACATACACACCCATGCACACTATACACACACATGTGTACACACACACAAACACACACACGCACTCCACACGTACATACACACACACACACACACACACACACACACACACACACACACACTCCACACGTACAAACACACACACACACACACACACACACCTGCCACAGCCGCCTGGAAGCCAGCATTATAGTCACAAGCCACTTCGTTGTGCACATAGTCCTTGCGGTCGTCAGTGTAGTCGTCACTGGAGCCAGGACCGCCCACCAGTGCTCCGTACAACACGTGGGGGTTGGGACCTGGGCTGGTCTGTGAGTCCCACGTGCAGGGCAGTGGAATCATGGGGCAGGAGCTGTACACACAGCAGTTTCGGTCTCAAGTTTTCTCACGGCGATGTCTCCACGCAAGGAGAGTTGTGATATGGGGACGGACACCATCAGTGCTATGTGATGATATGGGATGCAAATTGTTCATGGCATAACCACAAGCATGCGCTTAAGCCCTACAAACTGACGTTGTTTTACCTAACTTACGGGTCTATGGGTTTTTCTGTTTGATTGCTTAGTTGATTGGTTTGGTTTGGTTTGGCTTAGTTTGGTTTGGTTTGATTGGCTTGGCTTGGCTTGGTTTGGTTGTTTTTTGTTTCTTTGGGGGAGGGGGTGTGCATGTGCTTTTGCGTGCGTGCGTGAGTGCGCATGTGTGTTTGTATGCATGTGCGTGCGTGTGTATGTCTGTGTATGCGTGTGTGCCTGGTTATAAATTCGATTCCCCGTGAAAGTGGATTTTTTCTAAAGAATTTTGTCCCAACTCTTTATGTGCACTATATGACGGCTGCACATGGAGCCTCGGTTTATCGTCCCCTCTTAATATCAGTCCGCAACATTAAAAACTGGCCTGTCCGCTGCCCATCTTAATCCTTTCATTCCCACATCCTGTCCACAAGCTGCAAAACTTTAACCATTTCACTCCTTCACCCAATTTACCAGCTTCCTGCAAGACGTTGGTGAAAAGTGTAAGGGAGTGAAAGGGTTAAGTTTTACTTTGCTTTCATGGCTGACAATGCAGGATGCTGAGAGATAGGGCGAGGGAATCAAAGAACACCCCGAACTTCACGCGAAAAAGCTATTGTACAAAAAAAAGTCAAAGTGAAGAGACAACTTCATTCAATACATTATATTACATTGCATTACAATATGATACAATAAAAATTTAATTCAGAAAGCAAAACAAAAAACAAAAAGAAAGAAAGAAAAAAGAAAAGAAAAATCATAGTAACATGGAGAGAGCCTGTGTATACACGTATCACCTGATTAGTGACGTAGTGAAGAAGATCTACCTGAGCCCATCTGTTATCTTCAGATGTTTGATAGACGAGTACAATCAATCGTTCAACCAATTCAAAGCCAAAAGTTCGCCACAAAAGCAAGGAGGGTCGAGGGGGGATGCTGGCAACAGTAGGACAAGCAAGCACATCGAAAACCGCCGCGACAGTGATTACAAGGTAAAG
>JAPXFY010000015.1:33754343-33756843 GCA_030674185.1 Monoplex corrugatus
GTGCACCACAATCTATCTTGTTTCATGACTTTGTGCACCACAATCTATCTTGTTTCATGACATTGTGCACCACAATCTATCTTGTTTCACGACTTTGTGCACCACAATCTATCTTGTTTCATGACATTGTGCACCACAATCTATCTTGTTTCATGATACTGTGCACCACAATCTATCTTGTTTCATGATACTGTGCACCACAATCTATCTTGTTTCATGATACTGTGCACCACAATCTATCTTGTTTCATGATACTGTGCACCACAATCTATCTTGTTTCATGACATTGTGCACCACAATCTATCTTGTTTCATGATACTGTGCACCACAATCTATCTTGTTTCATGATACTGTGCACCACAATCTATCTTGTTTTATGACATTGTGCACCACAATCTATCTTGTTTCATGATACTGTGCACCACAATCTATCTTGTTTCATGATACTGTGCACCACAATCTATCTTGTTTCATGATACTGTGCACCACAATCTATCTTGTTTCATGACATTGTGCACCACAATCTATCTTGTTTCATGATACTGTGCACCACAATCTATCTTGTTTCATGATACTGTGCACCACAATCTATCTTGTTTCATGACTTTGTGCACCACAATCTATCTTGTTTCATGATACTGTGCACCACAATCTATCTTGTTTCATGATACTGTGCACCAAATTCTATCTTCAGAAAATAATGTTCCTGACTGCACTGTACGGCAGAACCTTGGAAGCAAAAAATACGTAAAGAAATATCAAAAACAGAAAGGAAATATTTTTTTTTATAAAAAATGCATTTACAAAAACAAATATTAAGATCAACTGCTTGGCATAAAATCTGCCATGATACTGTATTTTCAAAGACACTTAGCAATCGTTAGAACCCACGGCAATGTTGTTACTGACAAAATTCTGGAGAAGATTCACTTTGATGGAGAAGGAAAAATACATGCATACGCGTACTCAAAAAACCAAACAAACAAACAAAAAAGCAAATGAAGCGTAAAGTAGGAAGGAGTGGGGTACAATCTGTACTGTATCCGGAAAAACTCCGTTCTTATTGCCGAATGGTCAGTGCTTGAGTGACTTTATGTACAAATATAAACATTAGTGCCTTTTTGTACATATACATTAGTGTCTGTTGGTACAAACACGACCATTTGTGATTGTTTTTTTTGTTTGTTTTTTTGTTTTTTTTACATCATAGATGTTGGTGTCTTTTTGTACAAACATAGATATCATGTGTCTTTTTGCATAAACGTAAGTATTATGTATCCTGTTTTGTATAGTAGGCCTACAAACATGATTTCTTGTGTCACAATGATATAGACTTTTCGGTATTCGGTGTTATTCTTTGAAAAGAAAAGAAAATTCTTTGCAACGGGGATTCAGAGGAGGGATCGAGGGGGGGGGGGGGGGGGACAAGACACAGAAAAGAAAACTTTTTGAAAATCCAAACCAACAATATATTGATAACACAGAGGCCTTCAGCTCACGTGGTTGCCAGCGATCTTCTCATCCCAGGAGAAGCCCCAGGCGGGTTCATGGATGTAGTTGCTTTTGGCGTCCTGCAGGTAACTGTCATCCTGAGTGGCCTTGTACAGCCAGGCTGCCCCCCACGTGTTCTCGTCTGTGTAGTTGGTCGACCTGCGTGGCAAAATGGGGTAGTTAGTTGATTGATTAATCTGCTTATTAATTAATGCGTTAGGTTAGATAGTATGGCCTGGTTGATCTTCACATCCTCTCTCTCTCTCGTCTGTGGCGTTGGAAGGTGGGGGGTCCACCTCTATGTGCACCAGGCCTCGCCTATAAGGTCTGTACCCTAAAAAGTTTCATTGAAACAGTAAGGCACGTTCTAAAGTTTATCAAAGTGACTCTCAAGCAGTGCAGAGTCTCCACTGGTGGGTGACCTCATCGTGTCTTGATATGTGTGGACCCTCTGACAATTACTACCATTTTGCCGGCTTGATGGGAAACCAACAAGAGGGCCACTTTCGCTTATTTGTTTTGACTTTACAATATACATATATACATGTATACATGTATGTATTCATTTTCTTACTTTTATACTTTCACAAGAAAGAAGGCACACTCGCACGCGCGCTCACACATACACACACACACATATACATGTATGTCTGTGTGTGTATACATATTCGAGTATTGTCAGGGTTTATGTTATACTACATAATACATAATCATATAAATATATATATATATATATAGACATTAGTTTGATATAGTAATGTGTGTGTGTGTATTGTGTGTGAGAGAGAGAGAAGAGAGAGACAGAGAGAGAGAGAGACACAGAGAGAGAAAGAGAGAGATCACATATCCGTGCATACACCAATGTCGTCTGAACGTTATCAAGAAGATGTGTCTAAGTTCTACAGGAGCGCGGTTTTTGTGTGTGTGTGTGTGTGTGTGTGTGTGTGTGTGTGTGTGTGTGTGTGTGTGTGTGTGTGTGTGTGTGTGTGTGTGTGTGTGTGTGTGTTTG
>JAPXFY010000015.1:33759343-33771843 GCA_030674185.1 Monoplex corrugatus
CTTGTCTTGTCTTGTCTTGTCTCGTCTCGTCTCGTCTCGTCTCGTCTCGTCTCGTCTCGTCTTGTCTTGTCTTGTATTAAATACGCGTTCTAATTCTATTTTCGTGTTTTTTTTCTGGTTCCTGTTTGCTTGATCGCGGGCAGTCACACTTGTTTTGGATTTCACATACCACGACGCTCATAATGGCAGCAGCAGCAGCAACAACAAGATTAACACGAACGCTTATCACTAAGAATTACCACAACTATTACCACCACTACTATCACTATCAGCACAACAATAAGTCGAACACAAACACCAACCACCACCATTACCACTATTTCTACCAACCACCACTACTACCTCCACCACAACAACAGTGGATGGGTGGCCGCGTGGATTATAAAGCACCCGCTTGAGAAACAAAAGAAATCATAAGTCCCTGTTGGATGGATTGTTGTACCCCCTCCACCTCCCCACCTCCCCCGGCTTGACTTTGAGTGGTACTTTTCTTTGGTATGCGACTAAAACTGATTGTCCTGTGTGCAGTATCCTCGCTGTGCACGTAAGGAACCCCAAGTCAACAGAAAGGTTGCCCCTGGCAAAACTCTGTAGAAATCCATCGTGATAGGCCCACAAGAATACACGCGTACAGAGTAAAAAATAGGTGGCGTCCTGCTATGGTAAGGTGCTTTTCCCACAGAGAGCAACCCGCATTTCACGTGGCTATATATTGTCACGGAAAAAGATCAAATCAAGTAACAACAACATGGCTACGTTGTTACAGATACACTGTCACAGAAATACATCAAATCAATTAACAACAACATGGCTACGTTGTCACAGAAAAACATCAAATCAATTAACAACCTGGCACGTTGTCACAGAAAAACATCAAATCAATTAACAACAACATGGATATGTTGTCACAGAAAAACATCAAATCAATTAACAACATGGCTACATTGTTACAGAAAAACATCAAATCAATTACAAACCTGGCACGTTGTCACAGAAAAACATCAAATCAATTAACAACAACATGGATATGTTGTCACAGAAAAACATCAAATCAATTAACAACATGGCTACATTGTTACAGAAAAACATCAAATCAATTAACAACATGGCTACGTTCTCTCAGGAAAATATCAAATTAATTAACAACATGGCAAGTTGTCACAGGAACATATCAAATCAAGTAACAATAATATGGCCACGTTGTCACAGGAAAATACCAAATCAAATAACAACATGGCTACATTGTCACAGAAAATATCAAATCAAATAACAACAGCAACAACAATTCTACTGCAGTCCTGTCTAAAGAACAACAACAGTCCCACCCTCATACCACAGTCTACAGTTCCTACCTTTGTTCTTAAAAACAATAGATCCACAGGCCATGGCTGCCGCCGTTTCCATGGCTGCGTCACTTCCGGGATTGGCAGCATCGATCTTGAAGGCGGGTCTGTTGGGGTCCATCCGTTCTGGACTGGTCCATGTCCCGTGGTCCGCTGCGCCAGATCCTACCTGAGTTCGAATTCCAACAACACAGCTATTACTTATTTTACATTCGTTAGTGATTTGTGCCTTTTCTTTGATTCTCTTTTCTTTTTCCTTTGTCTGTTTCTTTGTTCTTCTCCTTTCTGTGTTTTTAATGGAATATCATAGCTATGTTATCTTATGTTGGTTGGTGCTTTGTGTCTTTGTTAGACTCTTTTCGTTCGTTTATTTGTTCTTCTCTTCTCTGATTTTGTTATAAAACAGAACATTGCGCTTCATTTTGTTTAAATCGTAGACGGGTGCAGTGATAGATTACATAGACCACGTGTGTAAGTCAGCACCTCAACTTTACATCAGTTGTGATTATTTTGGATCGTTTTTCTTCACAGAGATGTTGATGTTAGTGGTATTTTCCTAGTGCTGCTATGCTATCTTGAAAAAAAATTAAATCAAATCTGGACTTCTTTTTATTGTTGTTGTTATCCCATTTTCTATGCTATAATAATAATAATAATTACAATATTTATATAGCGCAAAATCTTGATAAAATCAAATCTAAGCGCTGAAGCAGACACACACGCAAGCACGCACGCACGCACGCACGCACACACACGCACGCGCACACACACACACACACACACACACACACGCACACACACACACACACGCATGGCTATAAATGGGGAGAAAGAATAAAAGCAATAAAAGCAAGAATAAAAGCAATGGAAAATTATAGAGAGCATATTATATACAATTATATATTATAACAATGTGATTCCCCTCCCAGCGGAGACAGGCTGCAGAGGGGGGGGGGGGGGTTGAGTGAGGTTAGGATTTTATGCGGAGGAGAAAAGGTGAGTTTTGAGAGCGGACTTGAAGGAGACAAAAGTAGGTTGCTGACGGACTGAGAGAGGAAGTTTGTTCCAGGAGAGTGGACCAGAGACAGAGAAGGCTCGTGGACCATAGGTATTGAGCTTAGTGCGTGGAAAGCGAAAAGTCAGAGGATCGGAGGCAGAGCGGAGGGTACGTGAGGGAACATAGATCTCAAGTAGGCTTGACAGGTAGTCGGGGACTGCGTTATTGAGGCTTTTGTAGCACATGGTGTCTAGTTTGTACTGTATGCGCTTTGATACAGGGAGCCAGTGAAGTTATGCCAGGAGAGGAGATATGTGGTCAGCTTTTTTCTTTTTGAGTACAAGGCGTACAGCATTGTTTTGAATGCGCTGTAGGATGTGAATGGTGGAGGCAGGAAGACCAGACAGGAGTGAATTGCAATAGTCAATGCGAGACATTATGAAGGAGAGAACGAGTTTTGCAGTTGTTTCGACAGAGAGATAGTTCCTGATCAGCCTTATACGATGGAGATGATAGTAGCAAGATCTGGCAGTTTGAGAAACAAAGTTGTTCATGGAGAGGGTAGAGTCAATGCAGACACCAAGGTTTTTAGCTGAATCAGAAATTGGGACTGATGTGTTACATAATGGGAGAGAAAGAGGAGGCAGCTGAGAAAGTTTCTGACGGGTGCCAGTGAGGATAGCTTCTGTCTTGTCGTCATTAAGCTGAAGCTACCCTAATGGCCACATACGCTGGCAGTTTTTATAATGCGATGATGATGATGGCAATGAGAATGATAATCATAATGCTGTGGAGTTCCATCTAGAACTGAGACTGCGTGACAGGGCTGTACTCGACGCTTACTATCATAAGATGTCCTGACGTCAACCACACCCGAGAGTTACAGACACCTGCGGTTTTGGTCAGAATACTTAAGCATCCGTAAAGTGGATAAGACTCGACTGTGTGGTCCTAGTCTTTCCAGTGAGCCCTCAGCACGCTCAACTTTGGGTAGGAGCCGGTTGGAGCCGAAAAATCCCACAATGATTTTTGGAGGGACTGGCGAGGATTCGAACCACAATCTTCCAATCGGTAGTCCGTTGCGCTAACCACTACACTACGGTGACTGGTTTTGAAACCGGAGTTTAGTTTTAATACATTTTAAAATATGATTGAGGGAAAGCTTGGAAAGTACTGAAACGGTAATGCTCATCATTGGGTTAGTTGGTTGGTTTCACTGGGACATAGTTTTGCACTGGAGGAGTTGGTTGCTCGGCATTACAAAAAATAGTTCCTTCTGGAACGAAGTCCAGATTCCAAATCCTACCCGATGCTTTAATGTAAAACAAAAGTACAACAAGTGAGCATTCTGATAGAATGGGAAAAGATCGCTCCATAATCTTTATATTGTGGGAGAATAAGATGACAGATATCACAGCCTTTGTGGTAGCCAGCATGTGAGAACGGTGCCCTATTCTGATGGTCAACACAGACTACTACTACACAGAGACTCACTAACCTGTACGTACAACTCTTCGATCTTGATGGGATACTGAGATATTTTGGAATCCTGTCTCCATCCCACCCCCACCCCCTGTTTAGAAGAAAAATCAGCCAGCACACCAGCAGCACACTAACCTGCACGTACAGCTCGTTGGGTTTGGTGTGACACTTCATGAAGTATTCCAGAGGCCAGCGGATGCCATCATACATGTACTGCAGCTGACCCGCCTTGTCATAGGCATCCTGGAACTCCAGCAGACTCCAGCACAGCACAGTGGTGCTCCAGGCCATGGGGAAGTTGAACTTGACGTTGTCTCCAGCTATTGGAAGGGACAACACGACACTCATTTTATTATCATCATCATCTAATTATTCGTTGGTCGTTGGGGGGCACTGATGGACTGATGGGAAGCAGCAGCAGATAGGATCCTCCATCTGTCGCTGAAGTGTGCAGAAATCAGTCCAGGCATACTGAGGTTGATGCAGTCTTTGATAGTTAACCACCGACCCTACTGTGTCCATCTCTTCAACTGCCCTCTTTCAAAGTGCGAGACAGTGCGTCATGGCGGGTGACGTGACGAACCTTGCAAGTTTGTGGGGTCTTCCCTAACCCTTCCTACGACTCATCCTTCTCTCTCTCTCTCCTCTCTCTCTCTCTCTCTCTCTCTCTCTCTCTCTCTCTCTCTCTCTCTCTCTCTCTCTCTCTCCCTGCCTCCTGCCCTCCTTCCTTCTATCCATCCCAACTTCTCAATATCTTATTATCTTTACAAATGACTGCGCATACTCACATGCACACGCAAATGGGCTCATGCACGCACGCACACACACACGCACACTCACACGCACACACAAGTAGACAGGTAGACAATAATATTATTACAAAGAGCAGCAAGTTTCCAGAGTTTAAACCATGTACCGACAAAAGAAAGAACACAGAAACAAAATGCTTATCCTATCACACACAGGATTTGTAATAAACGTGCTCCCTAATGTCTCTTTGTATCTGTCCACCTGTGTGCCTATCTGTCTGTTTGTCTGTTTGTCTGTCTGTCTGTTTCTCTTTATGTCTGTCTGTCTCTGTCTCTCTGTCTCTGTCTCTCTCTCTCTCTCTCTCTCTCTCTCTCTCCTTCCCTCCCTTCCTCCCGTCTCTCTCTCTCTCTCTCTCTCTCTCTCTCTCTCTCTCTCTCTCTCTCTTCTCATATGCACACCATAATTCCAGCCCCGAATGAGGTGTTCACCACTTTCCCCATGATCTTGCAAAGCGGAGTTTCTTTTCGATAGAAACCTACACACACGCGTGCGTGTGCGTGCACACACACTCACCATCATACCAGCCGCCAGTCAGGTCCTCCCCACCATTCCCATGGTCCTGTAGAGCGGAGTCCCCCCTCCATGGAATCCTGTTGCTGGCCGGCAGACGACCTGACCTCTGGGCCTCGTAGAACAGCAGGGACTTTTCCAGCACCTCCGCGTAGTTGTACTTCGTGGAGTCGGCACCTGAAAATACAATTTAGAATTATTTTTAACCAGAAAACTCAAAGGGTTAGCTGGAAGAGATGGTGTACCGGAAGCAAAAATAAACACAAACGCATCACAGGAGAATCGTTTCCGTAACCACGAGCTATCATTTCGTTTGGGAAGCTGGCAAAATTATATTTATGGACGCAGAATATTGGATGGACTAGCAGAGTGGTTGAGGACATGACTATGTTTAGGAGAGTTTCCTAGTTGTTCTTCATCGACACAACCCTGTTAGACTGACAGCGAATATAGCATTAATGGCAGTGGTGGACGAACACAAGGCTTCATTTCAATCTATATTCATCACTGTGTTTCAGAGGTGGCAAAAATTAACTTTGGGCACAAGGCCTATGAAATACAGCGTCCGGCTGGCGTGAATTTTTGCATCTAAAGGAATGTTGTGCAAAAACAAATTAAAAAAATGACGATTTTTTGTAAGAGTAAAATTTGTATGTTTACTGTTTCTGAGACAGGGACCGACACAGAAGGAAGTTGTTCTGATGCTGGAGTGCAAAGGTCATTAATGGCCTGCGAACTGTTTTTCAGTTGTTTTACTGATAGTGTTCAATGTACATTTATGGAAAGAAAATTGTTCCATTCCATAATGATTTACTTTAGATTGGCTGCGTATTAACACATGTCATCGCATCTAATTCACAGCCCACACATTTTAGCCAGTCTTGCATGCACGTTGAAATTGAAGGACTTGATGCGATTGAGTCTGCTTTGCCCTGAGATATACTCGGTAATAAGATTTGTTTTTGTCCCTTGTCAAAAAAAATTTCAGTTTGAGAAAACAAAAAACACATCTTACCAGGAATAGGGGGAACGGTGGGAACTCTTTCTCCATCATCCGACATGTCTTTAAAGGTAGCGGTGCCTGTAGGCTTGGCCCCGTTACACATCTGACCAGACATCGTGATGCACAGCTGTGAGCCGGCGTCCTGCTTGCCCTGGTAAGGTTTGTTGACCATCGTCAACGTTTTGGCGCACTGACCACTTCCAGGGCTGGGACCCACAAAGTCCCCTTGCCATTGCTGTAATGGAAAACAGAACCCTACAGTGGAGTGTACACTTGAGGCAGCTAAAATGTGGTTTCTAAGAAGAATGTTAAGAGTTCCATGGACAGCAAAGAAAATAAACAAGACAGTCTTGAAAGAGGCAAACACAAAACGAACAATGAAGATTAGGCAAAGACAAGCAATTTTTATAGGACATTCTGAGGTAAGAGAAAGTAGAGCATCTGGTCACAACAGCTTAAAATCAAAATGGCTGTTCCATAATGATCTAGACTGGAGGCTGGCTGTCATGGTTTGCGTTAAATTAAAAACAACCTTAAAATCAAAATGGCTGTTCTATAATGATATATGCTGGAGGCTGGTTGTCTTTTTACCTGAATGTTCTGGACTCCGCCGCTGAAGTTGAAGACGACCTCCCAGCCGACAACGGCCTGAGCGATGTGGAAGCAGAACCTGCCCTCAAAGGCGCCTCCCCCTCTGTCCTGGGTGACCTGCATGTTCACCGTCATATCTGCTGCCTGGGCCATGGCCACCAGCCACACCACCATCACACACATCGCCATCATCCTTCCCTTCATGCTGAAGATGCAGTCTGCGTCAAGGAAAGCAAGAAAGAGGATACTTCAAGTCCTTTTACAGCTCATTATTGTTATTGTAATTGTTGTGTAAAGCCCAGCCGACTGCGTAAAGCCATATCAGGGCTATCTATCTGTCTGTCTGTCTATCTGTTTGTCTATCTATCTATCTATCCGTCCATCCGTCCGTCCGTCTATCTTCTATCTACCTACCTACCTACCTACCTACCTATCTATCTATCTATCTATATGTCTGTCTATCTATCTATCTGTCTGTCTGTCTTTCTGTCTGTGTGAGTCTGTGTCTTTTTCTATCTCTCAGACTTGGAAAACCGAACAAACATTGTTGTGTCCCTGTCTTTGCAGCTGAAAAATGCGGATCAATCAGTAATCGATCCTTCCAACTATGTGTCTGTCTGTCTAGCCTCTTATGTGTGTATCGGCCTCTCCGATCGCCTGTCTGTCTGTCTGTTTGTCTGTCTAACCGCTTGTTTATGTGTCTGTCTGTGCGTTTCTCTTCTTACCTTTCTCGTTTGTCTGTGTCTCTGTCAGAATGTTCACGTCCAAGTTGTGCAAGAAATAAATGTTACATGTATAACGAGATAAATAGGAAAATACGAAATTTTAAAGAAAACAAAAAGAAAACACCACATGGCCTTGTTTGCTTGTTTATTTCTTTGTTTCTTTCTTTTAACAAAGCTTACAAAACGACAGCGCTCAGAAAGTAACCAAACAGCCCAACATTTCTAGAAAGCCCACAAACAAAACACGAAAAGAAAATGAAAAACCAGAATAAAACGAACAACTCCCTCCCTCACCCCACCACCACAACACACACACACACACACACACACACACACACACACACACACACAACACACACACACACACACACACCACCACGCACGCACACACACACACACCGCGCGCGCGCGCGCCACACACACACACACCACACACACACACACACACACACACACACACACACACACACACACACACTCAAACAAAAAGGTGAGAAAAGCTAACCTACCGTTTCTTCCACTGCCGGCTTGAAAGATAACGAGAGACTGACTGACTGACTACAAGACAAAATGGAACATTTAATCCATTTTCTGCTGCCGGAATTCGACATATGGTGGCCTAAAAACAAAGATTTCAAGGTCAGGTCACCGTCCATGAACCTTCAGTCAAGACGGGTCATATGCAACGTGTGTGACAGTACTTTTTGTATACAGTCAAAGTAAAGATAGTTACAGTTAAGAATGGTGACAGTTTTCTTTCGGTGGGGTGCGGACAAGAGAAAGTACAGCACCTCGTCACAACCGGAAAGCAGGGGAGGCAAGAGAAATTATAGCACCTAGTCGCTACAAGAAAGCTGGGGGAGGGGAGAGCACCAGATAGACCCAAACAGCAGAATTTGTCTATTATCCATTGTTCCTCACTATACTGCCTAGGTAGCAGAATTTGTCTATTATCCATTGCTGCTCACTATACTGCCCAAATAGCAGAATGTGTCCATGTTCTGAACCTCCTGGTAGTTGATGACAATGGGAGATGGTGAAGCTGAGTTGATGTTGGATGGAGCACAGCTTCTGTCACGGTACTTACTTGGTAAAAACGACCGCTAGTAGTACGAGCGTAAAATAGAATGTTAAGTAATTCAGTGACAGTCATTGTTACACTTATGAGGCTTGTGGTTTTTATCTTTTGAAAGGTTCAGGTCAAGGTTGTCCCGTTACTCCAAGTTCATACGGGAGTGAGGTCGCAGAGCCCTCAGCTTGAACTATCTTTCATCATTTCAAAAAAAGTCTGCACCCCACATCTACGCTGTTTCGCTGATCAATGTTGGTCCCACTTCCCACTCATTCCAGCTCTTCACCACACCATCAATCTCCAGTTCATTCGGTTGAAATCCCAGTGCCAGGAAGTTCACGGCAACCAGAGATGTCAAGCCACCGTGTGACCACCCACCAGGGGAGACCATGCACTGCTGCTGTTTTTTTTTTTTTTTTCGGTAGATTCAACAATGTCCGTTGTGCTCCAGCTTACTAAACACACTGCCTAAGACCATGTGATAGCTGTGGCAGAGACCCTCATAATCGACCAACTAAATGTCTTGCAATGGGAAAAATTTGCAGTAAATGTGGCAAACGCAACCACTTTGCTACATGCTGCAGAGGAAGACGTCAGAATCTTTCTACAGTAGAAGATTTTACCCCAGTGAAGAACTCGAGTGAAGAAACTGAAGGCACTGTCTATTTTTTAGGATCAGTTGAAGATAATGATAAACCATGGTTCACTAACTTGATTATCAACAGAAAGAAGTGTCAATTCAAAATAGACACCGGGGCTGACGTATCAGTAATTTCCCTCGGACAATACAGCAAATTAGTGCCAAGGCCTGCTTTGAATAGAACGAAGGGTATCTTGAAATCACTAGAAGGAGTGATGAAATGTCAGGGTGAGTTTATAACTCATGTTAAACAAGAAAATGACTGCAAGTATGCACTACGTCTATTTGTTGTTGATGCTGACACAGACAATCTTTTAAGCAGAAGGGCTGCAAGTGATCTCATCTTGTGAAGAGAGTCCAAACTGTGAACGATATGAACAGTGATCCTTCAGTCTTTGGGGAGCTGGATGACAAGCCACTGCAGTGCAAACCAGTTAAAATCAGATTCACAGAAGGTGCAGAGCCATACAGCTTATTTACAGCAAGTCGAGTGCCCATTCCATTGATGGACAAAGTCAAAGCTGAAACTGAGCGTATGAAAACAAATGGCATCATAGAAGAAATCACTGAAGCAACAGACTGGTGCACTGGAATGGTGCCAGTCATGACAAGAAATGGCAAAATTCGATTTTGTACAGATTTCAAACGTCTGAATGAGAATATCAAGAGAGAAAGATATGTAATACCAACGTTTGATGACATGTTGCATAAACTGTCAGGCGCAAAAATCTTTTGTAAACTTGACACAACTTCAGGGTTTTTGGCAACTTCCTGTTGACGAAGATTGTGCAAAAATGGCGACTTTCATAACCCCGTTTGGTCGATTCTACTATAAAAGGCTGCCATTTGGTATTTCGTCCGCACTTGAAATTTTCCAACGCACAATGAAGGAAATTTTAGCAGGGATAGAAAATGTCATTTGCTACTTTGACGACATCGTAGTCTACAGTGAGGATGAAAACCCACATAAAAAGCATTTGGACAGAGTGATGAAAGGCTCAAATCAGTTCACCTAAAGCTGAACGCAGAAAAAAATGAATTATGGAAAAGTGAAATTGAGTTCCTGGGTCACCTGATCAGCAAGGATGATGTCCAACCTGATCCTACAAAAGTTGCTGCTATCAAGAACATGCCTGATCCACAAAATGTCACTGAACTCAAAAGAAAGCTAGGAATGATCAATTTTCTGGATCGATACATTCCCAACCTGTCAACAACCCTTCAACCGATGACAGAACTGCTAGAAAGCGACAAAACTTGGCCTTGTGGTGATTCACAGTCAGCTGCGTTCACAAAAGTCAAAGAAAGTCTGTCAAAACTACTAACACTTGCCTTCTTTGATCTGAAGAAACCAACTACTGTGAGTTCTGACGCAAGCAGTTATGGGTTAGGATGCGTTCTACTCCAAAAACACGATGGCGTTGTGAAGCCTGTTGCATGCTGCTCGAGAACTTTGACGGGGCCAGAGCACAAATATGCACAAATCGAAAAAGAATGTTTGGGTGCAGTCTGGGCCTGTGAGAAATTTGAAAGGGACCCGATCAGCCTGGAATCATTCACTCTGGAGACGGACCATAAACCCCTCATACCCCTGATCAACACAAAAGATCTACATGAAGTCCCAATCAGATGTCAACGACTGATCATGAGGTTGATGCGTTTTAATGTCAAAGCAAAATTTTCACCTGGAAAAAGATATGATTGTTGCTGATACACTCTCAAGAAGTCCACTGCAAGTGCAAGAAAGAGACGAGAAGCAAAAACAACAGTTGATAGACGACGTTGAAGCTCACATCGACTTACTTAGTCAAATCAACATGGCCTGCAAAAGACAAACGTCTAAAAGAAATCGCAGAGAGGACATTGAAAGATGAAAATCTCAAAGTAGCCTTTGTCTACACAGCAAATGGTTGGCCAGTCTACAGAAATCAAGTCAAACCGTCGCTCTTCGACTACTATGCAGTGAGAAATGAACTGAGTATTCATGAAGGACTCTTGGTCAAGGGCACAAGAATTATCCTTCATCTATGAGAAAAGATAGTATACAGTATATTCATGCAGGTCATCAAAGGATCACAAAATGCCGAGAGAGAGCCAACTCATCAGTGTGGTGGCCTAAGGTGAGTGAAGAAATCACTCAAAGAGTCAAAACCTGCAAAATTTGCGAAGACTGGAAGCCAAATCAGAACAGCGAACCATTGAAACCAACACTGTTACCAGACAGACCCTTTCAGATGGTTGGAGCAGACATGTTTGAGTTCAAAGGTGAACAGTATCTCATTGTCAGTGACTATTTTTCCAGATACATTGAAATAGCACACCTGAAGAATGCAAATTCATTCTCAGTCATTCAGGGCACGAAAAACATGTTGCCCATCATGGGATACCAGAGAAGATAGTTATAGACAATGGCAGACAATTTGTTCTTCAGAGTTCAAAATCTTTGCTGACAAATGGAATTTTGTTCACATGACAAGCAGTCCTTACTTCCCACAGTCAAATGGACATGCTGCGCGAGCCGTTCAAATTGCTAAGAGATGTCTACAGCAAGAAAATTCTTTCCTTGCTCTACTCTCATATCGCTCTACGCCAACAGCTCCAACAGGGGGTAAGTCCTGCAGAACTTGCAATGGGGCGAAAATTAAGGACAACGCTGCCTACACTTCCAAGATGTTTAGAACCGAAGAAATTCAACAAGAAACTGTTGGAAGGAAGGGATGAAAGGGCAAAGATGGCCAACAAGAAGTACTTTGACAGACGCCAAGGAGCAAAGAATCTTCCGGAACCTCACCCAGGTGACATCGTTCTACAGAAGCTTGACCATGAACGTCAATGGCAAAATCCAGCTACAGTGCTGAAAGAATTTGCACCACATTCTTACATTGTGCAAACAGCACCGGGGAACTAGTACAGAAGAAATAGGAAGCACCTACGCTTATCTGGAGCACGGTCTCACATGAACACTGGCCTCAGCAAGTGCAAGTCTTCCCTACAATGGATCAAAGAAATGCGGTTGGTATTGCAAGCCCTCCACGTTCAGGGTCTACGGGAATAACTTCTGGCACATATCTACAAGACCGAAAAATACGCCGGTCTTGCCAGCACCCTGAAGAAAGCAGGTCTGCGGGTCAAAATCTTCGCCATAGAGGTCGGGGCAAGAGGGTTTGTGGGCACCTCCGCTTATGATCTCATGAACAAACTCGCCATTTCTGGGAAGAAGAGGACTAGAGCCCTTAAAGCGATGCGAGAGGCAGCAGAAAGGAGCTCAAGCTGGATCTGGGCAAGGAGGAACCAAAAAAGTGAACTTCATAAGGATTAAATTCCCTA
>JAPXFY010000015.1:33776843-33796843 GCA_030674185.1 Monoplex corrugatus
GCTTCATTGCACCTATTCCTGATTTCTTTATCTTCATGTATATCTCCTCTTTTCTCTTTGCCTTCCTCTGTTCCTCCATCAAGCCCAAAATTTCTTTTGTCATCCAGTTCTTTTTTGCTTTTCTATCTACTTCAGGGATTTCTTCACAAGCTTCATTTATTGAATTTCTCAACTTTGTCCATTGTTCCTCACTGTCATTAACGTCTTCCAGAGCACTGAATTTGTTTTGAACATGTACATTAAAACTTTTTTCGTATCACTTCATCTGTCTTTAAAAGTAAAGTCCAAGATTTGTTTGTTGCTTTTGGTCTGTTTCCTTTTCCTTAATTTCAGCCTAAATCTTCCCACTACAGGATTGTGGTCACTGTTGCAGTCTGCACCTTGGTAGTGCTTTTGCTGACAGTAAAGAATTTCTAAATCTTATTAATCAGGATGTAGTCAATCTGGTATTTGATATTATCTCCTGGACTCATCCATGTCCATTTTCTTCTATTAAGCTGCTCAAACCAGGTGTTTCCTACTATGAACTCATTCATTTGTGCCCATTCTACAAGTTTCCCTCCCCTTTCATTTTGTATACCAAGGCCATGAGCCCCAACTATATCCTTCACCCTATCCTGTCCCACTTTAGCATTATAATCTCCCATTGTTACTGTAACTTCTTGTGATTTACACTGGACCTTGGCCATCTCTAATACTTCGTAGGAGTTGTCGATGTCTTCCTGAGTACTTGCGGATGTTGGTGCATACACTTGAATGATGTTGATATAAAATGGCCTCCCTCCCAATTTGACCAGCAAAACTCTGTCGGACACAGCCCAGTATCCCCTAACTGCTTTTGATGTCTCTGTCCATTACGATGCCTACTCCTCTTTCATGTGAGTTTCCACCAGAGTATATTACTGTATACTCTCCTGATTTCATGCCTGCCCCCTTCCATCTCACTTCCTCTAGTCCTGAAATAATAATGTTAAGCCTTTCCATTTCCATTTTGATATTGTCTAATTTACCTTTTTGTAACAATGTTCTAATGTTCCATGTTGCGATTATGGTATTTTTGAGGTTGTTTTTTTAGGTGACATTATTAAAACAAAGTACATCACATTCGTGATGATGCATTCTTTATTCGCTGTCAGTTTTTATGTCACACAGCTCTACCACATATTTCAGGAGGAATTTTACTGTTGTGTGTTTTATTTTCCACACTCAGCACAATGCGGCTTGATGGTTCAGTGGTGCTGCTGTCGTTGGCGGCCCTGGTGCTGGTGTCAGAGTGTAAAAACCTGACTGTAGACATGTACCTGATGCAGCACTGGGACGATAACTGGGAAGGAAAGTTCTGCTTTGACCTGCCCACTCCCATTGTCGGCTATGAGATTATCATGCACTTTGACGCGCCAGTGAAAAATATTCAGGTAAGACAGTGAACTCTGAAAAAAGTTCATGTCAGTGTCCAGTTCTAAATTCATTGGAAAAAAGTTCATGTTTGTGTCCAGTTCTAAATTCAGTCATGTATAAATTTGTGACTAAATATGTTTATATCAGACTTTCACGACGAAAGACTTTGTTATGTTTGCCTTTTCTGTTTTGTATCTGCATTTCTTTCTTGTTCCATTTTGTATTTGCATTTTCTTTTTTGCATTATATTTGCCTTTGTGTTTTGCATTGTAAATTTACATCTTTTGTTTTTGTCACGCATTTCACTTTTCCTGTTTTGTATTTGCCTTTTCTGTTTTATTTTATATAAGCCTTTTCTGTAATGCATTGCATTTGCATCTTTTGGTTTGTGTTGTTTTTTGGGTTGTTTTTTTTTGTATTATACTTCATTTTTTGTTTTGTGTTGTATTTGTCTTTTCTGTTTTGTGTTGTTTGGCATTTGTGTTTTGTAGTTGCATTTTGTTTTGTATTGTAGTTGCATTTTTTATTTCTATTGTATTTGCATTTTTTGTTTTGTATTTGCATTTTCTGTTTTGCGTCGTATTTTGTCTTTACTTATTTGTATTGTATTCGTATTTTCTGTTTTGTATTTGCGTTTTTTATTTTGTATTTGCATTTTCTGTTTTGTATTGTAATTGCGTTTTCTGTTTTGTACTGCATTTGCATTTTCTCTTTTGTTATGAATTTGCATTTTCTGTTTTGCATTGTCCTTGCATCTTCTGTATGGTATTCGCATTTTTTGTTTTGTATTGTATTTGCGTTTTCTTACTTATTGATTACAAGCCGAATGTGTACTGATTTATTGTTCAAGACACGAGACGCAAAAGGGGCCGGGGTAGGAAAAGGACAATTAGGCAGAAAAAGCATCTGGAATGTATGTGAATTCAAAGAACCTGAACTTATTGGCTTTATGACAAGCTGGGGTATGTCAGATAGGCAGCACGGAGTACAGACAGAAACAGTGACACAACGGATCCTTGCAGATTGCATCCTAACTTAAAGTGGTGTACATGAACATACTAGCTCAACAGTTCTGTCTGTGTCTGTCTATATGTATGCTTGTCTGTATGTCTGTTCGTTCGTTCGTTCGTTGCTTGATTTAACGTCTTTTCACTATAAGTGATATTAGACGGGGAAAAATGGCATGGAGGATGAAATTAGGGAGGGGGAGAGGGGAGAGGACAGAGGGGAACAGAGTAAGAAACGGGGAAAAAATTAAAAGGAAGCGGCAAGGTCTTAAGAAAAAGGATATGGATGAACAGAGAAATGAAACTAGAACAACGCTAACATCAAGAATGTAAAAGAAAAATCGTCATAAAAACAAAACAAAACAAAAATAATCATAATTATAATAATAATTTTAAAGTAACGCATTAACAGGACTGTGAACCAATGATTCTGAAATTTTAACTAACAAAACTTGATCCGATATAACTTCTTTAAAATGCGTTTCAAGATAGTTTCCTTCTGTAAACATCTTTGGTAAAAAGGAACGAAGCTTTCTGCAGTAAAACAAACAGTGATACAATGTGAATTGTTCACCGCAAATACGTAAAACGTTTTTACAATATTTTGTTTTCAAAGCGTTCAGTTGAATACGAAAATATGTGATAACAATTAATCTCAAATGATATAATGAAGAATACTGCAATTTTTTACAGATATTTTGAACTGAAAGTTTGATTCTTTTTTGAGACATAAATTTTTCATTTAAATGTTCATGAAATCGAATCCATGATGCTAATTCTAGCGAGTTGTAAACTTCTTTTACTGAGGTGTTAATATGGAATTCTATGGAATTTTCAGAATGGAGTGCACCGGATTTAGCTGCTCTGTCAACAACGTTGTTGCCATGAAGACCAACGTGAGAAGGCACCCAGCATAAATTGATTTCCGAACCATTTATCTTTAAACAATGTATTAGATGATTTGCCTCAGTAATTAAATTAGGTCTTGTGTCTGTATCAAAAGACTGTAAGGCATATAATACAGATTTTGAATCAACAAAGAGAACTATTTTGAAAGACAGGCCAAAGGCTTATTAAATAATGCAACGCTTGGACAACAGCGACCAATTCTGCTGTATATATAGATACATTTGCCCCAATGAAAAAAGACTTTTTAATAAAAGGCTGCTCCAGCGCTCTGATTTGCTAAGACTGACCCATCGGTAAAACTGTGGAGGTGGGTAGGGTACTTTTCATAGATGTGTTCACAAGCTGTGGATAGCGTAATGTTGACATTATTATCTTTTTTAACGTCTGCATAATCGAGATCAAATGTGGCCTTTAACATTTCCCATGTAGGGATAGGCGTTATCGTTGGTTTCTCGGCTATTTCATCCATAGTTATGCTGGACTGTGTGATCAGGTCAGATATGTAAGTTGCGGCTGTAATTTGTGATGAAATGTTTTTTGCTCGTTTTGGAAAGTCAGTATCAGACCTGATCTTAATTTCTTTGCTCACAAAATTATCCGCTTGTGAAGTAGTTCTAATTGCAAACTTTGCTGTAGCTAGCTCACGATGGTTGTTTAAAGGTAGAATTCCAGCAACTTTGTACGTTTCCAGAGTAGAAGCATGAGTTGGTACATCTAATGCAATTTTAAGACTTTTGCAGTCCAAGCTCTGAATCTTTTTTAGTAAATATTTGGGTGCATTGAAAAAAAACTTCTTGCGCGTAGGATAATTTAGACCTGACCAGCGCTGTTGACAGATGAATCAGTACATTTGTATCCATTCCCCAGGGTAATTTGCTTATTATATTATATATTAAATACTGAAGTTATAATGTTTTTCCTGTATATGGATTAGAATTTTTCTGTTTTTATCTTCATTCAAAATATTGATTATAATTTTATGTACAACTATTGCATGCATAAACACACACACACGCATGCAAACGTAGCACACGCACACACACACACACACACACACACACACACACACACACACACATTCTTACATACACACACACGCACAGCAACGCACACGCACGCACACACACACGTACACACACACACGTACGCAAGCACACACACGCAGCAATATATAAACACAGTATGCCTCTTTATTCATATGAAAAATCTGTTAATCTTTCTTCATTACATAAGTCAGTGTTTAAATTTTAATATTCTGTGGTTTCTTATGTGTCTTCTTACTTGTATAGCTTTAATATTTGTTGTTAACTTATTGTGTATGTAATTGTGAACATTTTTTATCACCTTTTGCCTTTCTTGCGAAATGTAAAGCGCTGGTGAGCATGTTTTTATATGGAATATGCGCTATACAAATAAACATTATTATTATTATTATCTTTAGAAAATTTAAATTTTTTGGCGCTTTTGTTAAAATATAATCAAAATGGACATTCCAGCTTAATTTCGACGTGATGTAAACTCCCAGAAATTTTACGACCTGTTTGTAATTCAACACTTCACCAAGCAATTTGAAAGTAGGCAAGTTATTTGAGTAAACCACCACCAGGATCAAACAACATCATGTTAGTTTTTCTGCTGACAACGACAGACCATTTTCTAACATATAGTTTCCAAGATTATCAATGTATGTCTGTATGTATATATATATGTGCATATGTATGTGTGTGTGCATGCGTGCGTGTGTTTTGTGTGCGCGCGCATGTGTGTGTGTCTGCGTGCGTGCGTGTGTACGTGCGTGCGTGCGTGTGTACGTGCGGTGTATGTATGTACGTATGTATGTTTATCTCGGTGTGTGTGTTTGTCTGTAACTCCATGTATATGAGCGTGTCTGTGTCTGTGAGTCTGTGTGGGCGCCTACGAGCACCTAACCTGTTATAGTGATATGACCTGTTTTTCTTAGCTCATTAAATTGTCTTGTCTCGCCAATTTCGCTTCCCCTTCTCTGAACAGCAATGGGAAGCGGATTGGATTCAAACTCCGACAGGCTGCGCCACTGACATGGGGTTGGTCAACAAGGACTCTCACGGCGTGCACCCGGCCGGTGAGTACTGCATCAGGATGATGGGCAAAGTGTGTGGGGCCGGGGGTTCCAGTCTCACCGCTCACGCCACCCTGGTGGACCTCACTGACGACGGCATGCAGGTGCCTACCGTTCCTTCTATACCTGGTGAGTTTTGGCCACTGTTAAATTTGTGATGGACAGATAGGTCTTGTTTGTGTGTAGGGGATGATGACGATGACAACGACGACGATAAAAATAGATGATACAGATGATAATAACAATGATATCATCATCATCATCTATTAATCATAAAGATAATGATAATGGTAATATTATTAGTAATAATAATGATGATGATAATAATGATACGAATAACAATAATATAGTAAACGATTATGTAATAATAACAAAAAGGTGTCTCATCTAGCACTTTTTGAAGGTGTGTGAACAACACACACACGGAAGCACACATACATGCACACACATACAGAAACTCACACACACACACACACACACACACACACACACACACACACACACACACACACACACACACACACACACACACAACACACACAAACACAACAAACACACACACACACACACACACACACACACACACACACACATACATACACACACACCTTTAGTGTATTACTCTCTCTGGAAAAGTGCTTGCAACAGAGGTCTGCCCACCTGCCTGTCTGACAGTCCGTCTGCCTGCCTGCCTGCCTGTCCGACCGTCTGCCTGCCTGTCTGTCCGTCTGCCCGTCTGTCTGAGGTCAGCTTCTGTTCTTCTGAGCTATGAAAAAGGAACATTGTTAGAACGGCTTGGATATCATGTTTTCTTTCTTTCTTTCACCCCTCCACCTCCCCTTCTCCAGGTGCCGACTCCATGAAGTATAACTACGCGGAGGTGCTGGAGAAGTCCCTGCTGTTCTACGAGGCCCAGAGGTCAGGTCGTCTGCCGGCCAGCAACAGGATCCCATGGAGGGGGGACTCCGCTCTACAGGACCATGGGAATGGTGGGGAGGACCTGACTGGCGGCTGGTATGATGGTGAGTGTGTGCATGTGTGTATCTGAGTGTTTGTGTGTGCGTATGTGTGTGCATATCTGTATGTGTGTATGTGTGTCTGTGTGTATTTGTGTGTGCGTGTTTGTCTGTGTGTGCCTGTGTAGTAGTAGTAGCAGTAGTAGTAGTAGTAGTAGTAGCAGTAGTAGTAGTAGCAGTAGTAGTAGTAGTAGTAGCAGCAGCAGCAGCAAAGATTTGCTGTAAGACATCCAATAGGAGAAAGTGTTCTGGAATTCCTTTCTCTCTCTCTCTCTCTCTCTCTCTCTCTCTCTCTCTCTCTCTCTCTTTCTCTCTCTCTCTCTCATCCCTCTCTTGCTCCCTCTGTCTCTCTGTCTGTCTCTCTCTCTCTATCTATCTATCTCTCTCTCTCTCTTTATTTTTCCCTAAGTTTTTTTATTCCTTTTTTCTCTATTTTATCACTAAGCAAGCATAATGGTCGACAAATGTCGTCTTGATCAAAGACCACACGAACGGGAAAAGACTTAAGTGTTATGACTGAAGAGCCCGTCAAGCAAAAGGACTGGAAATAAGCCGTGTGGGAGAAGACCCATCACTAATGGTTTCAAAGGCTGGAAGATTGTGGGAACGCTTGTGGGGTTGGGTTGGGTGTGGGGTCAGTAAAAACGCTGGCCACAAAAAGGCCTGTGGAGTGAAGATAAGCAGACACTGGACAGTCTTTATTTTCATGATAAAAACATCATTTGGGAGAGTTCTTGCTTCCCCCTTTTCTCTGTCTCTCTCTCTCTGTCTCTGTCTCTTTGTCTCGCTCTCTCTTTCTGTGTCCCCCTCCCCCTCTCTCTCTTCTCTCTCTCTCTCTCTGTCTGTCTTTCTTTCTGTCTCCTTTTGTCTGTCTCTATCTCTCTGTCTTTCTTTGTCTCTTTCTCTCTCTCTCTCTCTCTCTCTCTCTCTCTCTCTCTCTCTCTCTCTCTCTCTCTCTCTCTCTCTCTCTCTCTTTTGACGCGCTCTTACCCAAGAAATCTGAATGTTTTTGTACAGATCATAGATTGGCTAATGGGTGGGTTTTTTCTTGTTTTGTTTTGTTTTGTGCCATCTCTTTTTACAGCAATGAACAGAGTACAATGAATACAAGACACAACACCACAATACAAGGCAAAACAAAACTGGGCACGAAAGAATACAGTATGCTCTGAATTATGTAACATAACAGACACAGCACACTCACTTACACACACACAGCACACTCACTCACACACACACACACACACACACACTCACACACACACACACACACACTCACACACACACACACACACACACACACACTCACACACACACACACACACACACACACACACACACACACACACACAATATCCCCTTTCTGATAATCATGGTAGCGGGCAAATGATGCTATGTATTGTGTTCATTGGGGTGCTTTCTGTAATATGATTACGTTTATACGGAGTGCTCTTTTTATCTAAACATGCAAATACAGGGTATAAAACCCATACGCCAGACAGGACCCCAAAACCTTCACAGCAACGTACAGTTTATGTGCAGGCTTAAGACTTACGCCATGGTTTTTTGGATCCTCTCCATCGCGTAGCGTCAGTGACATCAGTGCATATGGAAATTATTCTCAGTGCGGAGACGTTATCCTCAGAAAATAAAACTGAAATTGAAACTTTTAATGCCGTGGGCACTTTTACGTGCGCTGATTTACGTGCTGCTAAAATACATTGGCCATGTGTCACGCAGCAAGAACACGGACCTCATGGTAACCAACCGTCTTTCAAGGAAAAACAGTGGCAAAAACAAAGAAAGGCAGACCTCCAATCTCATACGTAGAGAACATAACCAACATCAATGGCCGAAATATTCAAGAAACTGTCCACAAAAGTCAAGACAGAGCGGCCTGGAGGGAGATAATGGTGTCAAAATACGCAGTGCAGCGGCCAACACCGAACCCGGTGACGCCGAGAGGAGAGACAGGTGAGACACATGAGCTTGGAATATCGACACATCCCAAACGACCAGCGCCTCGACCACCACCCCAAGTCTTGTGGAAAGGACGGGAGAGGAGGAGAAAGTATAAGTTAAAAAAAACCTGCACAGACCGTCATTTGAACTGTGGGCTTTTGGCGTTCTAGTCAGGCGCTTTTAACCACGGGGCCAGTGTTCCACTGGATAGGAAGAAGGAAGAAGTTGAAAATGGGATGCCTATGAAAAATAACAGTGAATGGGTAGTGGTAGGAGGGAGCGTTTAAGAAGAGAAGGAGGTAAAGAGTGTGGTGGGTGGATAAGAGAAGGAATGATGAATGTCGGTGACGATAATATTGGACTGATAATAAACCCTGTGATCTGTGGTCCGTGGTGGGTCTCCCACTCGCACAAGAATACACACTCGCATGTGTGCAGGCATACGCATGCAAGCGCACGCGGACTGTCTCAAACACACACACACTCTCTCTTTTCTCTTCTCTCTCTCTCTCTCTCTTCTCTCTCTCTCTCTCTCTCTCTCTCTCTCTCTCTCTCTCTCTTCATAAACACACGCGCATACACACACTCATACACAAGTACACTCGAGCATGCGCGTACACACACTTCTCTCTCTCCTCTCTCTCTCTCTTTCTATATATGTCTGTCTGTCTGTCTGCTGCTGTCCGTCTTTGTCTGTTTCTGTCAGTCTCTCTCCTCTCTCTTTTCTCTCTCTCTCTCTCTCTCTCTCTCTCTCTCTCTCTCTCTCTCTCTCTCTCTCTCTCTCTCTCCTCTCTTCTCTCTGTGTCTCTCTGTCTCTGTATCTCAGTCTCTGTCTCTTTCCCCTGTCCCCCACCCCCCACCCCCACAGCAAGCATCATAAGTAACGTCTTCACGATTATTGTTTCCTTCCTGTACTCCAGTCAAAGACAAAGACAAAGTGGTTGGCGAAACAGGACTAATCACTGGGAATGTTCAAATCCGTCCTGTCGTATCAAAATCAGTGTTAGATTTTTCGGCCCCAAACAGCCCCTGCTCTAAGTTGAGCATTCTATGGGCTTAGGTGGAACAACTGGGCCACACAGCCGAGTTCCAGCCACCATACGGATGCGTCAGTGAGGGTAAACCACCCCACCAACACCGCAGTTATGTATATCTCTCAGGCCTGACTGAGACTAGGATATATCAGTACATGTAAGTACGCGTTAGAGTACAATCCTGTCATGAAATCTTATGTAAAACACATCCCCATAGCGTCAGCATTATCATCTCCATTATCACAACATGATAAAAATTCACATTAATTCTGTGGATACTGCATTTTCGGTTTCTTCCACCACTTAAATGCCTAAGGCAAATTAATGTCGGTGTTTTTGGTGACATTGGAGGCATGTGGTAGTGATCTCTTGACCAGAGGGTGATGCTGGTTCGTAATGGCTCCACGACTGAGTGATTATTGTCGTTACAGTGGACACAGTTGGCATACGTTGGATCACAAATGGTACTGTGTAACTCCATTACAGTGACCGGCAGTAATCTGAACTCGTGCTTGTTACTGTGGACTTCATGGTACTGGGATTTGGACCGAATGAATATGGGCTTGGTCATGTATTGAAGAGATAAAATGAGCTGTATGGGATCATTACCACTGAAGATGTACTTAACCCTTTGACTCCCAAACGCTCTGTCAGCATCCTGCATTGTCAACCAAGCTAACAAAAGCAGGAAGCTGGTGGATAGGATGTGGGAGTCAAAGGGTTAAGTTTTTGCAGTTTGTGGATAGGGTTCGGGAGTCAAAGGGTTAAGATGGGGGTAGTTTAAAGCATCCCCCCAAAAAATTATTCCCGTACGTAAAGAGAGTAAACGTGATTATTAACGTCAGTACTGACGTCATGATCTGCCCATACTGTCTTCTCACAGCTGGAGACAACGTCAAGTTCAACTTCCCCATGGCCTGGAGCACCACTGTGCTGTGCTGGAGTCTGCTGGAGTTCCAGGATGCCTACGACAAGGCGGGACAGCTGCAGTACATATATGATGGCATCCGCTGGCCTCTGGAATACTTCATCAAGTGTCACACCAAACCCAACGAGCTGTACGTGCAGGTCAGTGATTAGCTTGAATGTTGGGCGCCTTCTGTACGTGGGGCGGGACACCGTAATGCCATACTAAGCACAAACAAACCAAACCAAGATGGCCAAATCGTTCTGTTACCCTTTGTACACAAACATTATTTCAGAAAATCCGAATTTTGTCTTTTCAAGGTTATTGTGACATTATCGACACTGCAGTTGAAATAAAACTTGACTTGACGCGAAGACAGTGGTAGACTGTCGTTACAGTGACAACAGAATGCAAGTGAATATTGTCAGAATGTCATGAGGGAGTACTGTTCACACATATTTCTCAAACTGTTTGATCCGTGTAACCTTGACTCTCGCGCCATGACTTCCATACTTTTACACTGACGACTCCTCAAGTGTCTACATTTTGGACCTAAATTTGGTAAAGATCCATCCAGAAACAACTGAGAACATCTCGCTGACACTTTTTTCGCTCTCCTTTTTTTTTTTTTTTTTAAATTTTTGTCACAAACACACAATACTTACACACACAAACACACGCGCGCGCGTGCGCGCACACACACGCCACATTTCGATATAAAACAATCTCTCTTTTGAAAACAAATCTAAAAAATGAAAAAAGACGAAAACCACACACACACACAACACACACACACACACACACACACACACACACACACACACACACACACACACACACACACACACACACACACACACACTCACTCATACACACACTCACACACACACGCGCGCGTGCACACACATACACGCATACTCACACATACACACACCACACACACACATACACACACACACACACACATACACACACACACACAACACACACACACACACACACACACACACACACACACACACACACACACACACATACACACCACACACCATGATAAAAGTTTGAAAAACTATAATGGCCGACAAAAGGCCTAGTTGGCCCAGAGGATGAGCTGTCGCTTTCTGACAGGACTTGGCGTGTTTCCACAGGTGTCAATCTCGCTAAATCACAATATCGTTCGTGCCAACTGCATTGCGCCTCGCTGGGAATAGCTACCTGACCACCTTCAAATGTCGGAAAAGTAAAGCAGCAAGGAAGGAGAAGATGGGCACTCACTCCTTTTACAGTGTTAGGAGACAACTTTTACCTTACCTTTATCTTATCCATGATTAAGATATCGGAATTCGAACTCAGGTGGGGTCAGGTGGCAGAGACCACGGGACATGGACCAGCCCAGAACGCATGGACCCCGACAGACCCGCCTTCAAGATCGACGCTGTGAAGCCCGGGAGTGACGTAGCCATGGAAATGGCGGCCGCCATGGCCTGTGGATCTATTGCCTTCAAGAGCAAAGGTAAGGATGAGGTTATGTGAGGGGTGTATAAGAATTCATTTTTTCTTAATTTTGAATATACACATTCCTTCACACAAACATTCGTACATACGTGCATTACGGATATGCCAACTTTTTGTTGTTGTTGATTTGAGGAAGTATAACCATTATTCACAAATGAATTGCCTCCCAATGATTTTGTGCGTACATGACGTATCTATATTTTAAGCAAAGAAGCATAAATACATACATACATGCATACATGTATGCATACATACATGCATTTATAAACACATACATGTACATACATACACAAATACGTACATACATAATACATACACACATATACATACATGTGTACACACATAAATGATAGGAATGGTAGAGGTAATGGTGTGGGTCTGTTGCCTTCTGTTGCCTCTTGCTGTTTTGACCAGTAAATACGACATTCAGTTGCGGGTCGAGTGTCAAGAACTCTGAGGCTTTGTTGGTCGTGCCGTGGTCACTTGTCTTCTCCACGCTGAACTGGTCACTTCAGCAATGACAGATGTGCAGAGCCAGACAGTTGGACAGACGGTCGGACTGACCAACCTGACCTCACCGTCATCATCATCATCTCTCTCTCTCTCTCTCTTCTCTCTCTCTCTCTCTCTCTCTCTCTCTCTCTCTCTCCTTCTCTCTCTCTCTTCTCTCTCTCTCTCTCCCCCTCTCAGACGAAATACATTTTGTCCTGTGTTGTCCAGCTTTAGATGAAATCCATTAAGATTTATCCCTCAAAAATATTATAGATGCCCAAATATGTTTAAACTGTGTTAATGTGTTCAACTCGTTTCGATTATATTAAGACTTTTGGTTTGTTCCTGCTTAAAGCAACTAAAATCGGGGAAATTGCTTTATCATAACGTACAGTTCATTTTGTTGTTGATTGTTAATCCTGTATAATATGCTATCTGATTATTTCATTACACTTACAAGCACCTTTTCAGTAGGGGCTATGGCCTTTCTTGAATAAAAAGTCTGAAGTCTGAAGTCTCTCTCTGTCCCTCTCTGGCACACACATACCTTATTCTTTTTTCGTTGTTTTGTTCGAAATATTTTCATCGAACTTGATTCAAATATTTCATACAACGAAAGGGTAAAGGTCAAGTGCCTAAGCTGTAGAAAGTGTCTAATCACGTACGTACATATTTTTACCGATCGAACATATTTTATAAGTACACACACTCACACCTACACATGTATCATGTGTGCATGCAGGCATGCATATATGGACATACGTACACTTGCATCTGTATACACACACAGACAATATATTTATACATATAGGATGCATGCATACGTGCATGTCCTATATGCGCTTACATGCGTTTTACACATCTACAGAGTAAATACATATTACTCAGAATACAAACATTGATACCACACACACACGCGCGCGCACACGCACGCACGCGTGCACACGCAAACACACAAACACGCACACACACACGCACACCCGCGCACACACGCACACCCGCGTGCACACACACACGCGCGCGCGCGCGCGCACACACACACACACACACACACACACACATACACACACAATATGTAAGACAGAGCTAAACACAGAAATGAAAACAGCCCCCTCAGACTACCGATTTTATCCTTTGATCAATAGACTCCATATTGCAGCACATTTGTGTTACGCGAGCGTAGTATGGAAACTTTGATCTATAACCGTAACTATTACGTGAACGATCGTCTCACTTATGCAGCTTCATTTTTTCCACAAGTCATTTCAGTGGCCACAAAAGCTGGGACAGTTTAATACAATCCTATCATAATTATCACGAAGGGGATGATAATCGTGCTGTTGTAAAGGTCATCTAGAGATGAGACTGCGTAACACGACTGTACTACGCACCTACTTTCAGAACACACCCTGGCATCAACCAGGCCTGAGAGATACAGACACCTGTGATGTTGGTCGGAAAATTTCAGCAACGCTTTCAATAACGCATCCATTAAGTGAATGAGACTGCGTTGTTAGGCCAGCCTTCCTAATGAGTCCATATCACATTCAGTCCTTGGTAGGAACTGGTTACAACTGAAAAATCACGTAATGATTTTAATAGGTGATAAGATTCAAACCCACAATTTTGTAGTCAGCAGTCCATTGCGCTGACCACTGCACTGAGGCAACTGGTATCCATTACTTTTATCTTAATAACATCTGTTCTTTTCAATGTCTGTTTAACAGATGCTGCATTTTCGGCCAAGTTGCTGAGCGAGGCCAAGTCCGTGTACACCTTTGCCAAAAACCATCAGGGTTTTTACTCTTCCAGCGTCAGTGACGCCGCTGCTTACTACAGGTAGTGTGTGTGTGTGTGTGTGTGTGTGTGTGTGTGTGTGTGTGTGTGTGTGTGTGTGTGTGTGTGTGTGTGTGTGTGTGTGTGTGTGTGTGTATGTGTGTGTGTGTGTGTCTGTCTGTCTGTCTCTCTCTCTCTCTCTCTCTCTCTCTCTCTCTCTCTCTCTCTCTCTCTTTCTCTGTAGGTGTGTGTGTGTGTTTTGATGTATGTGTGTGTAATTTGCCTATGTGTGTGCGTGCGTGTGTGTGTGTCTGTCTGTTTGTCTGTCTGTCTCTCTGTGTAGGTGTGTGTGTCTGTTTTGATGTATGTATAATTGCTATGTGTGTGTATGTGTGTGCGTGTGTGTGTGTGTGTTTTGAAAAGAGGGACAGGGCGAAAGGGGGTGAATAAAATCCGTGTACACATTCGCCGAGAAAGAAAAAAAAACACAATATAACTTGCCGTTCTCTACCAGCGCAAACGATACTGCTGCTCACTACAAGTGTGTGTGTGTTGTGTGTGTGTGTGTTGTGTGTGTGTGTGTGTGTGTGTGTGTTTGTTGTGTGTGTGTGTGTGTGTGTGTGTGTGTTGTGTGCCTGTCTCTCTCTCTCTCTGTATTTATATATATATGTATGATGTGTGTGTGCGTGTGTGAGTGTTTTCATTTTGCTTCAACTTCCACGATGTTCAGTGGCATTAACCCTCTCAGTATGATATCCTGTAAGAAGCTGGTGGATAAGTCGAGGGAGCAAAAGGGTTAACCCTCTGGCCACTCATTCAGCTCCCCCGGTCCCAATGTATTTGAAGTGGAAGCTGCCAGCGTTCAAACAGGAACCAGAAACACAAAAGTGCATCAGATCACGTATTTGATGTAATAGCACAGGACACTACTACACAAGAGAGATGCAACTTTTCGGCAACTGGCTTTGGTCAAGCATAAACCAAAGACAAATAACATGTGAACAAATCTTGATAGAAAAAAATCTTCTGGTAAAGTTTTTCTGTTTTGTTTTGTGCATTTACACCTGTATTATCTTTTGTTTACCATTAAAGAGGGCCAGTTGACCCAAAATTTGCGCTTGTCTTGTCTCGTTTTGTCGTGTTTTGTCTTGCCTTGTTTTGTCGTGTCGTGTCTTGTTTTGTCGTGTCTTGTTTCGCCTCGTTTTGTCGTGTCTTATTTCGCCTCGTTTTGTCGTGTCTTGTCTTTTGTCGTGTCTTGTTTTGTCGTGTCTTGTCTCGCCTCGTTTTGTCGTGTCTTGTCTCGTCTTGTTTTGTCGTGTCTTATCTTGTTTTGTCGTGTCTTGTCTCGCCTCGTTTTGTCGTGTCTTATCTTGTTTTGTCGTGTCTTGTCTCGCCTCGTTTTGTCGTGTCTTGTCTCGTCTTGTTTTGTCGTGTCTTGTCTCGTCTTGTTTTGTCGTGTCTTGTCTCGTCTTGTTTTGTCGTGTCTTATCTTGTTTTGTCGTGTCTTGTCTTTTGTCGTGTCTTGTTTTGTCGTGTCTTGTCTCGTCTTGTTTTGTCGTGTCTTGTCTCGTCTTGTTTTGTCGTGTCTTATCTTGTTTTGTCGTGTCTTGTCTCGCCTCGTTTTGTCGTGTCTTGTCTCGCCTCGTTTTGTCGTGTCTTGTCTCGCCTCGTTTTGTCGTGTCTTGTCTCGTCTTGTTTTGTCGTGTCTTATCTTGTTTTGTCGTGTCTTGTCTCGCCTCGTTTTGTCGTGTCTTGTCTCGCCTCGTTTTGTCGTGTCTTGTCTCGCCTCGTTTTGTCGTGTCTTGTCTCGTCTTGTTTTGTCGTGTCTTGTCTCGTCTTGTTTTGTCGTGTCTTATCTTGTTTTGTCGTGTCTTGTCTCGCCTCGTTTTGTCGTGTCTTGTCTCGTCTTGTTTTGTCGTGTCTTGTCTCGTCTTGTTTTGTCGTGTCTTGTCTCGCCTCGTTTTGTCGTGTCTTGTCTCGCCTCGTTTTGTCGTGTCTTGTCTCGCCTCGTTTTGTCGTGTCTTGTCTCGCCTCGTTTTGTCGTGTCTTGTCTCGCCTCGTTTTGTCGTGTCTTGTCTCGTCTTGTTTTGTCGTGTCTTGTCTCGTCTTGTTTTGCCGTGTCTTATCTTGTTTTGTCGTGTCTTGTCTCGCCTCGTTTTGTCGTGTCTTGTCTCGTCTTGTTTTGTCGTGTCTTGTCTCGTCTTGTCGTGTCTTGTCTCGTCTTGTTTTGTCGTGTCTTGTCTCGCCTCGTTTTGTCGTGTCTTGTCTCGCCTCGTTTTGTCGTGTCTTGTCTCGTCTTGTTTTGTCGTGTCTTATCTTGTTTTGTCGTGTCTTGTCTCGTCTTGTTTTGTCGTGTCTTATCTTGTTTTGTCGTGTCTTGTCTCGTCTTGTTTTGTCGTGTCTTGTCTCGTCTTGTTTTGTCGTGTCTTGTCTCGTCTTGTTTTGTCGTGTCTTGTCTCGTCTTGTTTTGTCGTGTCTTGTCTCGTTTTGTCTTGCCTCGTCTTGTTTTGTCGTGTCTTGTCTCGTTTTGTCTTGCCGTGTCTTGTCTCGTTTTGTCTTGTCTTGTCGTGTCTCGTCTTGCCTTGCCATGGGCTGGCCTTGCCTTGCCTTGCCTTGATGTATCAGATACGCGTTATGATTCATTTGTATGTATTTCTGGTTCCTATGTGCAGTCACTTTGATTCAGATTACATAAACACTTACACAAACAAAACGGCGTTTTTTTCCACGCAGGTCGACCAACTACACAGACGAGAACACGTGGGGGGCAGCCTGGCTGTACAAGGCCACTCAGGATGACAGTTACCTGCAGGACGCCAAAAGCAACTATATCCATGAACCCGCCTGGGGCTTCTCCTGGGATGAGAAGATCGCTGGCAACCACGTGAGTCACATACTGACCTAGGACATCATTCCTTGTGGCCATATACTGACCTAGGACATTATTCATTGCAGCCATATACTGACCTAGGACATTATTCCTTGTAGACATATACTGACATAGGACATTATTCCTTGTAGCCATATACTGACCTGGGACATTATTTCTCGTCGCCACTGACCATATTCCTTGTAGATATACACTGACCTAAAGACATTCCTTGTAGCCATATACCGACCAAGGACATTATTCCTTGTGGCCATATACTGACCTAGGACATTATTCCCTTGTGGCCATATACTGACCTAGGACATTATTCCTTGTAGCCATATACTGACCTAGGACATTATTCCTTGTAGCCATATACTGACCTAGGACATTATTCCTTGTAGCCATATACTGACCTAGGACATTATTCCTTATAGCCATATACTGACCTAGGACATTATTCTTTGTGGCCATATACTGATCAAGGACATTATTCCGTATAGCCATACACTGACCTAGGACATTATTCTTTGTGGCCATATACTGACGTAGGACATTATTCCTTGTAGCCATATACTGACCTAGGACATTATTCCATATGGCCATATAGGCTACTGACCTAAGACATTATTCCTTGTAGCCATATACTGACATAGGACATTATTCTTTGTGGTCATATACTGATCTAGGACATTATTCTTTGTGGCCATATACTGACCTAGGACATTTTTCCTTATAGTCATATACTGACCCAGGACATTTTTCCTTAGTCATATGCTGACCTAGGACATTATTCCTTGCAACCGAGCACATTGTTCCCTGTGGCCATATATTGACCTAGGACAATATTCCTTATGGCCATATACTGACCTGGGACATTATTCCCTGTGGCCATATACTGACCTAGGACATTGTTCCCTGTGGCCATATACTGACCTAGGACAATGTTTCCTGTGTGCAGATCTTACTGTACAACATCACGGGGGAAGATTCTTACAAAGCAGACATCGTGTCCACCATGACAGCCTGGTCTAAAGCTGGAGGCATGACCTACACTCCTAAATGTCTGGCCTTTAGACTGCAGTGGGGAGCTCTTAGATATGCTGGTGTGTGTGTGTGTGTGTGTGTGTGTGTGTGTTGTGTGTGTGTGTGTGTGTGTGTGTGTGTGTGTGTGTGTGTGCGCGTGCGTGCGTGCGTGTGCTTGGGTGTATGCGCATGCATGCGAGTGACCTGCATTTTTAAATGTGCGTGTGTTTGTGTGTGTGTGTTTGACTTAAGCCCCAGTTGTGTGTTTTGTTTGTGTGCGTGTGCTTGTGTGGCGTGTGTATGTGTGTGTGCATGCATGCGAGTGACCTGCATTCTAAATGTGCGTGTGTTTGTGTGTCTGTGCGTGTATGTGTTTGACTTACAGCCCCATTTGTGTGTGTGTGTGTGTGTGTGTGTGTGTGTGTGTGTGTGTGTGTTTGTGTGCGGTTGCTTGTGTGGTGTGTGTATGTGTGTACATGCATGTGAGTGACCTGTATTTTTAAATGTGCGTGTGAGTTTGTGTGTGTGTGTGAGCGTGTGAGAGAGAGAGACAGACAGAGACAGACGGACGGACAGAACGATCGAGTCAGTGACCTACGCAACCACGTATGGGTGTGGTATATCTGTGTGTGTCGGTATCTGCAGGTCTCTGGCTTTGCGTATGTTTGTTTTTCTGTTTGTAACTGCATGAGTCTGCGTGTTTGTGTAAGTGTATGTATCCATACGTGTACCGGTATGGGTCAATGTGAACATCCGTCTGTGTCGTCTGGATGTAGCCTACATGTGTGTGTTTGTGGGTGTCTAAGTGTTTCTGTGCGTTTGTGTGTGCACGCACACGTAGCCTATGTAGTCCTGATTATCTGCGTGAGGATTTGTGTCTGTATGGGGTATGTACGTGTGTGTGTGTGTGTGTGTGTGTGTGTGTGTATCCGACTGACTTGCATTCCCGAGAGAGTGGATATGTCTGCGAGTGTGTGTGTGTGTGTGTGTGTGTGGTATGTGTGTGTGTGTGTGTGTGTGTGTGTGTGTGTGTGTGTGTGTGTGTGTGTGTGTGTGTGTGTGTTTGTATTCCTGTTTTACATCCATTAGTTTTACTTAGACATATAATTTTGCCTTGGACAACTCCTTGCTTGCTATGGGATCTTTAACGTGCACGAAGTGGACGCTGCTCACGGGACGTTAGTTTAGCTGTTCATCCGAAGGATTTACACCCAGACCATCCTCAAGTTTTGACAGGGCAGAGAAAATCCCTGTCTGACTGGGAATTGACCCTAGGTCTTCTTGCATTCTAGGAAAGGTCTTTAACCATTAAGCCACACCACTCCAGTGTTAACAGACGTATGTTAGTAATGTTTGTACGTTGCTACAAGCTGTACATGTCTGAAAAACGGATTGAACAACCGGTTGTTTTGGTGTTATTTGTGGTTATTTGTATTTCTGTCTGTCTTTTTACCACACTCAATTTTTTTACCCTATCTCCGCGCCGCCTTAATAGCCACAGAAGCTGTCAATTTTTACAACGTGATGATGATGATAACGATGAAGATGATAATCATGATGATATGCAGCTCCATCTAGGATTGAGACTGCGTGCCGGACAGAAGTATACTCTAAGCTTACTGTAATAGTATAATTATCCTTCCGTCAGCAAGGCCCGAAAGATACCAATACCTGCAGTGTTGGCCGGAAGATCCGGGCAACACTCTCAATGACGCAACACTCTCAATGACGCATCTTGAAGTGGATGAGACTCGACTGTGTGGTCTTAGTTTTCCCAACACGCACGCACACAGCACGCACGCACGCACGCTGAACTCGAGGTAGGAGCCGAAAAATCCGAAAATGATTTTGAAAGGACTGATGAAGATTCGAACCCACAACCTTCCAGTCGGAAGTCCGTTGCATTAACCATTACACCATGGCAACTGTTTAACATGCTAGATTTTTACTGTAGCAGATTCAGACTGCTCTCTCTGGAAAGTTACTGACCT
>JAPXFY010000015.1:33801843-33831843 GCA_030674185.1 Monoplex corrugatus
GATTTTTCTTCCCTTCCCTTTTTCATTAGATCTTAAGTGGTGGTCTGTATACTAGTCTTGTGGATTAAATAATAAAACCAGGTCCTGTGCGCAGCATGAATTCAACCACACCTTGAAGATTCCATGGTGACAAAGAAGTTGTCCCTGGCAAAATGCTGCAGAAAACAGATCCATTTTCTTACATTTAGCAGAAATACACATGCAGAGGGAAAAAAAAATGTAGCGCCACACTGCGGCGATGCGCTCTGCCCAGGAAGAGCAATCTGAATTTCAGGAGGCTAAGAGAAATAAGAGAAATGAATAGACAAACCAGAAGAAAAGGGTACAAATACAATAAGCATGAACATGGTTTTCTGAGTTTGACATTACAAAGAATGAAGAAATCTCTCACCTGCAAGGTTCGCTGTTTGGCGCTGCCACATTTTCTCAGCCACCTCAAGAAGTAACAATGGCCTCCAACAGACTATTGACACGGAGTTCGTGGGTTTAAACCCCCATCAGTCCACAAAATTACCATGACATTTTTTAGCCCTGGCCGATTTCTACCCAGAATTGGGCATGCTGTGAGCTCTTTGCAAAGTTTCATCAACTTTACGGACGCGTCATTGAGGACGTTGTTCACATTTCTGCAGGTGTCTGTATCTTTCAGGCCTGGTTTGACACTATGATATACAGTGGAAACCTGATATAACAGGGATGATGGGACCAAATCAAAATCCCTGTTATATCAGATCCCTGTTATATCAGATATCAAGGGAAATAAGGACTGATCAACTAACTCTTGATAAACAGTAGATCTAGGCCTAGATCTGGTCTGGTGTAAGTGTGCAGTAAGCTTACAAACTGAATGATGGCGCAGTCAGTCACTGACTCAGTGGCCTCAGGCCTACACGCTTGCGCGCGCATCACGCTCGCATTGCGAAGCGTTCTTTCAGTGTACAGTACACAGTATACCAAGGCTAGCCTAGATCTAGATGCGTGGCGTGCTGAGTCTAGGCCTAGGCCTTTCTGCTGCAGAGCCCGTCTCGGCATCCCTGCTATAACCGATCGAGCCCTCTTGTCTCCCTGTTATTGCCGATAAGTTTTAATAGAGACAAAGAGGAAGAAAAAATGGGGATTGAAAAAAGCCCTGTTATATCCGGATTCCTGTTATAACCGGTCCTGTTATAAATGGTTTCCACTGTATTATGAAAGAAAGCGTGGATCAGAAGTGTAACTCCACGGGAAGCATCATCAATATGATCCCCATTTTCATAATGATGGCATCATTCAAACAAAAAAGATTATGTGTCTGTCATAGTGGCCTCAGCTTCAGTGGGTCTAGGGGTACGGGTGTGTTGGAGAGCTGAAATGGTTGTCGTGACTGATCAGCAGCAAAGACATAAAGTAATAGTTGTCATAGGGCTGGTAATGTGCCTATATAATTACAATATTTATATAGCGCAAAATCTTGATAAAACCAAATCCAAGCGCTGAAACAGACACACACGCACGCACACACACACACACACACACACACGCATGGCTATAAATGGGGAGAAAGAATAAAAGCAATAAAAGCAAGAATAAAAGCAATGGAAAATTATAGAGAGCATATCATATACAATTATATATTATAACAATGTGATTCCCCTCCGAGCGGAGACAGGCTGCAGAGGGGGGGGGGGGGGGGGTTGAGTGAGGTTAGGATTTTATGCAGAGGAGAAAAGGTGAGTTTTGAGAGCGGACTTGAAGGAGACAAAAGTACGTTGCTGACGGACTGAGAGAGGAAGTTTGTTCCAGGAGAGTGGACCAGAAACAGAGAAGGCTCGTGGACCATAGGTATTGAGCTTAGTGCGTGGAAAGCGAAAAGTCAGAGGATCGGAGGCAGAGCGGAGGGTACGTGAGGGAATATAGATCTCAAGTAGGCTTGACAGGTAATCGGGGGCTGCGTTATTGAGCTTTTGTAGCACATGGTGTCTAGTTTGTACTGTATGCGCTTTGATACAAGGAGCCAGTGAAGTTGTGCCAGGAGAGGAGATATGTGGTCAGCTTTTTTCTTTTTGAGTACAAGGCGTACAGCATTGTTTAGAATGCACTGTAGGATGTGAATGGTGGAGGCAGGAAGACCAGACAGGAGTGAATTGCAATAGTCAATGCGAGACATTATGAAGGAGAGAACGAGTTTTGCAGTTGTTTCGACAGAGAGATACTTCCTGATCAGGCTTATACGATGGAGATGATAGTAGCAAGACCTGGCAGTTTGAGAAACAAAGTTGTTCATGGAGAGGGTAGAATCAATGCAGACACCAAGGTTTTTAGCTGAATCAGAAATTGGGACTGATGTGTTACATAATGGGAGAGAAAGAGGAGGCAGCTGAGAAAGTTTCTGACGGGTGCCAATGAGGATAGCTTCTGTCTTGTCGTCATTAAGCTGAAGTCTATTGTGTGTCATCCAGTTCTTAATGTCCGAGTAACACTCAGTGGTGCGAGTCAACAGGCGCTGTATATTATCAGGTGAGTACCTGTCTTGAAGTTGGGTGTCATCAGCATAGAAGTGGTGTTTTATAGAGTGGGATTGATGATGGTGGACAGGGGAGAGGTGTAAAGAGTGAAAAGAACAGGGCCAAGGACAGATCCTTGTGGAACACCACAGGTCAGGTATGCAGGTTGAGAGTAAGTGCCATTGATGAGAACAGTTTGTTTTCTGTTTGATAGATATGAAGTGAACCAGGAGAGAGCAATGTCAGAGATGCCTTTTTTTTTTTTTAATCGTCCCATTCATTTTGTGTCTACGTTTTTTTCGCAATTGTATGGCGCAAGAACCTGTTTAATACACCAGAGTCAGTAAACAGTGCATTTGTCATGTCTGTCCGGAAGACGTGTAAACATATTCAGGTTATGAGGAAAATTTGTGTGAAGTAGTTAATGAATTCCACATGTGAATAACAGTAGGCTAGACGATTAGCAAATGCATTTACGAATGTTACTGTGTTCTTGTAAAGTTTTCCGGATTATTTCTTGCTATTGTAATTTTCTTTTTCAAGTTGATCGAACTCTACACCCCCAATTTTGTGGAAAGATATAGGCTATGTGCAGTGACATTGCCTCTCTTCTGATTTTCATGACGTCAGTTTGAAGAATACCACCCTAATGTGGTTTGATTAATCACGGGATTTGTTTTGAGTTTGAGAAAGGAAACCAGTTCCTGCACCTTACATTGTAATAACCACGTACATGAGAAACCAAGGGAAGGTAAAAAGACCATTGCGCCTAGTACTAGCCTTAGTACCACTACAACTATTTCTTTTGCACTGGGTAAGTTGGGTTACTATCTCATGATGCAAACCGTGTTCCTCAGTACATACTGGACAGGCACAATTCATATCCCACCTTTTACATGCAATAAATGACTTATTCTTCTTTCCACAGGACTTCTTCAACTGGCGATCAACCACCAACTACCTGATGCTAGCCACTGTGGTCACTGCTAGGCTGTATGGCGTCACAACTGGAGGACATCAAAGTTTTGCTGACGTCTGGATTCATGCTATTTATGACTTTCATGTCCAAGAAATCATATATGTACTTTATTGCAGACTGCAAGCATGATCAATTTTCTGATAATGAATTTAATATTCACCGGGAGGAGGGTGGGGGAGACATGGGAATGAAAACAGAGAAAAACTGTTCTAAACAAAGACAAAATATTAAAAAATAAAAAAAAAACACAATTTTTGAATAAATGTTCTAAAACAGAAAGTGTGTTTACAAGAGAAAAAGAGTGATATTTTATCATTCATAATAGGTAACAGTACATGTACTACAGCAAGCCATCCATCTTTGACCATTCTAAAGGGGAAACAAAGTGGTGAAAACTTACTACTAGTCTTCTTTTTGTATTCTTCTGACACGTTTTGTGCCTAATTATCCATGAATTGCAGCCGATATCAATGAATTTCTCACTGCCAAAGCAACTTCAGTTCATTCAAATCGGTTCATATCTATGTTGATCGTCTACAGCTCAACCAGTGCACTCAGCCTATCAGCGAAGTCTTCTTTGTCATTTTTGTGCTATGTCTTTCTTTGTTGTCTTGATCTTTTTGATCTGGAAACCACAAGAGACATACACGTGACGGGAAAGGAAACTATGCCTGGTGTGCTAGCAGGAAGCTTACTGACCCGTGTGCAGAATCACAAACTGAAGGGGCTGTTCAGTCTACAGCCTCTTCTTCTAGATAGTTCCAGATTATTTTGGGCCTTGTTGTTATTGTCATTCTTGTTTAAAGCCCAGTCGACTGCGTAGAGCAATATCAGGGCTATAACCGCTTTAAAAGTACAAAACTTCAACAGACAAAAAAATTAAGTAGGCTACATATATCAATGCATTTGTGCAAATAATCTAAGGAGATGCCCCTGGCATTTACCACTCCATCCAATCTGGGATTTAAAAAAAAAACACCTGAATACAAATTTAAGCATACCTAAGGACACCAAAACATAAGAACAGGCCTAAATGACCTAAAATTGCTTCCGCATATCTCGCCTCCCTAGAGCCAAAAAATACACTTAATACATGTACCCAATTCAATCACAAGCAAAAGTATGTAAAACTTTATCAAACACATACAGGTGAATGGACCAGCAAGGCAGAAAAAATGATAGGAAGAAATGACAGAAAGCAAAGAACAAGGCAGAAACAAAGAGAACGACAGAAAAGATGAAATTTCTAACACAGAATTTCCAGAAGATGGGGATACTATTCATACTAAAAGAGGAGTGTTCTGAGCTTACGGTTTTTGTGCATTGTATCTGCTTCTATGCTAGCTGAATGGGTAGCGCAAACTGTGTTAGATTTGAGAAATTTTACAACATGGGAGATAATTCTACATGACTCTCAAGAGTTATGTCCTTTGATTAATGTTATAAAAAATTCTCCCTGCTTCCCTCTTATGTCTTTGGTATACTGAAAGAGCTCTCAGCATCCCCACAGAGGCGTTGTTATGGGTTGAAGTGGAAGAAGTCGAGTTTGTCAGTGCAATGACAAATTTATGTTAACAGACTGCTGGTAAGTCATTTGAGCTCTCAGAGAAACTCAAATACCACAGTCAAAAGACATACCAGCCACTCCTGTATACAAGTTTTCTCTGTGCCTCGTGAGCTTCAAGAAAAATCTATTTTAGCGAAAAGAGTAAGCTTGCCTCTCCTCTCCTTTTGCTTCATGCCCTCATTACGCATAGAGCTGAGCAAGTATACCACCTTGCTGGATCGCCACTTCATGAAAAGCAAGGATCCAGATTGAAGCGCCTTCACTGGTTCCGCCTCACTCACCGACAGTGCTTTCACTTCAGCTGGAGCCCTGTTTTCTCAGAGTTCCACAGCACACTGTCATTGGTCTTCAAGAACTGGTATAGTTTGGTACTAAAATACAATTGACCATAAACACTGTCACTGGTCTTCATGCACTGGTGCAGTTTGGTACCAAAGGACCAATAATACATAAACAGGAGGTAGCCCTTGCCTAGCAGACTGTCATGAAAACCACAATCTTCTCAGTAGCTAGGAGGTGAGTTGCACTGACTAGCTTTATCTCAAACCTGGCTCACTTCAGTGGGATGTACTGTTTGAAGACAAGCTGGCCTTTCCAAAGGAAAAGGGACTCATCAATGGCAATGTATTTATCTGGAGAATACATTTCTTGAAACTCCTGAAGGTGCTCCATGAAAAGCTTGATCTTGTACAGCCCATCCCTGCTGGGCTCATTCCATGCTGGCTCCTGGATGTTGTCACTGCAGTGCCAGACTTCAAAGACTGGAACCGGTTCCTGGACGTTACTGCAGAAAACACTGGAGTACTCTAAAGCACTGAGGTAGATCAGTATGACGGCATTGTTGGTTTGTAGACAATTCACTCAACAAAATCAGCCCAAAAAATTTCTTCATATCTTGAGGATCAGTTTTAGTCCAATCTTTCAAACATGAAAATCATCTCTGGGGATGTAACACAGTGATAACTTGATCAGCATACAAGTCTGTTTAAGTCACAAAATGCTGAATTATGTCATCAGTCAAAAACAAATGATAAAAATGAATGGGCCTTGTTCCCTGCACAGCTTTTTTCAAACCAGGTTGTCCTATGAACTGAGGAAAATCTGGTGTAGTCATTAGGCTGTACGAGAGGATCATTAAGGACCATCCCTTGCCCTCTGCCTTTCTCATGGATCGCTTCTCTAAAACGTACACCTCTCCTTGCACGTCCTCTGTTCCTATCTGTTGGAGAAAAAGCAACACAAACATGCAGAACTGATAACACACACACATATCCCTTTCCATCTGATAGTCTCATCATAGACATATATCATCTCCCTCTCTCTCACACACACACACATGCATGCACACATACACACACATGCCCCCATGCCATGCCCCCTTGGTACATGTTTAATTTGGTGCTGATATCAAACAATGACAATGGTCACACAACAGGCACACAATAGAATGAAGCAATCAGTATTCATACCTCTCCTCGCAGTTGTTCATTCCAAAGATTAACGAATGCTGGCTGTGCCGCGAGCAAGCTGGCCCACCGTTTTGCTGTGGGCTATGGCTGTCGAAAGTTGCTCGTCAACTTCATCACTCTCTCTGTTGTCAATTCACTAGACTGGTGGTCACTGGGTTCAAAGTCCAAATCACTGCCAGTTTCAACATAGGCAGTCTCTTGCTGTGCTCTTTCTAGTCTGTGCGCCTGGTCACGCACAATCTGTGTAATATCAAGCTCCACCACGTCACGACCCCCTATCTCCATATCTTCTCTGGCACTTTTATCTTCATCAAGTGAATCGTCTGACAAGTTCTTGTCACACCACACACTGAATTTCCTCATCTTCCATCAATTTTATAACTTCTTCAGGATTTTGAGTGACATACTGCTGAAATTACTGGCGACGCACTGCCTTTTTACACCACTCATGTCTGACTGAGGTTCATCATCTGCCATCTTGGATGCTTTGTTGTTAACACTCGAGGAGGTGCTTGCAAAAACATCCAGGACTGACCAGATGCAAAGTGTGACTGGGTCCGCCCCTCATGAACATTTAATCCAGATGTATCAAACTTTCTGGCTGGTGGGTAATGGAATCCCCCACCTCACAAATGGAAGCAGGAAAATTCAGGGAATGACGCGAATGTACATGTACATCGTGAGCAAACCAGATAACTTTCCTGAACATGTACCTACATCCTTGGTATTGAAAAGGTTAAATGAATATTGCGGGTTGGGACTGATGGTCAGAGGTGTTATAGCCAACCACATCTCCAGTCACACCATTTGATAGAGGTGACATCATAGCATTATGTGTTCAGCTGTCTGCTCCTCCTCACTGCAGGGGCTGGCAAAAATTGAATACAATTTGAATGTCACAGTGACATCATCTAAATAACTGTATGCTCATGAACCCCATGGCACAGTAAGCTGATTTTATCACAGAGTGCCATGGGGATGATCTGTGGTCTATCTATTTATATTCAAAATACTGCTAATGTAGCAAAGTTAAGATATATATCCTTCACCTGTGGCACTACAAGATCAGTAGATAAGAGTGGGGACAGAACTGCACATCCTCTCCACACTTTACAAATTCCCTATACTGGTAGGGCTTACAGGCAAGCCAGAACAATGAGGCAACTGTGAATACACTGCCTGTGAAAGAGTAAGCTGATGACAGCAAGGCATGCAGGGCACATTCACATGTGCACACAGAACAGCGCTATTCAACGAAACAGGCACCAGCAGAATCCTAAACTGCAAGACTCCTTCCTCTGCAGTGCCTGTGGTAGAACATGTGCCTCGGGGATAGGTTTTGTATCCATCGTGAAGACTCACACCAGGCAATGACGACCAGCATGCCTACTCATCCATCGGATTGACAGAAGATTCCACCTATCCATGATAATACCACATGTGTGCACGAACACATCTTCTCTCTTTCAGTGAAACCCTCTGTTTCACTCAAACCCGTTGACAGAGACATGCACACTCACTCGCACAATATTTCCCAGTGAGTATTAATGATTGTGCTTTTTAATCCTATTAACCATAATCATGGGTAGAGTGCCATTACAATATTATAAAATTGGCAGTGTATGGATAACAAAAATACAGTGTACTTGATAACAAAAATGCTATGAAGAATCTCGATGATTTGTTGAGAACAACAACAACAGTCTTCTATGCTCGTCAACAAAAACAACAAATTACAAATACACAAGAAGAACCATCAGGCTGGATCTGTCATTATATAGAAACAGACTTCCATTATTTACAACATGCTCTCTAACAGCAGCCAAAACATTTGAACTGCAGTTCTGTGGGGACAGTACAGTAAAAAAAAAACCAACAACAACAAAAAACATTTACAACTGTCAAAATCTGTTGCTGCCATCGTCACAAAATCTACACATGAAAAAATCATTGTCAACACCCAGCTATTTTTTTAGATATCATTTTTAACATGTATACCAGCTAAATCCAACTCCCTCTCTCTCTCTCTCTCTGGGGAGAACTATGGAGTAGAAGTTTAAAAAAATTAGTAATCTGAATCAACTCAACTTCCAGCATGCTAAACCCAAAGTATAACAAAACTAACACAAAATACTAGTTCACAAACAGCAAAAACAAACAGAAAAGTAAAAAAAAAAAAAATGTGACCAAATGAAAAAAAATATATAAAGAATTATTTATGAAATAATTGCCCACAGACATGTAGGTAGCAACAAAAGTAGTACATCATGATGTTTGTTTTTGTTTTGACAGTATATTTGGTTTTGTTTTATATTTTGATAACATACTTAACATATTGTTAAGATGTTTGTTTGATTTTATTTTGTAACTGGATAAAGGCCACAATGCCAAATATTTGTAACTGTGCATTTTACACGAAAAGATGAAAATCTCTTACGAGTGTAAGTTTTACATTCATAAAAGTTTATTCCAATCTGCTTATTAGACACTTACAGTCAACAAGACGATTGAAACATGTGTACTGAACATGCATTATATTGTTCTGTACGTATGTACTGAACTTGTACTGATAGAACACCACATGACAGATATATCATGCAATTCCAGTTAATTGTTTGTGTCCACTGTGCTGATATCATACCATGTACTTAAGTCGGCTTTATTTTTAGTTTCTTTGTTCTGATTTAAAAACATGTGTCCGGCATCCTTACTTCCATTTTCATAAGAACAGGCCTAAAGTTGACATTAATCTACACCAGTTAGCTGACTTTGGAAATTTGGATAGAGGCAAAAATATGATCAGCATTGTTTGACGTCTTCTGTTTAGACATAAAAATGTTATTAACATTATTTGAAAAAGCTGCATTTTTTTAAGTTATGATTGAGGCAGATGGTAATTGTAAGGAAGTGGAATATGGGGTGAGCTATTTATTTCTTTAATACATTCTACCCCATATGTGGCAGCCAGGGTTTCCTCCCCTCGCCCAGGTGCGCAGCAAGGTGTGCACAGAAATGTGACTAGGTCTCCCAGAATGTCTAACTTTTAAACTACTTCATAGATTCCATTCAAATCTTAGTAAATGCCTTAGTTTAGTTTCCATCAATTTTCAAAAACATTGCAGTAAAATGATTTCTTTATGAATACAGTTCATTTACACGTGGCGTCTACAATGATAAGTCGTGCCTACCATGATTGTCAGAACATTCAATCTACTGGTCGATGTGAACAGAACAGTGTCATCTTGACAGCTGTTACCACTTTTGTCGCTCAGACTGATATTATCTTTAACAGATCTGTCATTTTTATCACTGTCATAGTTCATCACCCACTCACAGACTTGTCCAATCACTTCAAAAGTTCAATAATCTATAAATAAAACGTTGATGGAAACAGAACTGCCATGTGGCAAGATAACAAACCATTTGCAGACAAGCTTAAACTATCAAAGGGAAATAAGCACAAGAAAAAACTGATCGAGACCATGCCAACTAGGAACAGTGAGCATGAGTATACTCTTAAATGGTCAGAAACAGCTGGACAAGCTTTATGAGTACACTCGTAAACAGGGTAGAATGAGTTAAAATTGAGAATACTTACTAGCTGTCATGGCTCTTATTTATTATTTTCTACCGATGACCATCTCTCTCATCAACCACTGTGCACTTTTCACAACACAAATACAGAACAGAACATACATCCATTTAATCAACAGGCCAGTAGTTTGGAGATTTCTACTTCTTCAATCAATGGGAAGGGGAAGGGGAAATTTAAAATTACAACTAATGCTTACTGGGACACAACACTTGTACATCACAAGTCAAACTAAAACCAGCTCAATAGAACTACGTAAAAGCCTAGACCAACCAGTCCTAAAACAAAAAGAAACAAAAAGAAAAAAATCCACAGATATCAAGCTACCATGAGCCCGCCCAACAGTGGTAAAGGGGCGTCACCCCCCCCCCAAAACTGGTCTGGATTGAGAAATAACCAATGGGATGTTTTCATCTCAGGACTTTGCTACTATGAGTCCACTCGAGACATTGCCTGTTGCTGGGTCACTTCAGTTGAGTTCAACAGTGCTTGTTCTGATCCAATTCATTAAGAGCACTGTCTACTAAGACCCCTACTAACAATAGTAAATGCTCAGTCACAGAGCCAGAACAAGTGACAGACCCCCAGTAAAGAGACCACCATCATGAACCTCTAACAACTTGAATTCATCTCAGGCACAGAAGCATTAGAAGAACCCAAAACTGAAGTCACCAAAAGATCAGGGCATGATGGGTCACAGAAACTGGCACAGTTTTCACAATGCCATAATGACGTATGATTTCATGGTAACGGGAAGGCTGCTATGGAATTCCATCTAGGATTGAGGCTATTTGACACAGACCTACTCTGTGCTTACTAAGGATCTACTGTATGCTTACTATCATAATCTATTTGACAGGGACCTACTCTATGCTTATAGGGATCTACTCTATGCTCACTATCATAATATATCATGGCGTCAATCAGACCTAAGAAACACAGACACCTGCAATGGTGAGAAAACCTGAGCAACGTTCTTGTGCATCTGTAAAGCGGATGAGAATTGACTATACCGGCCCAGTCTTCTCAATGAACCCGTATATGCTTAACTCTGGGCTGGAGCTGGTCAAGCAAAAAATCCCACAATATTTTGTTTTGACTGATGGAGGTTTGATTCTATTATCTTCTAGTCAGTTATGTAACCAGTTCACCTGGCGCAGGTGACGGATAGTGACATAACTAAGGGTAGTTCAGCCAAGATGTCCATATAAGCAGTTGCACTGCACACACACACACTAACATATATGCGCATGTTTGTTACATACACACTGCAGCAGTAATTTGTTTGGATCAAACCTGACAAGAGATTACAAACTGAGCATACACACATGCTCAAGTATTGGCAATCTTAGCCCACATGGGACACAGATGCTTGAGACCAGCAGCATTCCTGCCTGAAGCTGCCTATTTTCCCCACTTTGTGCCTCCAATGTTTCAATATTTTCATGACAAAAATTCACAGGAAGACTTCCAAATATAATTCATAGATAGGCTGGAAGTGTCGTAAAGAGGGGTAACCCCCCCACTCCCCCAAAACATGATCTGGATTGAGATATAACTGATGGGATCTTTTCATTTCGGGACTCTGCTACTGAGTACACTCGAAATACAGAGATAGTTAAATCATCTCATCAGTTGTTTCCATAGTCCTGACTCATCAGAAACTACAAAAAGAATGATTTGCTAGTCTTGTCGTGCAATATTTCCTTATTCTGAGTTTTGCAAAATTTGGAAAATACCAACTGACAAGACAGGAGACCTAATGAACATTGAAACACTTTGTGAAAAACAAACTGGTCAATAGAGCCTTTTTTTTTCTCTTACTCTTAAACTTTTTAAAAAGGCCAGCAACAGGTACACTACTTGAGGTTGGCTTTTTTTGTTTGTTTTTCAAACTGTTTAAAAAGTCAGGTTATATGTCAATTATCAAATTGATTCTTGTATACAGACTTATGGGTACGTTACCACACAAATGGAAGTCTATCAAATTTGACACTGCAGAATATCATGTCCTGCAGCTCTCCATGCTAATGACATAATAGGTAATACATCTGTGTGTGTATGACAATCACCAGGTCAGCAGTCCACCTGTACACCACATCAATCAGGACATTTGTCCTGGCAGAAGGTAGAACGATCCGACATTTCGAGTTTTAACAGGACTATGTCCGAGTTTGACACCTGGCTACATTACTATAATCTGTGTAAAAGTAAGAAATATTTTTCTTTCTAACACTGCACCTATTGTCTGTAGATATGATTTATTCCATATGAGCTTCTCTGTCTTCATTTTGCTTGTGGTGTATTTTGTTCAGCCTGGCTGAAGAAGCAGAACAAGCAGCGTACCACGGGAACATGAAGGAGCTGTATATAACCACCAAGAAGCTTGCAGGCAAGTACAACAGACCAGAACGACCAGTCAAGGACAAGCTGGGACAGACCATCACAGACACAGATCAGCAGCTTGAGAGATGGGCGGAGCATTTTGAGGAACTTCTCAATAGGTCAGCTCCACAAAACCCTCCAAATATCGCAGAAGCAGACAATGATATAGAGATATGCTGCGACCCACCAACAAAAGACGAAATCATCCGCGCCATCAAGAAGATGAAAAATGGCAAGGCAGCCGGCCCAGATGGAATTCCAGCAGAAGCTCTCAAGACAGACGTAGAGACAACAGCCGACCTTCTACTACCGCTTTTTGAGAAGATCTGGGAACAGGAAAAAGTACCAATAGATTGGAAAGACGGACACATCATCAAACTGCCCAAAAAGGGAGACCTCAGCATCTGCGAGAACTACAGAGGCATCACACTCCTATCAGTGCCAGGAAAAGTGTTCAACAGGATTCTGTTGGAGAGGATGAGGGACGCAGTGGACGTCAGGCTCCGAGACCACCAGGCAGGCTTCAGGCAGGACAGATCCTGCACAGACCAGATTGTCACGCTACGCATCATCGTCGAGCAGTCCCTGGAGTGGAACTCCTCATTGTACATCAACTTTGTAGACTTCCTCAAGGCTTTTGACAGTCTGCACCGTGACACCCTGTGGCAACTCCTCCGACACTATGGAATCCCAGCCAAACTGACACGAATCATCAAAGAGTCATATGAAGGGATGGCATGTCGGGTCGTTCACGGAGGCCAGCTGACGCGTCGCTTTGATGTAAGGACCGGCGTACGTCAAGGATGCCTGCTGTCACCATTCCTGTTCCTCCTCGCCATCGATTGGGTGATGAGACGGACAACAGATGGACAGAGGAATGGCATCCAGTGGACCCTATGGACTCAGCTGGACGATTTGGACTTTGCCGATGACCTCGCTCTGCTCTCCCACAAACAGCAACAGATGCAGAACAAGACTTCAAGCCTGGCCTCCCATGCGTCCCAAGTCGGCCTTCACATCCACCCCAACAAGACCTAAATTCTGAAAATCAATGCTTCCAGCACAGAGGCAGTGAAGTTGGGAGACAACAACCTGGAGGAGGTCGAGACCTTCACTTACCTTGGGAGTGTAGTCAATCAGCAGGGAGGAACAGATGCAGACGTGAAGACCCGCATCGGAAAGGCAAGAGCATCCTTCTTGGCCCTCAAGAACATCTGGCGATCCAACATGATCACACCCCGCACTAAAATCCGCCTGTTCAACTCAAACATCAAATCAGTTCTTTTGTATGGAGCAGAAACGTGGAGAACAACTAAGACCACTACTAGAAGAGTCCAGACATTCATAAACTCGTGCCTACGCAAGATACTGAAGATCCACTGGCCAGTTACCATCAGTAACACAGACCTCTGGCAGAGAACTAACCAAGTGCCAGTGGAAGCAGAAATCAGAAGAAGGAGATGGCGATGGATAGGGCACACCCTGAGGAAACCATCAACCAACATCACCCGCCAGGCCCTGACCTGGAACCCTCAAGGGAAGAGAAAGAGAGGCCGACCAAAAAACACCTGGAGAAGAGAACTGAAGGCGGACGCCAAGCAGACCGGCTACTCCTGGCGAGAACTTGAGCAAATAGCCCAGGATCGTGGACGATGGCGGGCGGTTGTGGATGGCCTATGCCCCTCCTGGGGCTCAAGGCCTAAGTAAGTAAGTATTTTGTTCAGTATTTACAAAGTAACTTTCTGTCTCGTTTTTCTTTCCCATCCTCTACTCTGGTTTTGTGTCATTAATCTCAACCTCATATTAGCTCTTTCCCCAACATACCAGCACCACCAGTCTTTTTCCTCTGCAGTCCCAGTCGCATGGAGCTACAAGAACTATTAACAACAAGTTTTCCCTGAGTCCACAAAACAAGCTGCTGTGAGAGTAAAGTTTCAAGTCAATGCATCATTTCACTAAGAGCTTTTAACAAATCAATACACTGTTTTACTTTTGACAGGTGTTTCAGACCACTTACACTTCTTTCTAAGCTCTCAACTTGCCATACATGGCAGAAAAGTGGTTGCAGTTACTGAAAATGCTATCAGGTCAAAACTGATATAATGTGCGCCAAGCTATGATTTGAGCCCATTGCAAAAAACTGACTATGCGACTTCTTGATCCCCTAGTCAGAACAATTTGCAATTGGTTCTTGATGTCCACTTATATTTTCACACAAATGTACACTTTCACCTGACACTTTTTGTCTGTCTTCATCTTGGAGACTTCTACCATCACATCAATGCACCAATTCACTTTTCTGTTTCAATTTTAGATTTGCTGCTAGATTTTACTTTCACATCAAAGCACTGTTACCTTTTCAGACTTTTGTTTCAATTATAATCTCTCATCAGCTTTTATTGCCACCTGAAATTGTCTGTTTCAGTGTTGATCGAGTCAACTTCTATCCCCCATCACAGCAATGTATATTTCCAGCTTACTGATTAGGTTGTGGTCCCACTTCAACTTTCATCTTCATGTCAATGCACTGTTTCACTTGGAGCTTTTTCCTTTAGCTTTAGACTTGGTGGTGACCTTAACCTTCATGTCAGCCTCCTTCTTTGACTTGGTCTGCTTTGGTACAGATTGGCGATGCCTGGGATTGGCTGAACTATTCCAGCCCCCGCGCACAGGTGTAAATGTGTCCTGGGTCAAGACCCCAACCTGGCGTTCCACCAGTTCTAAGCGTTGTCCTTCTTCCACTTCATGACGCAGTCCCCATAGCAACAGGTTCAGCCCTGCACACATGGCCATTGACAGATATTCACTGGTGCTAACTGCTTTTTTGATATTCCTTTAAATACACATTTGTGAGTACATTACATGTATAACTTTTTTGCTTTTGTCGGAAGAAACATACGCCTCCAGTGCCACCGACTGAATATTCAGTCAATGACTTTTCCTATTTTTAGCCAGAAAACCCCAATGAGATATCAATGGAAACTTCAGATGTTAATTATGTATGTGTGACGTTTTACTGTCTTTTCTGCCCGTGTGGTTGAAAATGTGACCCCCTACTATTCAGAGACTGTAAACAGTGGCGGACAAACTCGCTTCAACACCGAGCGTCGATAGGACCCAAAAAACAACTTATGCAGCAAAAGAAGTTGCAAAAATCATTACTTGTGGAGCTGATTCTGATTTGCCGTCTGTCAATGAGAGCGAAAATGACAATAATTTGGCGCATGCAGGCGATATTTCGGTGTTGATGTCCGAAGTCGGACTTGACCTTGATAAGAGTCAAGAGTGACATTACTAGCACTGGCGATCGTAAAAACGAAAGTACTGCTGCTCCTGGTGTGTTGTAAAGTATACTGAACAAGAAAATATATAGTGTTGTGGGGTTTTCTGGGCTCGATGAAAAAATGTAAAAGAAATTTTTATTTTAAGTCAAGACGTTGAAAACCCCGTGGCACAGACAATTCACCTTTTTATTTACACTTAGGCAGCGAAAGGGTTAATATCATTACTATCATCAATTACTTCTATTATCATAGTAGAAGTCTCATAGTAAACAAGATTTCTTCCTGTTCCCAGACTGTATCAATTCTTTACAACTGGCTCATGTCTTGGGTAAGCAGAACACAACTCCATCCAGAACTTGACTACCTGATGAGTTTCATGTTGTAAGAAGGCACACCATGACACAAGTAGCAAACAATATCCCTGCAACAACTTCTTCAACAAACAGCACAGTCCACTTACAGAAAGAGAAAATAATGTAATTACCAGTCACCGTGGTGTAGTGGCTAACACAACAGGCTACTGACTGGAAGGTTATCAGTTCAAATCCCCCACAGTCCCTTCAAAAATATATCATTGTGAGATTTTTCGGCTCTAATCGGCTCCTACCCAGAGTTGGGCATGCTATGGGCTTATTGGGAAGACTGGGACCACACAGTCGAGTTTCATCCACTTCACGGATGCGTAATTGAGGGTGTTGCTCAAATCTTCTGACTAGCACCACAGGTGTCTGTATCTCTCGGGCCTGGTTGATGCCTGGACATCTTATGATAGTAAGCGTACAGCCCTGTCACGCAGTATCAGTCCTAGATAGAACTCCATAGCATCATAATTATCATCCTCATCGACATCTTCAACATTGCATTGTAAAAAAAAAAATGAGCCAGCTTCCATGGCCATTAACCCACTGCCTACCGCATCGACCGAGATCGACCACAAAATTTGCTTTGTCTGAATACTGGATCAACCAAGATCAACCACTGAATACCATGTCAACATGTTCTTTCACTTTCGCATATCCCAGAATGCACTTGCGACAGTATTGCTTTCCGGTACTTCCATTTCCGCTTGTTATTTTCAGGTTTGTTGCAAGGCAAATGGCGGAATAATTTTGCTGCTCTGAATTTTCAAAGTTTGCGGAATGGCGGACGACGAAATTTTGCAGCTTCTGGAATCCATTTTCAGATTCAATAGTGATGAAGAAAGTGAATTTGAGCGGTTTTCTGTGGAAAATATCCATAAGAGAGATGAGTCCAATGTCAATCTTGCCGATTTTGAAACCGAAAATGAAAGTGATTAGGGTGATGGTGACAGTGATGTAGAGTTGCCGCTTGCTGTTGGGCCTAGTGCCAAAAAAAGAAAAATTACAAAATCAAAGGCTGCTAGAGATGCAGTGACTGTTCACTGGACTGATATGGGTGGAGTGATGTCTTTGGAATTTTTTCATCATTTTTCTGCACATGGTGAGTGCAATAGTAATTTTCTATGGATGTTTCCTTGAGGTGAAAGTGTGCATGTTGCGGAGTTGCTTCCCTTGCCATGGTATTTTCAGTCTTGCCGTACAGAGTTGCATGGTAGGCATAGGGTTAAGGTGGTGTAGAAAATGGAACGGAAAAAAAAAAGGCAGGCGCAAATGTGTGATGATCATATATATATATATATATATAAAAAAATGTTAATTTAAAATACAAACAAAAAACAGTAATTACAGGTTAATAAAAGGCAAAAGTTGTCCCATAACCCAGAGGTTGCTGTCCAATAACCCAGGTCATCAGAGATCTTCAATTTTCTGGGCGCCAGCAAGGTGACAGTGGCACCAATCTCCTCCCCCTCACTGCCTTAGCTACACTGAGAGGAACACAGTTTTTCGCAAGTGAGTCACACCTGCACAAACTCATGCAGTCAGAAACTCCAGTTATATGCAACTTTGTGCTTGTCTTGTTTCATCAGTCAACTTTATATTCTCACTCTAATAAAACAAAAACAAAAACAAACAAAAAATGAAATAAATGAAAAGGTAAGTGCTATACATCTGAGCTAATCAAGCCTTCAGCAAAGATGAAAATACATTTGGGGTTAACACACCAGAAAAATAAACAGATAAAGAAAGACAGACGGAAGAGAGAACTGATTTTCATGATCAGACCTTACAACTAAGTCTCTCCCATTTTGTAACTGTAACAAAAACAAAAACAAAACAACAAAAACTGTGACAGTGAAGATGGTGATGAAAGTGGTAATGAAAACCTACTAACAGTAACGACTGATTTCATTCAGTCCCCAAGGACAAGGACTATGGAACTGGTGCCGCTGGAGAGACACAGGGGCACAAACCAGGGTAGTGCTGAGTACTGCTGTTGAATGTTGAATAATAATTAACTACTCAGAACCTGCTGTTGAATAATAATAAACCACTCACCCATGCCTGACACCAAGTAGTCTCCCCGTGCATTGAATTTGTTCAACTGCAAAATTCAGATCCAAAGAATTAACCTTTTTCAAGCAAGCACACACACACGCACACGCACACGCACACACACACACAAACACACTCACACACACACACATGAAGCATGCATGCAACTGCAATACAAGAACAACAACAAAAAAGTACAAACATATCAAAATTTCTTTTCTATACTAAAATTACAACCAACTGCTATCTGGAATCTTACCTAATAGATTTTTTTTCAAATCTGACCACAAAAAAAAAAAACATTACGCAGACTCTGAGTCAGTGCACAGGGCAAACATTCCAATTGAAGGCAGAAAATGTACTGTTTGTAGTGTGACTGAAGATGACATTCATTTCCTGGCCAACTGTATTAGACATAAGACAAGACTGAAACTGACCAAAAAGATTCATGAAAAATATCTGCCTTGAAAAATCAATCATTTTAAACCCATAAGGCTAAATCCAGGTGACTCACTTACATTGCAGAATATGTCTAGGGTTGCCTGTGTTCAGGAAAACTTAAAGATTGTTAGCCCCTCACACATTTACATCCCACTGATGATGATGATGATGATGATGATGACGAAAATGTGACCAATAATGTTGAAACCATTTATTATTATGTAGGTAGGTCCAGCCTCTCTACACTAATGGCTAACATGCAGCAGAATTGGCAAAAATTGCTGATTTTAAATTGCTTCAGCTTGTCTACCATTCACCACTGGAAGATAAAAAAATTATGTCAACACATTAAATGCGCTTCAGGCATGAAACATGTCTTTATTTGTGGCGTGAAAGAAGTGTGCTTTGATCCTAAGCGATCTACATACACATAAATGTCGGCGACGACATGAAAAGTTTCCACACGCGGTTTTCCCGGGACCGATCAATACCAGTAGTTGGAAATGCTGTATGAACTTTTACAAACTATATGCACAGTGCTGATTTTGGTATCAAATTAAAGTGAACTGCCTGAAATATCCCGTGAAATAAATTTCATCATAATTCCTTTAACTCTTTGACGACGGGCTACTTCGATCGAAGTAACAGCTGAGCTCTCACAGATGACGAGCTACTTCAATCATAGTAACAGACCGTCTAGGGTATATAAATCCCTCTACTTTTGTTATGCTAATGATTTAGTAGTTGGCAGTTGCTTCCCTTGTGGAGGGAACTTCCATTGAACGCTTCAGCTACGTTTTGCCGGTTTCTTTGTCTAAAATCGATGGACAAGTTCACTTACACCCGGTTCTCAATGATCCCGGTTCTCAATGATTTCACTGTGGCAGCCCTAGGCCAGCAGGAGACCTCAGCTATGACAAGAGCAGTCACAATAGAGTTAACTGAATACTGTTCTTTCAGTGCTGAAATACACACATCTTTTGAAAAGGCAATTCTATACGCACAGTGTTGTATTACCATTCATTTTGTAGAGAATTCAACGGTTCTTGCGATCGTGCAAATAATGTAACACAGGCTGCCGCTTGTTAAAGTTCCGAAAGCCAATAATAAAGATACTGGCACAGCGGACCAGGTTCAACGACATTGTCTGAAACTGACGCGATTTCCGAACTGAAGAACAGCTGTGACTCAATAGATCTAAAAAAATGTTGAGCATGGTCTTGGTGAGTATGTAAGCAACCGTTACTCTAAGCTTTTTGCTTTTTTTTTTTTTCAATAGAACTGATGTTTCATAAACCATTAGTACATTTTCTTACCAGGCATGTGTTTGGTCTAGAATAGTTTATCTCCCTTGATAGTGAGAAAATAAATAAAAGAATAGATCTATATCTTTCAGATACCAATCAGAGAAATAAATATTGCTTGTATTTTTGTAAAAAAAATTTGAAAGGTTCATGATTTTTTCAATAAAGAATATGATGACTAAGCATTAGAAATTTGGCAAAAAGCCTTCAACAAGGACAATAACTCAAGTATGAGAACTGCATACACGTGAAAGTAGAAATGTTTTTTGAACTTTTTCCAGGACCAAATATAGATAAATAAATTGGAAAAAAACAAACATTAAAAATGTTTTAATCTAAAAGTTGTCATCAGGACATGGTATAGCTATTATTTCAATCTGTGCATATTAACAAATTTATTGTTCTGCTACAGGGTGTATAGTTTTGACACATGTTCTTTTAACACATCAGATGTAACTAGTGTTCGTTTCAAGTTTGATAGATTTCTGTGTGCTAGAGGTTTGGTTGAACAGTGTGTGTGTGTGCGTGCGTGCGTGCGTGGGTGTGTGTGTGTGTGTGAATTTCAGAGGATGACCAGTTCCAACTGCATGTTGAAAGAATTGGGCAGCATATTTCCCAAACATGTATTTGAACATTTATTGCTTCAACTCTACATGCTGAAGACCACAGGGGGCACATAGAATGAGTCCAGACTCTCTTCACTGACATCTGCTGACACCAGACTGAACCTGTGCCTCCTCGTAATGTAGAGCTGCTGTGAGTGCTGGTCCGCACGTTTTCATCAATTTTCCAAAACATCATTGTTACAAGAATTTCTCAATGGTGACAAGAAAATTGAATGGATTGGCCCATTTTCTAAACAAGACCAGGTGTCCAAAACACTTCTTTTGTCAGACACACCATGTTGCGTGGAGAACCTTGACAACATTCCTGTAGGGTTACTCCTGAAATTACATATATTTCACGTCCAGCAGAAACTGGAAACCAAAAAACTGTCTTTGGGTCAGATATTTGTGTGAAATCTGAACTTTATTAGTGCTGCCCAGGTAAATTAATGTGTGATGAAGTAAAGAAAAACAGATCAAATGAAGGAAAACAGGATGGCGAGAACATGATAAAAATTTACTCAGATGCTCCCCATCAAAAACAGGTTCCCTCTCATCAGCCATCCCACTATCCAGAAAGATTTGACATTCCTGCCCCATCATATATACAGTCAGTAGCACCATCACCACCACCACCACCTCTACAGAATTCTTTACAGTCATATCATCCTATACCTGACCAGGCTGAGTGTCAGTGTTACAGCATAGTCAAATCACTGAAGTGTATCAATTTCAGACTGGAAGCAGAAATGAATACAGAGAACACAGAAGCAGAAGCCCTTAGCTGTCACAGAGAAAAAGCAGAAAAAGCATACTGCTGAACAAACAAACAATTTTCAAGCTTCATGCAGGTCTGAGAAAATCAAAATCCTCTGAAAAATGCTGAAAACAATACTGGCAGACAAAAGATGTGGATGCTATTTGTTGCATCACTAATCACAGTACAGATAATAATATAGCAACCAGGGGTGGGACAGGGGAACAGGATGAATTTCAAAACATGTGTAAAGATTATAGGACAATTCATCATCATCAGGTGGCTTGCCGCATGGCATTGGTGATCATGGACTTCCATCTGTCTCTTATCTCTTGTTGCCTCAAGCATCTCCTCGACCTTCTCTGTCCCCAGCAACTCTGCAAGTCCGTCTAGTATTTTCTCCCTGGGTCTACCTGGTGCTCTCTTTCCTTCCAGCTTTCCCGTTGTGACCAGGTGCTCCAAGTCCCCTTAGGACTCATTTATCACTTCTGGATATGCATTTAATTTGGAAATCGTTTCCCTGAGGAGATGTCAATGCATTTTAATTTTCCCCTCCAAATTATGAGAAAATGTGTCAGATTTCATTTAGTTTAAACTAATTTTCCACATTCAATGCTGAATCTTTTGATATCTGCGTTGTGGATGTAGCATGGCTAGTCACTGAGTTATGAACCATTAAGCAGCATTAACGTGTGTTTGCCACAGAGTGAGAAGTGGACAAATCTGCATTTTTGCCATTTTTGAAAACAAATAGCACAGAGGAAATAATTCTACAGTTCTAGGAAATATTAGGCTTAAATCTCTCCGTACGACAGAATGCTGTAACGTTTGTGATGTAAGGCATGGTTTCGTACGACGAAACACGACAGCGGTTTCGATAATTAAAAATTTTTCGATGCTTCCCTCATGATGTGGCATGCCAACCGAAGCTACACTGGTCACGGCAAACGTATCAAGGGTCAAGCAGAAAGTTACTTCGTGAGATTCCGTAGCAATACACTCGTCGGGAAACAATTGACTTCGGCACCCCACATGACAGGCTAATCTGCATTTGTGTCGAAAATGGCATCGTAGGCGAGTACGAGTTTTGGAGCAAAGTATATCGCGACAGCGGCGTTTTACTGCTGCTGAAGTGATTGAAGTGCTTCAGACTGAAGGATTGGACATCGAGGAGAATGATGAAGATGATGGTGAAAGTGTTTCAAGTAATGGAAGCTGCCAGCAAGAACGTACTGACAGTGATCCAGTTTCAGATGATGGTGTAGTGGGAGAGGGAGGTGGGCATACACGTCACCTGAGAGCAGTCAGTGGGCCATGTACAGCGAGTCACATGTCTCATGAAGATTTCTTTGACTTTCTTATGCATGACTGACATGAAGATTTTAGTTTTTCCCCACTTTGCCTCCGTTCTCTGGCTTTTGTGGCCTGCATGTCCCAGCTGAGTGCCACGCCCCCACTGATTTCTTCGATCAGTTTGTGGCAGAAGACTTTCTAAATTCTATTGTCATAAATAGATATGCATACGAAAACTGGGTGGCAAGCAGAATAAGCTCTTCTCCTGCCCTCTGCCACCCATCCCCAGCGGCAGGAAGAACTACAGGAAGTGCCATGTGTGTAGTACTGGCAGCAGGAGACACCCGGAGGTTCAACTGCAGCAAACCCCCAACTGGTGTAAGAAGTGTGGGGTTGCCCTCTGTGACAAACTGTGCATCGCAACAAGACCATCATCTGCTTCCAACCGTATCACTCAAGGCAGAACTACACTGATTATTAGGAAAACAGTGCATACGGACTGAAGCATCCGGTGTGCTCCTTTTTTTTCCAAATTCCCCTGTGTAACAATTTGTAACATTTATTTACATAATGTCATCTAATTTTTTTTTTTTTTACCCTGAGCAAAGTCTACTTTGTTCATGTTATTTTGTGCATACAAAGACCTTCTCAACTTTGACTGTGTGTTCATGGAGCTGATCAAAGTGTGTGACTGTACGGTGATCCTGACCACAAAATTTGGGGTATTTTCAACATGGCACATGAAGAAGAAATATTCAAGGAAGAACTTCAATATTTTGGCATGAACTAACCCAGCATGCAAATATTCAGATCTGAAAGTTTCATTTTGTTCCTTTACGTTTTGTATTTTTTGTGATTTTTTCCTTAACCCTTCAAAATGGGCCGTCTGTGGGGAAAAGCAAGGGGAAAAACTCTCCATCCCGAGTGAGTTAATGTAAATATAGAATACCGAGTGAGTTAATGTAAATATAGAATACAATAACTGTAACAATTTTTACACATATGAGTACGGGTAAAAATATGGCCAATTCACCAAACTGCGAAAAATGCCCACTTTTACAGTATTTCAAACAGCACTACCTTAAAAACCAATAGAGATACGAGTGAGATATTTTACATTACTATCAACCTTTTAGAAAATTTGAAAATACTGAATATACTATTATGTCAACAAATTACAGCCTTGTCTTACAGCCTTATCTTGGGTTGTTACAGCCAATAAATGTGTTCTGAGTACTAAAGCCTGTTCTGAGTTCTGTGCAAAACATAAACACAAACAAGCACATGTTTGTCTTCTGCCAACCTCATTAAAATACACATACGCTTACCGCGACAATGCCTTGAGTAGCAGGATTCTGCAGTTGACACACAATGTTACCACTGTCAGCATCAATAATGTCGATGGTGCGGCTCTCATTTTCTGTGTAGCCAGGGAAATCTTTGGATGGGTACCGACCAACCACTATCAAGTCTTGTAAGGGGTGCCAGGCGGCCTGAACATAATCATCATATGCATGATGCAGTCTCTGTGGAAATTCAAAGCAAGTACATATTATGCGCTATATCTTGTGAAAGTACACTGAGCAGTAAGTGCGAGCTATTTCAGAGAGTAGCACATACAAGAATGATATTTACTCTTATTATTAACATTATTGTTATTATCATTACTGTCATAGGATAAATATCTCCAAATAATGTTTTTACATTTCCTTCAGAAACGCATTTTAGTTTGACTTGTTTATGCCGTATCAGTCAAACATATTCTGTAACTCAGGTTAATTTTCAGTTCCTGTAATATCCTGTGCAAGAGTCAGTTCTGTTTTCAGTTTTTCTTAATTCTTACTGAGTAAGTCAAGACACACGATGGAACATGCTCAAAAGACATAAAGATGAGAATTGGAATGGCCAAGAACAGTATGGTTCAATTGAACAATATTTGGAAAGACCACAGCATAACAGCAGACCTTAAGATAAAACTCTTAAAATGTCTTGTCTGGCCAGTGATGTTATACGGCTGCGAGGCATGGACAATGAAGAAAGAGGATGAAAGACGAGTGGAAGCAGCAGAGCTGTGGTTTTACCGAAGACTGCTGAGGGTCAAATGGACGGATAGGCGCTCAAATGAAAGCATACTGAATGAGTTGGGTACTACACGCAAGCTCCTAGTACTCATACAACGGAGGAGACTGAAATATGTTGGACACGCAATCCGTAATGAGAGAACAGACTTGATGTCCACTGTCCTCCAAGGTAAAGTGGAAGGAAAGAGAAACAGAGGACGGCCACCTGCATCACTTGCTAGAAACATCACAAACATCAGTGGCAGGAAACTCCAGGAGGTGGTCAGACTTAGCCAAGATCGAGAGTGCTGGAGGCAACTTGTGAGGACATCATGTGCAGCGGCCAACACTGTTCCCGGTGACGCCGACAGGTGACAGGTGACAGGTGACTGAGTAAAAGCATGCATCTTGTTGCAGTGGGTAGGTATAGAGTCAAGACAGATGCAAAGTTGGCTGACTGAGAGAATATACAGTTTTCGGCAGAAAATGGGACAGAAAAAAAATCAATGAAGCTTTATTAGGCCTGCACACTAAGTAAAGAAACATCAATGAAGCTTCCTCAGGCCCGCACACTAAGTAAAGAAACATCAATGAAGCTTCCTTAGGCCCACAAACTAAATAAAGAAACATCAATGAAGCTTCATTAGGTTTGCAGACTAAATAAATAAACATCAGTGAAGCTTCATTAGGCCCGCAGACTAAATAAACATCAATGAAGCTTCATTAGATTTGCAGACTAAATAAAGAAACATCAATGAAGCTTCATTAGGTTTGCAGACTAAATAAACATCAATGAAGCTTCATTAGGCCTGCAGACTAAATAAAGAAACATCAATAAAGCTTCATTAGGCCTGCAGACTAAATAAAGAAACATCAATGAAGCATCATTAGGCCCAGAGGCTACATAAAGAAACATCAATGAAGCTTCATTAGGCCTGCAGAGTAAATAAAGAAACATCAATGAAGTTTCATTAAGTCTGCAGGCTACATAAAGAAACATCAATGAAGCTTCATTAGGCCTGCAGACTAAATAAAGAAACATCAATGAAGCTTTATTAGGCCTGCAGACTAAATGAAACATCAATGAAGCTTCATTAGGCCTGCAGACTAAATAAAGAAACATCAATAAAGCTTTATTAGGCCTGCAGAGTAAATAAAGAAACATCAATAAAGCTTCCTTAGGCCTGCAGACTAAATAAAGAAACATCAATGAAGCTTCATTAGGCCTGCAGAGTAAATAAAGAAACATCAATGAAGCTTCCTTAGGCCTGCAGACTAAATAAAGAAACATCAATAAAGCTTTATTAGGCCTGCAGAGTAAATAAAGAAACATCAATAAAGCTTTATTAGGCCTGCAGAGTAAATAAAGAAACATCAATGAAGCTTCATTAGGCCTGCAGAGTAAATAAAGAAACATCAATAAAGCTTTATTAGGCCTGCAGACTAAATAAAGAAAAATCAATAAAGCTTTATTAGGCCTGCAGACTAAATAAAGAAACATCAATAAAGCTTTATTAGGCCTGCAGAGTAAATAAAGAAACATCAATAAAGCTTTATTAGGCCTGCAGAGTAAATAAAGAAACATCAATAAAGCTTCCTTAGGCCTGCAGATTAAATAAAGAAACATCAATAAAGCTTTATTAGGCCTGCAGATTAAATAAAGAAACATCAATAAAGCTTTATTAGGCCTGCAGAGTAAATAAAGAAACATCAATAAAGCTTCCTTAGGCCTGCAGATTAAATAAAGGAACATCATGAAGTTTCATTAGGCCTGCAGACTAAATAAAGAAACATCAATGAAGCTTCATTAGGCCTGCAGACTAAATAAAGAAACATCAATAAAGCTTTATTAGGCCTGCAGACTAAATCAACAAACATCAATGAAGCTTCATTAGGCCTACAGACTAAATCAACAAACAATGAAGCTTCATTAGACCTGCAGACTAAATCAACAAACAATGAAGCTTCATAAGACCTGCAGACTAAATCAACAAACAATGAAGCTTCATTAGACCTGCAGACTAAATCAACAAACAATGAAGCTTCATTAGACCTGCAGACTAAATCAACAAACAATGAAGCTTCATTAGACCTGCAGACTAAATAAACAAACAATGAAGCTTCATTAGACCTGCAGACTAAATCAACAAACAATGAAGCTTCATTAGACCTGCAGACTAAATAAACAAACAATGAAGCTTCATTAGACCTGCAGACTAAATCAACAAACAATGAAGCTTCATTAGACCTGCAGACTAAATCAACAAACAATGAAGCTTCATTAGACCTGCAGACTAAATCAACAAACAATGAAGCTTCATTAGACCTGCAGACTAAATCAACAATGAAGCTTCATTAGACTTGCAGATTAAAGAAAGAAACAATGAAGCTTTATTAGACCTGCAGACTAAATAAACAAACAATGAAGCATCATTAGACCTGCAGACTAAATAAACAATGAAGCTTCATTAGACCTGCAGACTAAATCAACAATGAAGCTTCATTAGACTTGCAGATTAAAGAAACAATGAAGCTTTATTAGACCTGCAGACTAAATAAACAAACAATGAAGCTTCATTAGACCTGCAGATTAAACAAACAATGAAACTTCATTAGACCTGCAGACTAAATCAACAAACAATGAAGCTTCATTAGACCTGCAGACTAAATAAACAAACAATGAAGCATCATTAGACCTGCAGACTAAATAAACAAACAATGAAGCTTCATTAGACCTGCAGACTAAATAAACAAACAATGAAGCTTCATTAGACCTGCAGACTAAATCAACAATGAAGCTTCATTAGACCTGCAGACTAAATAAACAAACAATGAAGCTTCATTAGACCTGCAGACTAAATAAACAATGAAGCTTCATTAGACCTGCAGACTAAATCAACAAACAATGAAGCTTCATTAGACCTGCAGACTAAATAAACAAACAATGAAGCATCATTAGACCTGCAGACTAAATAAACAATGAAGCTTCATTAGACCTGCAGACTAAATAAACAAACAATGAAGCTTCATTAGACCTGCAGATTAACCCTCAAAGTGCTGCATAAATCTAAAAGTAGTTCAAGAAAATGTACTTAAATCTAAAGGCCCGCGGAGTGTTACTACCCTTGTCATGTTTTCAAGCTTGTGTGGGCTTATTAGTAACAGCAGATATGTAAACCTATACATTTCTGGAAAGGACAGACACTGTAGAATTTGAATAAAATAATAAAAAGACTGTACCTGATGTGTAGATGAATATAATCTTCTAGATATGTCAGGTAAAATTTTCAAACGGCTAATCCAAAAAGTGTTCCACAATGTTCAAACTGCCATAGTTCATGTTCCAAAGATTCCAAACACATAAAACAACAACACAAAAGCAGGAAGATATGTCCTTGACAGCTGGCAAAAATAGTTAGTGCCTAGGCCTCCTATGATAGGCAGCAAAACACTCTGGGCAGAGCCCAACGTCACAGCCGCTGCATTCAAATGTAGTGCGAACACGTGTAGCATGGCCGCCACACAGTTTCTCCTCCTTCCAACTGGCAATCTGATGATGTCATGTCCTTCCAAGGGATGAGCTGGGCCTGCCTGAGGTGCAGGAGCTTGTGCAGCCTGGGGGTTGGCCCTTGCTGCCTCAGTCTCAGCTGCTGTGCGCCTGCGCCTCACAACTTTCTGTGGAGGGTAATAATTGCCTGCAAGGCTATTCACTACAGAAGTCATGAATTTATATCTGGAGAGTTTGGGTTCATCAGTTGTGTTGCCCTTGTACAGCAAATAGCTGTTCAGCACAGCTCTGCCAAACAAAGAGAAAGCAACCTTGGTGGTCCATTTCAATCTTTCTCTCCGCCAGATACATGTAGAGCTGGGCGTCGCCAAGGTCTACCCCTCCCATTGTTTTGTTGTACAGGACAACCACATTGGGTTTCTGCACCTGGTTTCCCCTTCTGTTCTGCACATCAGTGAATCCTGCATTGGCTGAAGTGGACAAAAGAATGGGTTTCCTCCTCCCATCTTGGTAAGCCACACATAATAGTGGCCCCTTCTGTCGTTCAGCCACTTCCCGGTTCATAAGCCGCCTTGTGATGGCCTCTCTTGGTAGTCCTCTCCTGTTTGACCTCATTGTGCCTGTGGCAGTTGTGTTCTGTTGAAATAAATCCTGGAACAGCTGAGGAGAGGAGAAATAATTGTCTAGACACAAATGGTGTCCCGGTTCAGGAAATCGGCTCCCTGCATGAGGTGCATGACGAGAGCATAGGTTGCGCCGTGCACGTTCGCTTGATCTGCAGGATCATGTGCCCCTTTGCAGATTTCAAACCTGCACAAATACCCATTGGTGCTGTCTGACAAGCACCACAGCTTCACTCCAAAGCGGGCATGGCGTTTATTGGGCATAAATTTCCGGAGGTGAGGTGTTTTGCCTTTGTAGCCGATCACGCTTTCGTCAATGCATATGTCCTTTTCAGGATGGTAATGGTGCAGAAATTTGGCATTGAAATAGTCCACCAGGTACTGGACTTTGTATGTTTTGAAGGCAGGGTCTTGTCGATTTGGCATCTGTTCGTTGTCTGAAAAATGAAGGAATTTCAGCAGAAGCTGAAATCGATCTCGATTAAAATGCTTTGGGAACCAAGGAGTGTCTTGGCCCATGTCGGTGGAGTCCCAATAGGCAGGAATGTTCACTTTCTTCACCAACCCCATGTTCAGAATAACACCAAGGAAAGCTCTGAGTTCTTCAGGGTTAGTGTTCCCTTGCTTGATCCAACCATGGACCCGAGAACGAGGACTGTCCCGGAGATGTTGCTGATTGGCGGTGATCCATTGGGTGGCGTACCAATTGGTCTCTGTGGCAATGTGGTCTAAAAGGAGTGGTGTGAAGAATAAATCCACATAGTCAATGGGCCTGGCATCAGGAGGGGGGGCATGTTTGGGTCCAGGGACAGCTGTAAAAGCCACAGGGTTCGGACCAGCATCATTGCCGATGATGGGCAGCCACACACCTCCCGCTGGGGCACCTGCTCCACCTTCATCTCCTTCGCTCTCAGTCTCACTATCCTCACCCGCGCTGCCAGAATCTGTATCACAAAAAAGAAGGCAACAACTAAGTATTGGTGTACACCTATCTATGATTTTCTATGATTTGTTTGTTGTTACACCCTTTAGTAGAGATAGACTTTCCAATGTATAAACAATTTACCTATAGTTTTGAAACTCAACAACAACTAATTCAAGCAGTGAAGATCCTCATGCCTCCAAGAAAGTTTATAAATGAGAGAATGCATCATAGCATAGAAAAAAAATAGTGTACAGCCATATAAACATCATACTTTGGTTGCAGACACGCCCACCCGTGCCATGGCCCCCTCA
>JAPXFY010000015.1:33834343-33904343 GCA_030674185.1 Monoplex corrugatus
AATTTTCTGTTTTTTCAGGAGAGTATAATTGCACTTGGAATATTTTACATGCACTGACATCACAGCTACTATGTGACAAAAAAAGGAAAAAAATTATCAAGGCAAATATAAGTCTGTGCATATGAACCCAGCACACTAACAAGATATTCAGGTTACAAAAATTCCACATGCACTCACACCACAGATGCCATGAGACAGAAAAAGATCCAAAATAATCATAGTAAATACCATAAGCCTGCATACAAAACCTACATACTGGCAAAGCCTTAGTGACTGGGAAACATACACAATATTTCAACAAGGAAAAAAAAAACGAAAAGAAAATTAAGCACACATATCAATGCATTTGCACACATGATCTAGGGAGATGCCCCTGGCGTTGACCACTCCATCCCATTTATCACACAGGGAATTTACAAAACAAACTTGAATACAAATTGAAACATAACTAAGGACAATGAAACATATATAGCAACAGGCCTAAATAACCTAAAATTGCTTCTCATTTCCTTAGAGCCAAAAATGCACTGGATACATGTACCCAATTATCAATCCTACAAGAAAGCACATGACTTTAGGTGAATTGACCAGCAAGGCAGAAAATGATAGGAAGAAATGGCAGAAAGCAAAGGAACAAAGCAGAAACAAAGAGAGTGACAAATGAGGAAATTTATAGCACAGAATTTCCAGAAGATGGGGATACTATTTATACTGAAAGAGCCCCCAGGATACCAAGGGGTTAAGGAAAACAAAGATCTTACCTTTTGACAAAAGAATCTGGAGGAGCGCAATACAATTATTTTTCCATGGGTGACAGCACTGACTTACCTTGATTGGAGTGATATACTGAAAGAAACGATGAGGGTGATCGATGGTTCGCTCCAGGTGCCAGTTAGGTGACAGATATACGCGTAACTCACGGAACTGGTCTGTGGTCAGCAAACGACAGCCATCTGTCCGACTGAAGTATGCTGCACACAGCACTCACACCATCAACCTCAGGCACACTATTGGACATAAATTGGAAATGGCTTCTGTTCAAGAAAGATATGTTGCACTCAATCAGTCAAGAAAGATATGTTGCACTCAATCAGTCAAGAAAGATATGTTGCACTCAATCAGTTCCTTATATACTCCACCCAGCTCTACCAGCAGATTCCTTGAGTCTGCACAAACCTGTCAAGGTCTTCGAATTGAAGGGGATGTTGGGACCTAAAAACTCTTGAGCTGACACCATCAAAATGGATGGCACATTAACCCTTTGACTCTCTCAGTTTACCCACTAGCATCCTGCTTTGTCAACCATGATAACAAAGCAAAATTTAATCCTTTGACTACCTCATCCTATCCACCAGCTTCCTTTTTTCAAAGGGTTAAGATAAGCAGTGAACAGCCCAAATTTAATGTTGTCAGCAAGGATTGAATTTAATGTATCAGAGGGGGTATTCCATAATCAACAGAGCCCCCCCCCCAGCTCTCTTATGCATCAGGTCTGTAACATTCAATTTGCACATGTAGTTCATAATAAAGAAGATCATCATCATCATCATTACCATCTGTGATGCAGCACATGGTAATTATGCTAAAGACAATATTAGATTTTTCTTCAAGAATTGTAGTCTGCATAAGGCCTGAGAACATGTCACATGCATACAATGTTTTGCGGGTAGTTTTCCATCTTGAGACACCTTGCCAGACATCTTGCCTTGTCTTGTACCTGTCTGGTCTTGTTTTGCTTTGTTACATCAATGTTCTGATTTCATTCTGTGTATTTCTGTTTCCTTTCCAGATGTTAAAAAAAATTCAGTTCATACTACAAACATGGCTAATCATGCCTAGAGCCACATTTCTTTGGTCTTGTCCATTATATCTGCAATGCTAAAAGCTGGTGAATCAAACACGATTCAAAAAAGGTAAAGATTGGAAATCAAAACATGCTCTCAGTCACACTGTACTGCTGACAGGAACAGTGATCAAGCGGTTAGGACACTCACCTGTCTCACCTGTCGGCGTCACTGGGTTCGCTGTTGGCCGCTGCATATCTGGACACCACCAACTCCCTCCAGGCCACTCTGTCTTAACTTTTGTGGACGATTTTTTTAATATTCAGGTTTCTGATGTTTATTATGTTCTCGATGTATGAGACTGGAGGTCAGATTAGGACACTGGTTCTCCAACTGCTCAGTCTAGGTTCAAATCTGTTTGGGCACTGCCTAGAGGTTACCAGGTGGAAATCTTGCCATATTGTCCAAGTCAACATATCTGCAGACCTGCTAGTATCTGAACCCCCTTCAAGTGTATACACACAAAAATACATAAAATGTGCATTTACATGTCATGCAAAAGATCCTGTAACTGTGGGTGTTAAGTGGTTTATGGAAACATAAGAAACACCAGCATGTATACCACTGAAAACAAACCATAACTGATGTAATAATGATGTTCAAAAAAGGTTAAAAAAAGGCAAGGAAAAAACCCTGACCAAAAAAGAAACATTAAAAAAAAAAAAACAAGCCATACATAGGAAAGACCACTCAAATTTCAAATGCACATGAAAGTTGCAGCCCGTATTCACACATAAAACAAAAACAAAAACAAAATACCATGTCTGATTATTCCTTGTTGTGGATAGATATATATTCTGAATACCAAACGACTGCATGTGCATAGTAACTGGACTGGCTTCACTCTAAATACCTATTAAAGAAAATGTACACACACACACACACCACACACACACACACACACACACCACACCACACACGAAAGAGAGAGAGAGAGAGACTGTTTTCTGCATTCTAATCTGTGAATTATAAACTTTCACAGAATACAGAAATGTCAAATAAGAATATTTTGCAGCTTATTTTTATGTATGGTAATGCACCCTTTACTTGTTATGTTCTTTGGGGGGTTCCTTTTTTCTTTTTTTTTAACCATTTCCATGTATTGGTGGGGGGTTTTCAAACTGGCTATTTTCTATTTCCATAAGCCACCAAACACTAACGTCACAAACTCAACTTACATGGACCTGCTGAAATTCTATTGAAAAAGTCAATAGTAAATGAGTGAAAACACAGAAAACAGATCGTCACACACGCACGCATGCACGCATGCACAACACACAACACACACACACACACACACACACACAACACACACACACACACACACACAAACAGCATCTTACCAGAATTGACAGGCTTGTCATGCTTAAGCACTTCGAGGGCGCTGTTTCTGCCGCTGATTTTGCGTACGTCCCACACTTTCACTGTTCTGTCAGTAGATGCCGTGCACAGTATCCAGTCTTCACGGGGCGAAAACTCAGCATGGGTCACTTTCTGCTTGTGTAGACGATGGGACCACAACTGAATGAGGGGTAAATACATATATTATGTCACCATTCTACAGTCTAGAGAAATGTGGTCAAAATATAAAGGAAGCAAGCAGAACTGTGAATCACCTTCACTTTCACCTATCCCTGGGTCTTGAAGACCATTGGGGCGCCACAGAAGACTTCACAACCAGCTTCCTCCATTCCTCCCCGTTCTCAAACGCTCTCAGGCAATAGCTGAGTGAGGCAGTCAGTTCAATGAGGTTGTCCTACCATCTCTTTCTCTGTCTTCCTCTCCTTCTGCCTCCTCACACAGTTCCTTGTAGAAAGGTTTTGGCAAGTCCTGTTGATCTTGATACATGACCATACCATCTCATTCTTCTTCTTTTCACTGTGGACAACAGGTCTTCCTAAGGTCCAATGGCTTGCCTTACTCTGGTCTGGACCTCCATGTTGGTAATGTGGTTTTGTATGAGATGCCAAGGATCTTATGAAAGCATATCATCTCTACTGCCTGAATCCTTCTCTCAAGTTCAACTGATGCCGTTGGTGTTCTTGGTCATCAGTTTTCTTTTTGATGCTGATTTCCATGCTGAATGCTACTGATTATTTGTCAAGGCCCTCTGCTAGGCTGATTAGTTCCTGCTGTTCTCCTGCTAGCCCACTCATGTCATCAGCAAAGTGTAGGTTTGTTACTATCCTGCCACTAATGCTTACTGAGCTCTGATGTCCCACCAGTGCGTCAGTCTTAATTCTCTCCACGTAAATGTTGAAAAGAGTGGGTAAGAATAAACAGCCTTGCCTCACTCCAACAGTTGTCTTGAACCAGTCTCCTATGGCGCCACTGATGAAGACTGCACTGTGGCCTTACCGTAGAGGCATTCTGTGGTCTTGATCAGGTTGGCGTTGATATTGTACAGTCTCATGGTAGCCCATAAGGCTGCACGCCACACCCTGTCAAAGACCTTTTTGAAATCCACAAAAAAGTGGTACTGGTCCAGCTGATATCTCTCACATTATCCTCAAGTTAAAAAATCTGTTCAGTGGTACTGCACCTGCTCTAAACCCTGCCTGTTCTTCAGCAATGATCTTCTCTGCGTGTGGCTTCAATCTGGTCAAAAGGACCTTCAGCATCACCTTGTTCGGGTGACTGGTCAGACTGATGGATCGATAATTTGGGCAAAAGTTGTAAACTGCCTTTCTTGGGGAGAGTGATGATCATGGATTAGGTCCATGGTGTTGGCCATTCACCAGTTTGCCACACCTTGTTACAACTGACTGTGAGGACTCTGATCATGGCATGTCCTCCTTCCTTAACTAACTCAGCTGGTATATTGTCCACACACGTTGATTTTCCCAGTTTCAAGGACTTAATTTTTAGAATTGTGTATAGGATCTGTAAATGTGCTGTTTCTTTCAGCTGGTGATAATGTATCAAAAGATGGGTTAAGCAGGGATGTATTCTGTCACCAGATTTGTTTTCACTTTACAGGGAAACCATCATGAGAAACCAAGAAGAATGCTCTGGGATAAAGGTTGGAGGAAAAATGTTAAACAATCTTCATTACACAAATGACGCCGTTCCACTTGCAGAAAATGAAAAAGACCTACAAAATCTTGCGAATATAATAGAAATAGAAAGCCGAAATAAAAGGCTGGAGCTAAATAGCAAGAAGACTGAAGTCATGGTAATCAGTAAAAGACAACAAATCCCCTCAAACAAAATAACAGCAAATGGCACAACACTGAGACAATTTGTTAGGATTACATATCTGGGAACAGTCATCCCACCAGACAGCAGATACACATTAGAAATAGCCAACAGAATCGGCCAAGCTCAAACAGCATTCAAGAAAATAAAAAGCATTCTTACCAACAAAAACCTATCAATCAACATCAGGAAGAGAGTTCTTCAGTGTTATACAGAACCAATACTGCTGTATGGATGTGTCGCATGGATAATCAAACCGCAAAGACGAGCAAGAAGATTGTTACAAGTTTCATGGACAGCAAAGAAAACAAACAAGACAGTCTTAAAAGAGGCAAACACAAAAAGAATATTAATGAAAAGATCAAATCTTTCTCTCTCGCTAAAACAATTTTATTCAGGTTTGAATACAAAAATGAAACACATTCTGCATCCACTTACACACACATACGTCCAAACATGTGCATGCACACACACTCAAGCAGACTCATGTACACACACACACACACACACACACACACACACACACACACACACACACACCACACACACACACACAAAAGCAGCTGTCTACTTACTTTCAAATCATATCTTTCAGAAATGTCTCCATAATAACATGAATTGATGCTTGTGGATTTTCTAGGTCGTTGCATTGTTGCTTGTGTGTGTGCGAGTCTGTGTACATGTCTATGCCTATGTGTGAGCTATGTGTTGTGTGTGTGTGTGTGTGTGTGTGTGTGTGTGTGTGTGTGTGTGTGTGTGTGTGTGTGTGTGTGTGTGTGTGTGTATTATGTATATGTGATGGATGGATGGATGGATGGATGGATGGATGGATGGAATGGATGGATGGATGGATGGATGGATGGATGGATGGATGCGTGCATGCAGTATGTTTGATGCATCTGTGTGTTTCTATGATCTTCCTTATATACTCTCTGCACTAGTGATATTATTACTGTCACTACTACATATTTCTTTTCATTTCATGTTATGATCTGTAAATTATTTTTCATCAAACATGTTAATATTGCTTTGGTGTGCATATCCAACTATCTATATACTGCATTAGTATGTTCACATGGTAAAAACCCCATCCGCCCCCTATTTTGTTATTGTTGTAGCTATGTAAAGTACAACAAGCATGCTTTGACAAGGAATGTATCTGCCATACAATGAATAATCATTACACAGTCCATTACCTGTTGTCCATCCATAGACAAGAGCAGTGTGTTGCCAACGTTGTCACCAGTGACCACAATCTTTCTTGGAGCACTTACATCCAGAGAGCAATACCAAAAACTGAAATCATCCCATTACACATAACATGATAATAAACTGAGAAAAAAAAACAGTATTATCATTATCATCACTATAATTATTATTAACAACTATTTCATTATCATCATCATAATAGTAGCAGCAGCAGCAGCACCAGCGGCAGCAGCACCAGCAGTAGTAGTAGTAGCAGCAGCAGCAGCAGTAGTAGTAGAAGTAGTAGTAGTAAATCATCATCATCATCTCATCATCATCATCAATCATCATCATCTCATCACCACCACCACCACCACCACCACCACCATTATTGTTATTATTATTACTATCATTGTAACTTCTTTTTTTTTATTATTAATTTTAAACAAGTACCAGAGAAAAAATCAAAACAATACAGTAAAGCATAATCTAGTTACAATCACCTTTATCCCACTGCCTCTCCTATCCACACTCATCCTCCCAATCCCAGTATGCACGTGCTTTGTGCCCCTCAGTTGTTTTTGTCAAACTGTATAAATCACATAGTTTCTGTCAATGAAACCCCGAGTCAGAAGCTATAAACAAAAAAGACACTTGTCAAGAGTGGCAGACTCCTACCTCTCCAAAGCCCATCAAATTCAGATGAAAGCAAGGAAATCCAAAGACGATGATGGTATGTGCCTATGATAAAAAGGGTGTACTGACAGTATATCTGTTCTAATATGACAAACTACTGATCAAGATTGCTACAGGATGTATCTGATGAAAATACAGAGACCAGCAATCCAAAAGAAATGTTAAACACTGTTAAATAATTCACCATTGTAGGCTCAGGAAATCTGTCAGATAATTGCTGGCGGATTTGGGTGGAGCACATAAGGAGCTGTCAGAGCGCAGTGAATCCCTCTTTTAATAACTCCAATAACTCCATTGATGTTACATGTTAACACATCTTGCCAGAAAGCAGAGAGGGAAACGTCACTCATGACACTGTATCAATGACACACTCAGCCATACCCCGCCTACACCTCAAGATATGAATACACCAAACGTTGATAATTCCCCAAGGTGAATGAACCTCTCCATGGTGTATGTTTCTATGACTCTGATAACTTGGAAGCTGAGATGGCCAAGCAGACCTGTATAACATTTTGGACCTTCATAGCTGATGGAAATCTGTCATTTGAGAGATGGAATGTTACACTGAATGAATATACAAAGTTACACTTAAGGAATATATAAAGATACTGATCATCACCTTTTACATCATTACACACATGTTCTATTTACTATTATTTACTGGATGATTATGGTAGTTAACTCTAGCATTCTCTCCATCATCATGTATAAATATTCAATCACTCAGACTTGTGAGCATAAACTGGTGTCCAATTTTGCCTTGTGGGTGTCACTGTCCTTTTCTATGAGCATTCATGACAACAGAGCAGAACCAGACACTGAAATCACCCAATAAACAAACCACGACAAAATGACAATTGAAAAATCAAAAACAAAAGACAAGGTAGCTTGTTTAGAATGGTGGCTTAAAAAACAAACCATGACAAAATGACTGTTGAAAAATCAAAAACAAAAGACATGGTAGCTTGTTTAGAATGGTGGCTTAATGGTTTAATGCATCTGTTATTACTGTACATCCTCTCAAGACCTGGTTTTACTAACACATACAAACACACAATTAGTCCACAAGAAGTTTCATGAAACTGGAAACATTAGGCTGGCTAATAGGTGCCTCAGTCTTCAACTGATCTGCAAGATATTCTTGATGTTCTTGTTTGTCTTACAATATTTGTCAATCATTTGTTAAATGAAATAAAGGTGTTTACAGCGTCTTGTAACACAAAGAGTTTCAACAAATTCTGGTGATTTTTTTGGTGCTGAAGTTCTGGTCAAAAAGGCAGCCAAGCTGAAGATATGCTCAAAGGTAGTCACTTTTAAGTCTCTTTTGGGTCACAACATACTCTACAGACTAGTTTATTTGTGTGTTTCTCTAGCAATACAGATCATATATCTATCTTAAGCGACAGTTTGGCACACACATACAAAAAAAGAAATAGTGTATTATGAAACCTTAAAACTATATAACATGAGCATTACCGTTGTGTCCAGTTTCATATTTGTCTATATTCCAACCTATGGCTACATCACTATGGAATCACAGTTGATCTAAGCACTGTGATGAATCAATGTCTATCATTTGATCTCTGTGTCAATATTTCTTTTTGATGCTGTTTTCACACAGCGACGCTTATTACTTTGAATATTTCTTTCAGGCCAAACATCATGTCATCCATAACCCACATGCTATGCCACCTGAATTAAGCGTCGCTGTGTGAAAACAGCATCAAAAAGAAATATTGAAAGTAAGCATCGCTCTGTGAAAACAGCTTCAAAGCTCCTTTGAGACACAGAGATGAAATGATATTCACATGATGTTTGACCTAAAAGAAATATTCAAAGCGATAAATGTCACTCTGTGTAAATGATACGAATTTCCTTCTAGACACATCAGCAAAACTCATGACTGTTATCACAACAAATCCTGTTTAATCAGCCAAACTCGTGACTGATGTTATCACAACAAATTCCACAACAAATCCTGTTCCATTGGTTTTATTCTTGCTTTTATTGCTTTTATTCTTTTCTCCCCATTTGTGGCCATGCATGTGTGTGTGTGTGTGTGTGTGGTGCGTGCGTGCGTGCGTGCGTGCGTGCGTGCGTGCGTGCGTGCGTGCGTGCGTGCGTGCGTGCGTGCGTCGCGTGCGTGTGTGTCTTTTCGGCGCTTGGACTTGATTTTGTCGAGATTTGCGCTATATAAATATTGTAATTATTATGTATGCATGTGCGTACGTATGTATGTATGTATGTATGTATGTATACGCTTAGATTTATGTATGTATGTATGTATGCATGTATACGCTCAGCTTAGATTTATGTATGTAAGTATGTAAGCATGTATGTATGCATGTATACGCTCATATGTATGTAGGTATGTATGCATGTATACGCTCAGCGCTTAGATTTGATTTTGTCAAGATTTTGCGCTATATAAATAAAATATATTATTATTATTATTATTTCATCAGCCAAACTCATGACTGATATTATCACAACAAATCCCACAACAAATCCTGTTTCATCAGCCAAACTCGTGACTGGTGTTATTGTCAATTCTTTCAGCATTCAACACTTCCACATGAATAAACTGATAAGTCCTTTTTGACCATACACAAATGTTTTTTTTTTTAATTTCAAATAAAAAGTACTTCAAAAGCCTGTGAAGTAGATGGCACATGTAGACTTGGCTACCTGTTATCGTTTCAATGGTAACTCGAAAATAGAAAAATAAGAAAATGTCTCCAATGGTGAAATGATGCAACAAATCTATGTTTGCAGTACTGAGTGAGTCTCCAGTCTACAATACAGCTGAGTGTTAGATCTGTATTTTGATACAAGTCTGCATGCCCTAAAGTGAAACTGCACACAGTCATTTTTCATATAACATATATAAGCAATTTTTACACATCTCAGACAGCATATACAAACACACAAGTTGTATATAATGTAACACATACAAACACTTCAACATTCCCCAACTATAATGTGGTCCATTTGGGGAATCAGTACTCCAATGTTATTGAATCAAAGTGTACTGGAGTGTGTGGCCAATCCATGCACACATTGTGCATGCACACACACACACACACACACACACTCAGAGTAACACACAAAGACATGTGTACACTCGAAACATACACACAAAAATGCATGCATCTGAGCATACACACACACACGCACGCACGCACACACGCACGCACGCACACACACACACACACCACACAAACACCCACTCACTCAGAGTAACACAGTAACACATGTGTACACTCAAACATACAAAAATACATGCATGCAACTGAGCCACCACACACACACACACACACACACACACACACACACACACACACACACACACACACACACACACACACACGCACACACACGCACACACACACACGCACACACACACACACACATATACACACCCTCCCTCTTATACACACACTCACTCCCATGTGTTCGTGCAGAGAAAGTCTTCATGAGAAGAATGCACCAGATCATGGAGGGTCAAACGTCCCTCCAGAGACGAGGTGAACAACAGCTGACTGTTGAAGGGGTGAATCTTAAGGCCAGATATACTGCCCCCGGGTCCTCTCTTGGTGCAGCAAAAAACAAAACAAACAATAACAACTAAATAAATAACAATGAAAAAAAAAGGAAATCTATCCTTTCCCTTTTGCTGCTGCTGTTGTCCTATACTACTGCAAGGTTTAAACAGTTGCTCATCAAAATCTTTGCTTTGTTTTGGAGAAAAAGGGGAAAGTTACAATATAAACTTTAAGATATAACTGAGACTGTTGCTAATAAAAATGTTTCCAAAAACTCTCTTAATTCTGAAGAAGTAATCAGATTCTGAATTTTTTCCTGACATAGTATAAAGAGTACAAGATAAAATACAAAGAAATGGTACAGTTCACTGAACTGGGGGAATTCCTTGTTTCAAACAATAATCAGTCAAATATGCCTCTGAAAATTTAAATTCCTCTGAAATATTACAATAACCATGCAATATGTGTAATTTTCTATGTGGTTTCCTCTCGGAGATGAAGGGAATGTTGTAGAAAATTTAAATTCCTCTGAAATAATTACAATTACCATGCAATATGTATAATTTTCTATCTTTGTGGTTTCCTCTCAGAGATAAAGGGAATGTTTGAGCTAGTTTCAGAAAGTAACAGGCCTTTTCAAATAAATACAATCAACATGTGAAACTACCACTTTTTCAATTCGTATCTTTATGATTCCTTTTGTTTTAGAGATCATGGGAACATATGAATTGTCTGTCCTGACTACAATGGGTCATTAGGTAAGTTGCAATACTGACTAATTTGGACTGACTGTCAGAAACGATGCAAAGTGGATGAGGCTCAACTGCACGGTCTCCGTCTTCCCAAAGAGCCCATAGCACGCTCAACTCTGGGTACAGCCGATTGGGAGTCGAAAAAATCTCACAAGGATTTTTTCTGAGGGAATCCACAACCTTCCAATCAGTAATTTGTTATGCTAACCACTAAACCACGGTAACTATGGCAGTCTCTTCCAGTCTCACCAAAATTTTGAAAGTTATCCCAATATGCTTAACCCCTTGAATGTTGATGTTTTTCGACATCCAATGTTTTCCATGTGCTGGGGAAAAACATTGCATCACTACCATGTACATTAAAACAACTACTGTTTCCATACTTATGGGAATCTCTGCATGAAATTAGACAGAATGATGCATTAGGAATGACTACATGTATTTTCAGATGATTTATGCAGTAATTTCTTGACATTACTACATATTTGTAATATTTTTGTGGAAATTCCCACAAAAAACTCATAACCGCCCATGATAGAAACAAGAAAAACAAAGAGAAAAATAGAAGATATGGCCGTCCTGACGAAATCTAAAAGTATTCAGACTTTGGCTTACCACCTACTGACTGATCACTGATAGCTGATGAGCTACAAAGAGCTGCAGTGTACCAGTAGGTACCGGCAGCCTCTCTTTAGCAATGCGGGAATTGTGTCAGTCAGTGGAAAAATTGCACATGTTTATCAGTCAAATATTCTTGCAGATGAACATGAATGACGAAGTTGTTATCATGAAGATAAAGACTGGTCTTTCCTCTATCAATCTGTGCTGTTTGTTTTTGTTATAAATGCACCCATACGAAAATCTGCGCAAAAAAAAAAACACGCCGACTGACGAAGTTTCACCGCGTGTCACATAATGGCAACTGGCTCTCATGGCAGTGCTTGGGTGACTGGTTAACGGCAACTTAAATTATACGGGTCACACAGGACTACCTTCATGCAAATTAGTACAGTTGACAGGTCAAAACCCTGTCCTTCATTCCCGTATAATATTTATTTTATAATATTATTAGTTTGTTACTCATAACTTTGCCACTTAACGCTGCTCCAAAAAATGTAAGCTTCATACAATAACAATGTTTCTGAGAAAAAATGAACTCTAGCCAAATCTGTCTTCTTATTTTTGTGTAACGGGAGTGCAAACATGGCTTGTCATGCAATTTTGAACATTGACAAAATGGTATATTTATGAAGTTTGCAGCACTGCTGTGTAAATGTATGAACAAATCTGCTTGTATGCTTACTTTTTTTTATGTAGTTTATGTTGTTAAAAATTACAATCAGGAATGACATTCTCTGTCTGAGGACTTCTGGAAAATTTAGGTTCCTGCAAACTTGCTACATTTTACAACTGGCGAAAACTTACATAAACTGATGTTTTCAAAGTGTGCTATCTCTGGACCTAATACAGCTAGAGACTTACTTTTTATTTTTTGCATTGTGCTTATTTTTTCTTGTACTTTTCAGAAATATAAGTGTTAATAACCTTTTCAGAAGTTTAATTTTTGGCTGCCGGTACCTAATATATATATATATATATATATATATATATATATATATATATATATATATATATATATATATATATATATATATATACACACACACACACACATGCCTGCTCTCATTTAATCTATGTTCACTTAAACATTTTCTCCCGCATAAACTGTCAAACACATAAACACATATCACTTAATCCATCAGTCTCTCTCTCTTTCTCCTCTCTCTCTCTCTCTCTCTCTCTCTCTCTCTCTCTCTCTCTCTCTCTCACACACACACTCACACACATATACATACATACATACACATACATACATACATACACACACACATACACACACACACATACACACACACACACAGACACACACACATACACATTCATAAGAACAAGCACAAACACACACCTCACCCCATAAATCAGTTTGTCATCCACACTCTGATTTAATGTGTTCCAAAACATAAGGTCGCCACCCTTCGACCCCGCCACCACCATATTAGGGATGGTGGGATGCCATTCCAAGGCTGTGATCCGGCGCTCAAAGGAACTGGCTGTTCTGCAGAGGGTCATGTCCTGTAGCCCTCTCATCACTGGATGCAACACACTCTGCATACATGTGACAATGCATGGGAACATCATGGATGTAACACAATGTTGACAAAAATGATGTTTTCTTTTCAACAAAATGGGATAATGCAACACATGATGCAAAAAAACATAATTCACTTTATCTTCATTAGTTTCAGACACACGACACACACACACACACAAAAAAACAAAAAAAAACTGATTTTGCTTTTTTTTTCAGTTTCTGTCACATGATAAAAACTACAAAACCAACAGAATTCACTATCTACATTAGTTTCTAATACATGATGCACACACACATACACACATAAAAAAAAAAAAAGGGAAGGGGGAGAAACAGAAAAAGAAAAATCAGATTTCTTTTTACTCATTTGTGGGGGGTGGGGGTGGGGGTGGGGAGTGAGATATCCACATCTGAGCTGCTGGGATATCAATGCGTCAATTTGTGGAAAATCTGCTTTATAAAGCTGGACAATGCTCACACTACCTATATCATTTCCAATGATAAAAACGGCAAATTAAACATTTTATAACAGATTCATATTTCACTGCAGAATTTAACAGACTTCATTTCCAATGATAAAAAGGGCAAATTAATCATTTTATAACAGATTCATATTTCACTGCAGAATTTAACAGACTTAATATTCCAAAATACATGTTTAAAAAATGTCAAAATCACTTATTAGTCAGGTAGCTCAAAACCAGAGCCACCAACTCGCATGTAGCATCACAAAACAGAAGAAATAAGAATCAATTTATTTCCTCTGGCAAATTTTAGGCAGTATCCAACTTTACCTCCAGAAGGTTGTGGGTAAAAAAAAAAAAAAAAAGAATAAATAAAAGCAAGGTAAGGCAAGGGCAAAGTAAAGGTTATCCCATTATTCTGAGGTCACAGGGGAGGGAACTGGAAGAGACTTCAACTTCTGCTGAGGCCAGCATTATGACAATGGTGTTTAACTCCTCTTCTTCACTGCTTTACCTTCCCCAACCCTGACTGGATCAGGTACACAGTTGGGAAGACTGGAAGCAGCACACATAGTTTTCTCAGGCCAGACTCACACCAGTGTAAACCCCTTACAGTCAGACTACCTCTTTGTCATGTGTTGTGTGGCTGTGTTCCGGGGTTTGTTATCTCCCCACCTTGCCATTCTGTTTGTAAACAAGGTAACTGATGACTGGGTCCAAATGGGTCATGCAATGCATAGGCAACCTCCTTTTGCTTGATGTAATGACTATCGAGTGATGTTGGGAGTTAGGAGGTGATTGTCCAGAGAGCAGCAAGGCACTGGTGGTCTGGGTCCCATCCACACCCTCATGGTGTTTTCTTATCAATTTCGACTTGTGGCTTGGCCGCTACCTCCAGGGAATCAGGCCTGATGACCACAGGGAAAGACCTGCTGGCTGCTTGGAAAGACAGCAAACTTGGGATCCCTTTTGTGGCATATGAGACCTTGCTGAACAGCTAAAAAGCTTGTATCTGGAGTATCAAGCCAAGCAACTTTCGCAGATGTTCAAACAACCCCTGCGGTTGAAGTAAGGCAACGCTGGGAGCTACCGACTGCTAACAGTCAAGATTATAGTAAGCAGAAAGGAGCTGGCAGCTGTACAAGCTGGTGGCAGGGTGGCCTGCCAGAAAGATGAAGACCAGAGTGGGGCGAGAGAGGGGTCTTCCATTCTCTCTTGGTCTGAAAGCTGGGCTAGATCTGGTTGGTGCACGCTGTGTGGCTGGCTATGTCCCGGGGTTAATCATCTCCCCACTTTGCCATTCAGTTTGTAAACGAAGTAACTGAGAACTGGGTCTGAATGACGAAAATTGGAACAAAAAGCAAGCTAAAATCAAGAGGGGAGCCAAGATTTTTGCCTGATATATAGAGAGTAAGAATGTTGGAGAGAAACTGGGGGCCTGTTCCAGAGATATCTATATAAAATCATAAAGTGGAGAGTTTGTAACTGATTCTAGATTGAACAGAAAGCCTATGCAATGATTTGAAATGAGGGAAGACCTGGTAATACTTGAAAGCTTTGAGAAACAAAACAACGCAGCATAATTCTGAATATTCTGGAGCCTGTAGAGATGATATTCTGCAAGACCAACCAAGAGTGTTTTGCAACAGTCAAGTCGAGGTAGAAAAAATGAACAAAGAGATAATAGCAAATAACACTGATTTTCTGAAGTTTTAGATAGATCAGTTTGCAAATATTGTAAATGAGTCTTTAAAAGAAGGTGTCTGATCCAATGCGACACAAAGTTATGTACTTGTGATGAGAATGAAATGTCAGAGCCACTGACAGACATGATAGATGAAGATGAAGAGGGGGACACTTCTAGAACTTTGGGGGAAATGATTGGAACCTTGGGGGAAATGATGGAACTTTGGGGGAAATGATGGAACCTTGGGGGAAATGATGAAACTTTGGGGGAAATGATGGAACTTTGAGGGAAATGATGGGCATCTCTTCTGTCTTATCATCATTTGGCTAAATCACCTTTTGTCGCTGAAAAATTTTATGTTGTCTCTTAAATGAAAAACAACCAAACAAACAAGGGAGAGGAGATAAGTACCTTCCTCATCATGCTTACCACAAGAAATGTTGATGTCTCCGCTATTTTAATCTCACATGACCTGGACTATGGGAAAAATATTACCCTTTCTTTTCAACCTACCTTTTTGTTGATGGAAGAGGCAATTCCCAATCTGGATGTATACATATTGTGGATGATGTTGTGACTACCCTGCAGGTATTTTTGAAATGACATGGGATACAAAGAGGAGGGTCTAAACTCCCTGGCTTTCATGTTGCACAACACATCCTTGGTACGGCCTGAAAAGACAATTGTTTCGTGTATTATTTTCATATATCACTTCTGTTCTGATACACTATAGTAAAAATAACGCTGACTGATCTCAAATATATTCAAAATAACAAGCATTCAAATTCACATACTGTTCTTGGCAGAGTCAGAAAAATGAATGCTATACCGTTCTGCAATATTTTTCTTTCATGACATTAAAACTAGTGTAACTAATGAGCATTCCAATAAACAGAGTAACACTTGCTCTCTATGCAGTCTGAAAAAAGAAAAGTCTGCTATTTGGTTTCACAATCTTTCATTCTGTGACATGAAAATTTTCCTCTTACTTCTTTTTTACTCTGCCCACTTGTATATCTAGGGTATCACAAAATGGTAGACTTAACAGCAGCAAGTCAAAGGCCTGTGTGATGTCAAATCTCCTTTACACTGACGATCTAAGTCTTCCTTGGTCTACCTCTTGCTTTAACTTTATGAATGTTTTTGCTGTATGCTTGCAAAACCAGCTGGTGAGGATGCATGCTGGTCAGATGACTAAACTTCTTCAGCTCTGCTGATGAATAGGATGGTGGACTGGTACTCCCACCTATTTCTCTGATCTTGATGTTTTTGATCATGTCACATCCAGTTTTGATGAGTTCTCAAACCACTACATTTTACAGGTTATAATTTTGTGCTCTAAGGGCTTGATCAGGATCCAGGTCTGGCAATCTACATCATGGAGGAGATAAAAATAGAATTGTTTTTGTTTAATCATTAATGTTTGGGCATTTCAGGAGAGGGATAAACTGTTAACTGACACAGTTTGCTTTCTAGATTCTGGTTTCAACCTCTTTGCCGATTCTGTCATCTTCTGTGAAAATACTGCCAAGGTAAATATTCACTGCTTTTGTTTCAGTTTAGTGCCACTGTCATTGTTGTTAAGGTTGCCTGATGTTCGTCTGACCTTCATCATCTAGGTTTTGCTGATACTCATTTTCATGTTGTAGTTTTCATTATGGTGTTCTGGCTGGTTGTATGATACTATAGTGGGGTTTTTTCCTGTGTGCTAGGCTCTTCTCACGATCATGTCTATATAAACTATAATCAACATAATTGATAGGGCATAATCCTGCATCCATCTAGATCCGACTGCAAATGATTCAGCGTATCCTTCCGGAAAGCAGACTGCACTCAAGCTATTTGCACACCTGACTGATGCGGTCCACATGCTAGCCTTTGTTGCCACTCACTTCTACCACTCTCCACAGCATGTCTGTTTATCTTGTCAAACCCTTTACCCTGATCTACAGTTACCATAAGCAAAAGTCTTTTCACAAACTGTCAAACCCTTTACCCTGATCTACAGTTACCATAAGCAAAAGTCTTTTCACAAAACTGTCAAACACCCTTTACCCTGATCTACAGTTACCATAAGCAAAAGTCTTTTCACAAACTGTCAAACCCTTTACCCTGATCTACAGTTACCATAAGCAAAAGTCTTTTCACAAACTGTCAAACCCTTCACCCTGATCTACAGTTACCATAAGCAAAAGTCTTTTCACAAACTGTCAAACCCTTCACCCTGATCTATAGTTACCATAAGCAAAAGTCTTTTCACAAACTTACCACAGAACTGCTGAGCAGATCTCGAGCAACCATGACCACAGATAAAAAAATAGAAATCCTACTGTGCCATGGGGTTCCACAAGGAATGGTCCTCTCCTCTTCTCTCTACCTTCTCTTCACCAATAATCTGATACCTGAGCTAACATGGAAAATCAATGCTGCCCTTGTGCAAATGAACTAATGACTTAGTGTGAAACAGGAACGTGTGACAACTGCCACTTAGAGAATGCAACACGCAGCAGATCAGCCAAAGGTATGGGCAGAAAAATGTTGATCTCCGTTAACAAGGAAAAGTCCTCTTCAACACTGCTCACCCTGTTGATCAAACAGAAGGCTGGCATCATCAAGCTTAAAGAGACATCTTTTCATACGGATGGAGAAGTAACCTACCTTGGAGTCACATCTGACAACAGATGATCTCAAAGCCACATACTGAAAAAGCAGAAACCAGGCACAAGAAGGAATAAGAAGCAAATGAGAAGATACTGTAAACAGTATAGCAGAGAATGAACAGGTCCCACCTCAAACGTGGCCATCCTCAGCCAAAACCAACATGCAGAACCAGTCCCTCAGACTCATCACTAGTGCAATACGGTCTACACCTACCCAAACTGCAGACATTTGCAAGAACCCAACCTCTCAACCACAGATGGCATGCCAAGAACCTCATGCGGATTAAGAAGTTCATGTGTCGTCAGTTGAGAAGTTCAGGTATTTGACAGATCAGTGAAGCAAGACATTGAATGGTCTCACCAAAAAATGCCTGAAACAGAGAAGTTTTGTCAACAAAAGCAAGAGACTACAGCACGGCTGCATTTTCCCAGCCATTCTGCCACCCTTTAGTTGCAAGCCGGCGTCACCTGCGTGTGCTATTTTAGCCAGGCAGGGTCGACCAAAGTCCGTCAGTGTAGCGCGTCTTTGTGCTCCCGCACTAGTGATAAAGGGATGGGTGAAAAGGGTGTGGGAGTGAAAGGGAAGGGGCGCGCTATTAATAGCCGGCAGAAAGTGGCCAACTAAAGTACCTCAGATTTGTGCGCCGTGACAGCAGAAACACAGCAAATCCTGTCAAAAGACATTTTCACCATCACCTTTACAAGTACCTGAACCGTGGACACCTGAACACTAGAAATGAAAATCCATACCAATGTACTCCACATCACCTCAGCAGTAGTACAATATGGCAGATCATGTAAGACTAACTGTGACAGAAGAGCATCCCCATACAAGGCACAGATACAAACAAATATACACCAATGGGTCAGACATCAATGCTGTAAGCTTGCATGCTAATCAACTTCCCAGGGCACTCATACACAATACATATGACGCACATAATGCCAAGTGGTCTTCCTCTCAGATCCCTCTCTGTTCTTCAAATCATGAGGAATGAGAAGGCCCACCACCTTACCAACCCCTTCCAGCAAGAAGAACCAGAAAGTAGTCTTCCAGTGGATCCCCATTCGCTTTGGGATACCAGGAAATTAATATAGGCACAGTTGTTTGGCACCAAACTTTCAACTGATGTAGCCAAGAGCAAGGCCACATAAGCTGCTAGCAACCACACAGCTAGATAGGAAAGTAATACCCTTTCTGTTTTAGCTCAGTGGTAATCGCAGTGTTAAAGTGGACACATGATGAAAAGAAAGGGAACAGTGCTAAGTCTCTTTGACTGTTAGTAGACTTCGCTCAACAGGGAACCAGCTGACCCGACTCGTGAGGAGACGGGATAACATGTGGTGCCATGTTCTGTCCATCATCTAGTCATGAGATAGACTGATGGTAAATTCTAAAACACACACACACACATACCACACACACACACACACACACACACACACACACACACACACACACACACACACACACACACACACACACACACACACACACTCTCACACACACACTCACACACACTCACTCACTCACTCACTCATTCATTCTTTTATCACATTGAAACTGATTCCAATGAGTCAGTATTGTAAAGATTAACTGATCGATACATATGAGTAATACATAAACAGAAAACAGATACACTTCCTGTTGGTAGATCTTGGTAATTATTTCCCTTGCACAATTCGTTTCTATGACAATACTTCCGGATCAACGAAAACGGTAAAACGCTAGCAGCACGCTACGTTGGTCTGAGTGAAAAGAAACGGTTTCATTAGCAAACCCAATAATCTTAACAAGGAGGCCTATGTGATTATAATTTGATTCAAAAGATCAACTCAAGGCATTACAATTTTTCACTTGTGCCTGTCTTACAGGTGAATGAATAAATCAAGGTCTTGTATGCAGCATGTATTCAGCACATACAAGAACCCTTGGTAACAGACATTATAACTGACCAAATTCCACATAAAATACACTATGAGTATGATAACAAAAATACTATTACAAGGATACAGAGAAAATGGTGGCGATATACAAGCGTCACCAGCTTTCCCAAAGGAGCACATTCAACCTGAATTTCACTCAGAAAAAAATTCTGTGACCAACTATTTAAAAAATCCCAATCCAATCCCACTGTTGACAGAAAAGAAACTCCAGCATCACCTCTGTCAGTTCTGACACGTTTGTCTGCTGTGTTGTTTGTGGTGGAATCTTCCAGCATCTGTTTCTTCAGCTTGCTGGCCACAGACATTGGTTTTGGTTCTGGTGCTGATGGCAGCTCCTTTCGTTCTTCCACCTCACCGCTGGCACTGGAAGCCTTTTCTTCTTTACATACTACTGCACTGGGACAATTCCTTTTTCTTAACGTATGTTTGGGAGGCATTTTCAAGCTGACGATCTGAAAATAATCATTACCTTCAGTATGACTGGCATTAGTGCCATGATAAAAATATGATGGCATCATCCCCCTCCCCCCTAATCTCCCCTTGCCCCCACAATCATGCACGGTTACTTTCAACAAACCAATGCCTTCTTTCTATCCCACAACTACGCCTGACAACCAACCACTATCTCAATGGGCTTTTTGCCTTGTTTTCTTGAGAAAGTCAGCAACAAATAGTAATACAATAAAGTAAATGAATAAAAATTTGTGAAAGTTGTGCAGCTGGAATACGCATTTAAGTATGCAGAAGACTTATGGTTTGGATTATGTTTCAGAAGCGCAGTCCCAGTGGGGTATTTTCACTATCAGCAGTGCTAGATTCAGTCTTGTGACGGATGTGTTGTATATACTTTCATAGTGCTGTTTTTACATTTTCACTTTTGTATAGAGTTTTGGCTCATTTTTGCTTTTGTGGACTAGAGCACCCAGTGTTGGTTTTGGTGTCTTTATTCTGATTGGCTGTGAAGTAAAAGCATGGAGTACGCGGAGCGTGGAATGCGTGGAGCGTGGAATTCGTGTAGCGTTGTGTGCGTGTCGAAAATCTGTGAACTAAAAGTCAGTTCTACAGAGATTTCCAGGTGGAGCAGTCGCATATACTGAAAGAGTCCCCGGCAACCCAATGGGAGTTACATCATAGCATAATATAACTTATTTTCGCTTACAATCATTGGTCCATACAAAAAAAAATTTTCATACAAATACATTAATGTTACAAACAATATATAGGCCTACTTATTCATCATGAAGCTTCGAGACTTCCAGAAAAGTAGTTAATACATTCTCCAGTATACAAATTCTGGAGACATCAACAACTTGTTGCTTTAAGACAAGCAGCCTCTGTATCACAGAGTCAGTTAAACATTCATCAAGCACTTTTCCCATGTTTAGACCTGTGAGCCAGATTTAACCGATCTACCGGTTTTTCTTGTTCGTAATGACCTTCTAATGGCAGGTGTGGGTGGGGAGATTCTCACTATGTCAGCATGGTCATCACTATCCCTTTCAGGGATTTCCTGCTTTGACTCAGATAAATTTGAGCTTTCCAAACTGATATCTGAGTCATCTGAGATTGAAGGGTTTTCACCTTCATTGTTATGAGGTATATGGGGATCAGAAGGGGATGATACCACCTCATCCAAATGTCTCTGCATTTCCTTTTCAAGGGGTAAATACTCAGGAGCTTCAGCCCTCAGTTTACTTTCCATGACATCAATATGACAAGGAGCAATTTGTTCCCACTTCATATCTTCACTGTTATCACTGTTAATAGTGTTATCATCATCAATGTGTTTGAAAGAGAGCTTATGGTCTTTACACATAGTACGTTTTTTGGGTACTGGTTTCTTTTGTTCTCCCTCCACATCAAGCATACCTATGGGTAACAAAACATTTCGATGTAATGTTCTGTCTGGTCCTATCCCTTGCTCATCACATACAGTGTAAACAGGTAAATCTGTAGATTTTGCTTTTACTACATAGACCGCTTGTTCCCATCGATCTGCAATTTTTGATGTAGATCTATGTCCCAGGCGTTTTACCAGGACACGGTCACCTGCCTCTAACTCAGCAGCATGGGCAGAAGTATCATATCTGACTTTATTCTTCAAACCCATACTTTTCATTTTTTCCACTGCACACTGGTATGCATTTTTGAGCTGTTCTTTCATATTCTGAACATACTGCTTTGATGTGGTTTTTGTCCTCTGATTAAGATCAATCCCAAATGCTAAATCAATGGGGAGTCTTGGGTGACGACCAAAGAACAGGTCATCATCATCATCATTCTCCTGCCCGTGATGGGCGTAGAGGAGAGATGAGAGACACTCTTGAAGCCAGCCGTCGCCAACCGGTCCTGTCCTCCGCCTGTCGCACCAGCGTGGGGCCATCCAACCTGGTCCATTCTTTGATGTTGTCCATCCAGCATTTGGCTTGTCGTCCCCTTCGTCTGCCGCCTCCCAGTGTACCCTGGAGGACCGTTTTGGGCAGTGAGTTGTGGCGTGTGACATGCCCGAACCACGACAGCTTCCTGTTCTTGACTGTTGCCAGGAGGGGTTCTTGTGGGCCTGCGAGTGTTGTTATTTGGCTCCACACAAAGTCGTTTGTCTTCCGATCTTGCCAAGAGATCCTGAGCAAGCGCCTGAAGCATTTAGTTTCAAACGTCTGGATTCTCTTGGTGGTCTCTGCTGTCATGGTCCAGCTCTCGCATCCATACAGCAGGATGGGGAGCACCAGGACTTGTACAGCTTCATCTTCGATGGAAAGCCGATCTCTCTGCTCTTCCAGATCTTGTTTAGCTTTACCATTGCTGCTGTTGCGATCGCTAGTCTGGTCTTGATTTCTGTTGTAGAGCGACCGTCTTTGGTGAGAGTGGCGCCAAGGTATTTGAAAGCGTCCACTTCTTCAAGCTGTTGCCCGTTCATGTAGATTTCAGCATGGGTGTTGGTTGTGCTGTTGACCAGGACTTTGCTTTTTTCTGTGCTCACTTCCATTCCGTGTGCACCTGCACTTTCTTCCAGTCTCATGGTCAGGTCTTGTAGTTCTTCGTTGCTGCCTCCCATCAGGTCGATGTCATCTGCGAACCTCAGGTTGTTGATGGTTCTTCCTCCGATGGAGACAGTGGAGTGGAAGTCATGGAGGGCTTCACGCATGATGTTCTCCAGGAAGAGATTGAACAGCACGGGAGAGAGTAGGCAGCCTTGACGGACTCCAACTGTGGTCTTGAAGTAGTCCCCTATCTGGTTGTTGAGGAGAACTGCGCTGCTGGCAGTGTTATACAGCGCCTGGATGTTTTGCTTCTGACCCTTTACTTCAATTGTCAAGTAATCAATAGACAACAGCTCAAGAGGAAAACTGGTAAGAATATTACGCATGGGTGCGGTCTGAAGTTTTGCACCTCGTCTTATACACCGACCACATTTCTTCATTTTCTGTTCTAAATCCTTGGCCATATATGGCCAAAAGAATCTCATGCGTAATTGGGTAACCGCATCTTCAAAATGAGTATGATACAACCCTTCATGTACTCCACATAGAGCTTCCTTCCTGTGAGAAACAGGAATAACAAGTTGCCACCTTACTTGGCCCCTCTCATCTGCAGTTTTCCTGAAGAGAATTCCATCCCTTAACTTTAGTTTTTTCTGCTCTCGCATATACACTTTAAAATCTGAACTGGTAGTTTGGATCTGTTCTAAAGGGGTACCATTCTTGATACAGTTTTTAACTAAGGCAATGTCTTTATCAGCTGACTGATACTTCCTCCAGTCAGAATTTGAGTAGATAGGAAGATCAGTGCAAGGGGGATCCAAAATGTCATCTTTAATAAGTGCTGGATCTCTTACAACAGATTCAAATATTGGAAGCACATCATTATCATCATCAGAATATACATCAGCAAAAGTACTATCAGTTTTTTCAAGGCTTGCAGTCTGAGCATAAAAAAATGCATTGACCTCTGATCTTGTGTTGGGTATTGCTGATAGATCAAAATACAAAATACAATCCAAACATGATGATTATTTTTGAAATATTATAAGATTGGAGTTGTACTATGAATGACTCCAAATTGATGCCATATGTTCTTTTTGGAAATGTTCTATGTGAATATGACTATGATTACATGTAGAACATTTTGTTGCCAAGGGAGGGTATAATACCTCCAAATAAATGCATTTTTATTTTTGGTATTATTAAACCGGAGTATGGTAGGGTAAATTCACGCATTATAATTTCTGTCATAGATCTAGATGATTTTGTGTCGTCCGCTAGCATATTAGAGTTGTTCCCCTTGGGTTGAAAATGTTGGAATATGATTCTAATAAATTTACAGATTATTTTATTTTTATGACATTATTATTATTCGAAGTGAACAAATAGGTTCAAATTTGCTAAGATTGAACTAAATTGATGATTGAATAATAATTTACGGAGCTGATAGCGATTTCCCATGATCCTCGGAATATCTGTGGACAAACCGTTGCCAGGTTGTCAAACAGCGGGAGACTGAGCAGAGCCGCGGCACTGAGTGCCCCGAAATAGTAATCCTAACTCAGGGTTACTTCTGCTGTGCTTCAGCTGGATTGTAGCTGGACCATACTTGACATTGACAGTCCTTGTAATGTAGACTGTATAACATTGTTTTTTAATATTAAGATGTATTGTTGTTCTTTTTTGTTCTTGTTTAAATAAAATGAATAATTGAATCTATGGTCTGTGGACTCCATTATTTAAATTAAGAATCACGTCTGGACTCATACACGTTACACACACATAAACAGACTTCTGTAACAAGTCTCAAGTTTTGGATTTCTGTCCTGGTCTCAGTCCTGGTCATGTTTTTATGGTCTAGGCTGTGGCCTAATTTGCATGGTTTTGTAATCATAATATTCACCCTTTTCTCACTGATTAAAGAACAAAAATCTATTTGAACTACAGGCCTGATCATTGAACAGATGTGTGTACTGTTCTGTCCTTGTGTTGTAAAAAGTGTACAGTGGTTGGATAAGGAATTACACAGCCTGGGATTGAGGAGAAGAACAAATCTGAGCCTCACAACCACTATAAAATCTACTGTTCAAGAAACAAGCGGCTACCTGCACAACACCCCTTGGTTACATAGTTGTAGACAGAGTCTTTCAAAAAATGGTCATGAATGGCCCATTTATTATTCACTACTGGGATCAGAGCGTGTGTGTGTGTGTGTGTGTTGTGTGTGTGTGTGTGTGTGTGTGTGTGTGTGTGTGTGTGTTCTGCCTGTTTCTGTATGTATATATCTGCATGTACACAATTATTATAATGTATCCTATAGGCAGGCAGAAGATCAAACTAGCAATGAAACATTAGGCTGTAGTTGTGTAATTTCTTTTGTAAATATTTTTTTTTTCTGTACATACATAATAAATACTAACAAGAACAGGAAGAAGCTGAAGAACTACCTATTTTCATGTACGGCATAGCTGTGCCCGTGGCTGAGCCTGTGACCGTTGGGGCTGGTGCTAGTTAGTCCTGCTCATCATATCTTCACACCAGCAGAAAAAGAACACTGATGAGTAGCCTACAATCAAGCCTCAACGCTATTTACCGATAGTGAGAATGATGCTATTAATAGCGTGACACAAAACATTATTTTTCATTTAAGCATATCTAAGCACTGCTACTGCACCGAGTTTGATACTATAAAAGTGTTTGCAGCGAGTTTCGGCATCAATCGCTGATTTTCGAAACAACAGCAACGTGCAAGGTGTTGAAGCCAATGATTTTTATGAACTTATACAGACTAAATAATAATAATGAAGGTCTACGTAGGCGTCGAAGTCGTGTGCACAAGAACTAGACTACGAAACACAATCATACAAACCTGCTACTATCACTAAGTCTTAAACGAAAGCTTCCTGACATTTTTCATCTGAAGCACGCATGCAGCATGTTTGATCAATGTCAAGTTATGAAACAGTGGAACTACCCGCAGGCTACTGCCCAACTTTCGGTGGTTACACAAGCACATGTTCTTTCCCGCGGTATTTAGTTGGGATGGTGTCTTTTAACCAGAATATAATGGAAACGAAGAGCAGCTTTCGAAAGAGGTGGAACAGCAGCAGTTGTAGCAGTCCTACTACCATTAAACTTACTAGTATAAGCAATAACAGCAACTTGTAGCTGTTGCTGTTGCTGCAGCAGTAGTAGCAACAGCGATACATTAATTCAACAACAGAAGAATATTCATCTAGTCCAAATCGAACTGAAATCTAGTGCTGAATGCGTGTGTACAGATTGTGCACGACAAGAATTATGAGACATGTTGATATATCATGCAAACTGCTGTCAATCCCGCAGTCTTGAATGAAAAACATGTGCTTCCAAATGAAGACCCACACTGGGCGACGAGATCAGTATGCTTGCATCCGTTGTATCGATCGGAGAGTCCATCACTATCATCACAAGCTGTATGAGTGTCCGTGAGAGAGAGAGAGAGAGAGAGAGAGAGAGAGAGAGAGAGAGAGAGAGAGAGAGAGAGAGAGCAGAATAGAACAGAACAGAACAGAACAGACCACTTCATTACTCAAGGGTAGAAGCATTTTGGTCCCACTGAACCTGTCTTAAAATTTAAAAAAATGTTCTTAACCAACAAATGTCTATCAATTAACCTCAGGAAATAATGTCTATAGGTCATTGTATGAGGCAAGAGAAATTAGAGGAGCTAGTCAAAACAGGAAAGCTGGTGGGAAGAAGGGCGCCAAGCAGACCCAGAGAGAAAATACTGGACGGGATTATGCAGTGGATGAGGACAGAAAGGTGAAAGATGTACTTGCAGCGACAAAGGATACATTCATATGGAGGGCCATGATTTCCAATGCCATGTGGCTGGGCACAGGATTCCATATGTATATGTTAATCAGTCAAATGTATTCTAAAGCATGGAATAAAGGCAGATACATGTAAAGCAAGTATATGCCAACCCCTAACAACAACAACAACAACAGCAACAACAACAACACCACACACACACACACACACACACACATATATATATATATATATATATATATATATGTGTGTGTGTGTGTGTGTGTGTGTGTGTGTGTGTATACATATATATACATATGTATACATATATATATATACATATACATATATATATATATATATGTGTGTGTGTGTGTGTGTGTGTGTGTGTGTGTGTGTGTGTGTGTGTGTGTGTGTGTGTGTGTGTGTGTGTGTGTTATAGATTACCAACATAGACGATAGAAACATGCGACAAGAAGATAAGTACAGGAAGCAATACAGAACAATCAGGCGCAGGACAGGGGGAAAGGATGGCATGTCAGCTGTAACGCTTTGATGAGAATAGGTGGACGATAACACATGAAATAGGCAAAGACGAATAAATACTATCACTGAAATTAAATCAGTAGGAAGGGAGTGAAGAGGTCAAAGATTTGATAAAGATAGCGGCGTAAAAGTGGAATAAAAATAGCTGACTAAAGGTTATGTTTTAGTAGAATGTTTGTAGATCGAGAAAAGAGGTTTTCATTAGAATAATTGTTTACGATATTTCAAGCAGATATTTGTCAAGCTTTCTTGTAAAGCTCTTTAGTGACACATTGATGAAAATGTATTCCAAAATTGAAATGCTCATTGCTTTAAACGGGCTGTGTCTAATATCGGTTTTGGAACATAAAGATGGTATCCTGAATTTGTGTAGTGTGTGTGTGTGTGTGTGTGTGTGTGTGTGTGTGTGTGTGTGTGTGTGTGTGTGTGTGTGTGTGTGTGTGTGTGTGTGTGTGTGTGTGTGTGTGTTCATTTTGATATAAAATAAAAGAAATTAACGTACTATGAAATCTGTGGATATGCAGCTCACTTACGCGCTGAGGAACATTTCTTCCTAGTGGTGTGTTGGCAGGCCAATTAAATTATACTAATCTTGATACAATCGTCTCAGAATCCGCAGGTGACATTGCCAGAAATGTTGTAAACTTCAAATTTATCATGTAACGATTTTCTTTCTTTCATTTTGTATTAATTCGATAAAACTGATACAACTTAATGAAGTGGTCTCACATGCGCATTAATACATCCTGTCTTCATAGCCCACTGAATTTTTCTCAGGACCAGCATTATGAGGACGGTCCGGTGCCCTCACGCCCACCTTCACCCCACCCCCACCCCCATCTCCCCACCCCACCCCTCTTCCGGGCTGCTTTACTTTCCTTTGCTTCAAGTTCCTCCACGCGCTTATCAACTGTCATTTTCATTCACACAGCTTACAGCCCAGTGCCCGCCTCAGGAGAGGAGAGGGTTCACTAGGAAAGTCTGGTGTGTTACTTTCCAGGGACACATTTTTGTCCGATGGATTAATTAATTAAAATGCAAGCCATTTGGTACACTGTATTGACGAAATCATGTTATATGCTGTTTGACGCTTGGACAGCTCAGCGGGGGGCGGGGGTGGGGTTTGGAAGCCCTGAACTCCCTTCCTCCATAATCTGCCCCTGCACCTCGATCTCTTCCTCATTCTCTCCCCTTCTTCTTTTCTTTGTTTCCTCATCCTTCTCTAATCTCTTTTTCAGGAAAAACTGAAACAACATTAAAAGCGATACTACATAAATGATGGAATAAACAATTGCATTATGAAACATGGAACATCAGAACAATATTGCATTATGAAACATGGAACATCAGAACAATGTTGCAGAAAGGTGAATTAGACAACTTCAAAATGGAGATGGAAAGGCTTAACATCAGAATTTTAGGACTAGGGGAAGTGAGACGGAAGGGAGCAGGCATGATAACATCAGGAGAATATACAGTGATATACTCTGGTGGTAATTCACATGAAAGAGGAGTAGGCATCATAATGGACAAAGACAAATCAAAAGCAGTTAAGGGATACTGGGCTGTGTCCGACAGAGTTTTACTGGTCAAATAGAGAGGCAAGCCATTTGATATCAACATCATACAGGTGTATGCACCAACATCCGCAAGTACTCAGGAAGACATCGACAACTTCTACGAAGTTTTAGAGATGGCCAAGGTCCAATGTAAATCACGAGAAGTTACAGTCATAATGGGAGATTTTAATGCTAAAGGGTGGAGGATGTAGTTGGACCTCATGGCCTTGGTACAGAAAATGAAAGGGAGGGAAACTTGTAGAATGGGCACAGATGAATGAGTTCATTGTAGGAAACATCTGGTTTGAGCAGCCTAACAGAAGTAAATGGACTTGGATGAGTCCAGGAGATAATACCAAAAATCAAATTGACTACATCCTGATCAACAAAAGATTTAGAAATTCTTTACTGTCAACAAAAACACTACCAGGCGCAGACTGCAACAGTGACAACAGTCCTGTAGTGGGAAGGTTTAGGCTGAAATTGAGGAAAAGTAAACAGATCAAAAGCAACATCAAACTAAACCTTGGACTCTTAAAGACAGATGAAATGATACGTCAAATATTTAATTGTACATGTTCAAAACAAATTCAGTGCTCTGGAAGACCTTGGTGACATTGAGGAACACTGGACAAAGATGAGAAGTTCTGTAAATGAAGCTTGTGAAGAAATCCCTAAGGCAGATAGAAAAGCAAAAAAGAGCTGGATGACTAATGAAATTTTGGGCCTGATGGAGGAAAGGAGGAGAGAAAAGAGAAACGAGGAGATATACAGGAAGATAAACAAAGAAATCAGGTATAGGTGCAATGGAGCTAAGGAAGCTTGGCTGAACACAAAATGAAAGGAGATAGAAGACCGACACAAAATGGATCCTCAGGGTATGTACAGACGAATTGAAGAAATTGTCCACAGGAAAAATACATGCACATCAACTGGTTGCTTAAAATCGAAAGATGGCACGCTTATCACGGAGAGTACATTAAAGATCTTTTTGAGGATGACAAAAACGAAGAACACATTATGAAAAAGAACTTTGAAGGACCACCCATAATGAAAGATGAAGTTAGAGCAGCACTGAAAAAGATGAAACCAGGAAAAGCCCCAGGACCAGACAACATTACTACAGAGATGATTGAAACCCTGGAGGAATTTGGCATAGAAAAAATAACAGTCCTCCTAAATGAAATGTATGACACTGGTAAAATCCCCACAGACATGTCAAAATCAATTTTCATTGCACTTCCAAAGAAGACAGGGGCTATAGAATGCGAACTCCATCGCACAATCAGTTTGATGAGTCATGTAACAAAAATCCTGTTAAGAATAATCATGATGAGGATAAGGAATAGAATCAAAAGAGAAATAGCAGAAGAACAGTGTGGATTTGTGGAAGGGAAAGGAATTATTAATGCCATATACATCCCAAGAACTATCATAGAGAGGTCAACTGAGATGAATAAGGATTTGTATTTATGCTTTGTTGACTATACCAAGGCTTTCGATCGGGTAGCCTACGACATGAAGAATTGATCAACCAACTGGAGATACTCAATGTTAATGGAAAATATCTACGAATAATCAGGAATATGTACTGGGAACAAACAGCTGCACTGAGAATAGAAAACAATATAAGCTCTTTCCAAAACATCAAAAGAGGAGTCAGACAGGGTTGTGTTTTGTCACCAGATCTGTTTTCACTATACAGCGAAAACATCATGAGAAACGTAGAAGAAGACCCTGGATTAAAGGTTGGAGGGAAAATGATAAACAACATTCGATACGCAGATGACACTGTGCTAATTGCAGAAAATGAAAGGGACCTACAAAACCTTGTGAATATACTAGAAATAGAAAACAAAGGTAAGGGGTTGGAACTAAACAGCAGGAAGACTGAAGTCATGGTGATCAGTAAAAAACATGAAATCCCCTCATGCAAAATAACAGCAAATGGCACAACCTTGACACAGGTTAATAAGTTCAAATACCTGGGAACGGTCATTTCATCAGACGTCAGATGCACATCGGAAATAGCTGGCAGAATCGGCCAAGCCAAAACAGCATTCAAGAAGATGACAAGCATTCTTACCAACAAATGCCTATCAATTAACGTCAGAAAGAGAGTCCTTGTATGTTATATAGAACTAATACTGTTGTACGGATGCGAGGCGTGGACAGTCAGCAAGCAAAGCCAGAGCAAGATTGAGGCAGCCGAGATGTGGTTTCTAAGAAGAATGTTGAGAGTACCATGGACAGCAAAGAAAACAAACGAGAAAGTCTTGATGGAGGCAGACACAAGTCGATCACTGATAAGAAAGATTAGGAAAAGACAAGCAACATTTATAGGCCATTTTATGAGGAAGGGGATTTGGAGCACCTGGTCACCACGGGAAAGCTGAAGGGAAGGAGAGCACCAGGTAGACCAAGGGAGAGAATGCTGGACGGACTTGCAGAGTGGCTGGGGATGAGGAGGGTGGGGGAGATGCTGGGGGCAACGAGAGATAGAGATGGTTGGAAGTCCATGGTCGCCAACGCCGTGCGGCAGGGCAACTGATGATGATGATGATTATGAAATAAAACCTTAAATTCCGCTACGATATTGCAGGAACTGAGCGCAGCCTCACTTTTAAGACTAGGCCTACCAGTGTTTGTCTGATGATGGCTCTTCTTTTTACTTGATGGTGGTGCTTTCGTTCATAGTCTCTTTTCAGCAAGGCATTCAACGGTGTGATGGTTCAGGGTTTGTTTGCAAAGGTATGATGCGCGCGCGCCGCGCGCCACACACACACACACACACACACACACACACTGCTTTTTTTTTCTCATCAATTGTGTGTCTAATGTGTACAAATGAAATACTTGATCTCGAAACTCGTCAGTCTACCGTGTCGGGCAATCGATTAAGAATGACTTGGGAGTAGACATTTCCCTGGACGACAACAGAGTATTTCTTCTCCAGTTCTCGTGTTCTGAGAGAGTTTCTTTCTGGAGATGCAGACCATTTCATTATCATTCTTCCGATCCGTTGGGACAGCATCAGAGTTCCATATTAGTTACAGTCTGGATATCCAATTAACGAACGATACGTCCTCTCCACACCTCTGCAGCTATGCCGTCAAACCCAGGGGATTTGTTGTTTAAAATCTTGTTTTCCTAATCTCATATTAAGTCTGATGTTGATATGAAGCGGGTCGTAATCTTGACTGGAATTGGTGGCTCGGGTCTGCTAAGGATACAGACGTCTTATAGGCCTAGGTATGTGAGTGGTTGAGGACCTTTTTGAAATGTTCGGCTCATGCGAACTCGCCGAATCGTATCGTGCCATCCTTTGCCTTCTTTGGTCCAGAGCCGACGTAAATGCTCACCGTCACCGTCACCGTCACCGATCCCTTAGACTGGCCCGTTCGTCGGGGCGCCAACGAAGACTTGACAACAACCTTTCTCCACTCCTCCCTGCTCTCTCCGCTTTCCTTAGGGTATCCCTCAGCTCCAGGCCCATCCACTCTCGAATATTATCTCACCATCTCTTCTTTTGTCTGCCTCTTTTCCTTCCTCCCGAGACTGTGCCTTGCAGGATTGTCTTGGCAAGGCCGGATGATCGAGTGATGTGTCCATACCATGTTAGTTTGCGTCGTCTTACTGAGGTCAGGAGGTCAGTGTAAGGCCCGATTTCATTTTGAATTCTTCTTTTGACTTCGTCATTTGTGATTTGATCTCTGTATGTGACGCCGAGAAGTTTACGAAAGCATCTCATTTCAACCGCCCTGATTCTTCTTTCCGTATCCACTGTTAAGGTCCATGATTCGCAAGCGTATAAGAATATTGATATGACCAGGGAACGCAGCAGTCTGATCTTTGAGCTGGTGGCGATGTTACTGTTGTTCCATATGGTTCTGAGCTTGGTCACTGCGGCTGTGGTCTGGGCTATTCTGGAGAGTATTTCGGGCTTAGATCCCTCATCTGACACGACTGATCCCAGGTATTTGAAACTGGGCACACTTTGGAGTTTTTGGTTATTGACGATTACATCAGCCATAAAGTGGTTGTTGCGATTGGTCATTATTTTCGTTTTCTCGGCGCTGATTTCCATGCCATAATCAGAGGAGGTCTTTCCAAGACGGTCCACTAGGTTGATTAACTCTTGTTCTTTTCCGGCAAGGCCGTCAATGTCATCTGCAAAACGTAGGTTAGTGATGTTTCTACCTCCAATGCTGACTGTTCCTTCATGTTCCTCGAGTGCCTCATCATTATTCTTTCTAGGAAGATGTTGAAGAGAATAGGGGAGAGTAGGCAGCCTTGGCATACTCCGACTGTCGTCCGGAACCATTCTCCAATATTGTTGTTGAAGAAGACTGCGCTGTTGGCTTTATTGTAGAGGTTCTCTATGACTCTGATTAAGTTGGCGTTGATGTTGTACAGCTTCATGGTTGCCCACAAGGCTTCGTGCCAGACTCTGTCGAATGCCTTCTTAAAATCGACAAACACATGGTAGAGCTCCTGTTGGTGTTGGAGGTTCCTTTCCATAAGGATTCTGACGTTGAAGATGTGTTCCGTTGTGCTGCGACCTGGCCTGAAACCGGCTTTCTCTTCGGCGACGATTTTCTCTGCCTGTGGTTTTAGTCTATTTAGTATATGACTTCACTGGGGTGACTTATGAGGCTGATGGTGCGATAATTTAGACATAATTGTAGATTGCCTTTCTTGGAAAGGGTGATGATCAAGGACTGAGCCCATGGTTTTGGCCACTCGCCTGTCTGCCAGATCTTGTTGCAAACGATCATGAGCATGTCAATCGCTGGGTCTCCTCCTGCTTGAACCAAAGGGTATATAGGTACTATACTCTTTGCTTGAACCATCTCTGCTGTGATGTTTACTTCCGCTGATTTTCCGGGCTTTAAGGATACCACTGCTGCCACTATTTCCTCACGCGTAATGCTATCTTTTGCGTCGTTTGATGATGGTGGGACAGTTTCCTAAAAATATTAAATCGCGAACCCCCCCCCCCCCCCATTATTTATCTTTTTTCAATATAGATCTATAACAAATAGAGCAAAATACATAACTACATTAAGCCTAGCTCTGTCTAAAAAAACAAGAGTGTCCTTCACCTCAGAATTTCCAAGGTGAAAGCAGACGTTATAATTGTTCATTCGTTAAAAGCAGCCTTCCTTGCTGTGGTGCGTGTGCAGTAAAAAAGAGAAGATGGCAGACCGAACGTTTTTCGTCGGGGGAAACTGGAAAATGAACGGAAACAAGACCTCCATAGAAGAGATTGTGCAACGTTTGATAAAGCCTGGCGCTTTGGACAGCAACACAGGTTAGGCTAACTTACTAAAATTGAAAAGTGGTTTGTGGTAGCGATTGGTACTATGGTAGTGTGTAGTGAGGAGACGTGTGTGCAATGTTACGTTGTCAGTGTGGCAAGGTTATAGATCTAATCATGCATAGTGTCGCCGGCTCAGAGGCCGGTAGCTAGGCTTACTTAGAACGTTTAATGCCGGTAACCGGGTAGCTTACCCCTAAAAGAACGAAGACAATGTTTGGAAAATTGACTAATATTACTACTAATAATTTTGTAACTGGAACCACCTCGACAGCACCACTGTGAACACCAAGAGATGAAGAGTCCTTTAAGGTGGCACTGGCCTCGGCCAGACGCCACTAAAAACAATGATGTTACAATGCTGCGCACCCCCAGACTTTCCGTTGCGTTAATGCCAGATCTTTGGATGCAGCAACGTATAAATTTGGATTGGATTGAAGTGAATATGTATAGGCCTAGGCATACAAGACATGCTTACTTTTGTTCGGTTGTAACCATTCTTAGTTGAGAAGATGAATCTACACCAAGTTAGTTGACAAGACGAAGAGCCTCAAGAGAATCGTAATCATGTTTGATAGACTTGTCTGAATCTGAAGGGAGGATTTCTTGAGAGTGGGTATGGAAATGGATGGGTGTTGATCTAGCATAACATTTTCCATCAAATCCTGTCTCAGACCAGAGGTTACCTCTTTCCAGAACAAACCAGCAGCAGAAAATGAACATTGATTACTGTATCCCCCGTTGGGTTGCCGGGGGGGGGGCTCTTTCAGTTTCAGTATAAATAGTATCCCTACCTTCTGGAAATTCTGTGCTAGAAATTTCCTCATTTCTGTCTCTCCCTTTGTTTCTGCCTTGTTGCTTTGCTTTCTGTCATTTCTACTTGTCATTTTCTGCCTTAGTGGTCCATTCACCTGTGTTTGTTCGATAAAGTTTTACGTACTTTTTTTTCAGATGGATAATTGGGTATATATATTAAGTGTATTTTTGGCTCTAAGGAGGCAAATTTTAGGTAATTTATGCCTGTTTTTATGTATGTTTTGGTGTCCTTATGTATGCTTAAATTTGTATTCGGGTGTGTTTTTTTAAATCTCCCTTGTGCGATAAATTGGACAGAATGGTCCTACCCCGGGGGCATGTCCCTAGATTATGTGCACGAATGCATTGATATATGGCCGAAAATTTGCTAGTTGGCCGAAAATTTGCGCTTGTTTTGTTTTGTCTTGTTGGAGACGCGCTTACATTGGTTTTTTTGTTCTTCTGGTTTGTGTTTGCTTGGGCGCGGGCAGTCAAACTTGTTTTGGATCATTGATATGTGTACTTAATTTTCTTTTCTTTTTTTTTTTCCTGTTGAACTTTTGTGTGTTTTGAAGCGGTTATAGCCGTGATATGGCTCTGCGCAGTCAGCTGGGCTTTAAACAACAATAAAAGAAAAAAAATTGCTGTAATTTATTGCTGTTTATACATCCATTACTTGTTTTCAGAGGTTGTGGTAGCCCCGCCAACTATCTACATTGCTTACACCACTGGAAAACTTGGAGAGAAGATAGGTGTAGCTGCTCAGAACTGTTACAAGACAGACAGCGGTGCATTCACAGGAGAAATCAGGTCAGTGGAACCTAATACAGGGATATAAGGTGGTGAGAATCTAATCCATATTTGATTTACTATGTAAATATACTTGCAGGGATGATTGTTTACTGGGATAAAGGAAAAAAAAGACTGGGAAACATGTCTCCCCAGTTTATACTTCTAGATTTTTTTTTAATTGGGTAAAGCATTTGTTTAGAAAGAGAATCTAGAGCAGATGCTCAAGTTCTTATTTGACAAGAATTTTCTTTCCTTTTTACTAGACATTGAGTGGTGATCTGGGTGTTTGTCTTTAGGGGTGAGATGATAAAAACCATGATTCCCATGTGCTGCATGAACTTAGCATATATATGTAAAAAAATCCAGCTTCATCCCAAAACAGTGGAGAGGTTGCCCCAGACAAAATTCCACAGAAAATATACTCTGGTGGTACTAGTCAATAGTAAGTAAACAAAAAGACAGGTGTACAGAAAATAAATTGGAAAAAGAGAGTGAAAAAGATTGCACCGTATGGTGTCAACATACTTTACTCATGGAGAACAACCTGCATTTCATGCAGGAAAATTCCATTGTAACAGAAAGGATCAGTCCAGTCCAGTCCGCTCCAATCTAATATGTATATATCATGACAACTGACATCAGAATGAAAATGTGTGTACAGCTTGTATCACATGTAAAACGACCCAAAGCAGTAGTCTATTGTGGCCAGTCTTTTCAAAGTCAAATTATTATGGGTAAACTAAAGTACATGTAACACACTTTTTTTTTCTTCAAAAGTTCAGTAGGACCTGACTGAAGACCTCACCAGTGCATACAGTTTATATGCAGACTTATGGTATTTGATTTGACATTGACATTATCAAATTGGATCTTTAAACTGGATCCTTCCATCACATGGCATTTGTGATATTAGTGCGTATAGGAGCTGCTATGCCATCTTGATAAAACTTAATCAGTGACTGTGTTGATATTGAACTTAAATTGAAGAAAGTGTTGTGAGTTCTATGACGCCTTGAGAAAACTGAATTTTGATCCGTGAATAGAAATGTTTTACGCAGATGTAGCGTAACTGTGTATATTATTAAAGAAGTTGTGCGTCTTTGTACAGTCCCTCTATGATCAAGGATTGTGGAGCTCAGTGGGTCATCCTTGGTCACTCTGAGAGAAGGAACGTTTTTGGGGAAGATGATAAGGTGAGCTGCGTCAATCTTACAGCATGGGCTAATTCATACATGGACAGAGGTCCATAATTTGGTTTGTGTAGGACAGGAATTTTTCTTACTACCTGCCTTCCACTACACTTTAAGTAGTGGTCTGGATGCTTGTCTTTCAGTTGAGATGACAAACTTCAGGTCCTATGTGCATACTGTGTATAGTGTTCATAGAAATACCCACAGGAACAGGGAGGTTGTCTTGGAAAGTTCTGTAGGAAAAGATGTGCCGAGAATTGCTAACTATGAATAGGAAAAGTAAGACAGGTGGTGTAAGTGGCAACATGCTTGCCTTTCATGCAGAAAAATGTTATGACAGAAGAATTAAACAATTTCAGTCCAGTCTGATTGAATTCAAATTCTGTGTGTGTTGTAACAGTTAACCCTTTGACTCGCGCACCCTGTCCATCACCATCCTGAATTGCCAACCATGCTTCCAAAGCAAAAACTTACCCATTCACTCCCTCTCCCTATCCATCAGTATCCAGCAGGGAGCTGATGGATAGGGTTCAGGAGTCAAAAGGTTGTTTTTCCAGTTGGTGGATAGGGTGCAGGAGTCAATGGGTTAACAGCTCTTTTGGCTCAGTGAAAAGATAGGGGGCCGGGGGCCTCTTCGGATCCCTTGACCAGTTTGTTTATTGAGGAGGTTTGCTGGAACGCAGCAAGAGACTGAATCTTTTATCTCTGTCTCATAGGTACAGCAGCTGGAAGATCAGTTTGGAGTTTGCTCAAGAAGGATTCTTTGCACTCCACCCAAATCTGCCAGCAGTTATTTGACAGACTTCCTGAGTCTGTGCAAAACCCTATGTGCTGGCAAAGTCTTGAAATGGGTAAAGGAGAAAAGTGACAAACTGAGACCACCAGAATGATGGAAACATTGAGATGGGCAGTGAACAGGCCAGTTTTTAATGTTGCAGGCTGGGATTGAACTCCAGGTATCAGATCTCGAGTCTGCAAAACTCTACCAACTAGCCTGTGTGAGGCATGCTGAGATTTGTCTATTTTTTTTTAATACTTTTATACTCATCACACAGCTGTCTACCCTAAAACTGCTGCTGGCAAGTATGCTAATGGAAAGGCGGTTTGATCAGAAAGCAATATTTTCTTCTCATGTTACTTCTTCTAGATTGAACAGCATTACATTGTTTATCTGAACCTATCACAGGTCTAAAAATCACACACAGTATACTATTATTTTTTAGATATATCCTTCAAATTAATGAATACTAATCTAAGAGTAAAGTTTTACTGTTGAAGTGTTGAGAATCATTATTATGTATTATTTTTCAGTTGATTGGAGAGAAGGTTGGCTTTGCGCTCGAAAAGGGCTTGAAAGTGATCCCATGTATAGGAGAGAAATTGGAAGAGAGAGACGCCAAGCAGACGGAAGAAGTTTGTTTCAGGCAGTTGAAAGCTATTGTTGGTAAGAAGGCTTTGTGCAGTCATCAGCTGTACTGAGCAGACACTTTCAGAGCAAAATCCTGTGCAATCCTACATTTCAAACCATTATTCACTGTGTTTGTTGTGTGTGTGTGTGTGTGTGTGTGTGTGTGTGTGTGTGTGTGTGTGTGTGTGTGTGTGTGTGTGTGTGTGTGTGTGTGTGTGTGTGTGTGTGTGTGTGCAGGGACATCATGCACAAAATACTGATGTAGTCTGTTGTATATTTTTGGTTTGGTTTGTTAACTTCAAGTGTGATGTGAAAGTGAAGAGCTCAAAATTTCATGCAGTAAGGGCTTCCTCAGAAGAAATTCTCTTAGTGGGGTCTGTCACTTGAAACCTTTTTTATTCTGCTTTTGAGAAAGCGGAATGATTTGGATCTGCCAGTATGAGGTTTGTGTGTATATCTGTATATGTGTATCCCTGCTTGTATGTCTGTGCCTGCATGCAGGCAAACCAGATTTCTCTTCTTTGTAGTTTTTTGTTTTGAAGTATAGATATGTAGTGTATTTGAAATGTCTTCAACTGGTCCTACATCATATTAAGAAATGTTGTGTTCTACAAATTGTTCAGGTTTTTGCTTTTTTGTTGCCATTGGTTTTGTCACAAAATATGTGTGATTTTTCATATTTCCTTGTTTGATTTATGGCCTTTTTATTAGGATGAAGACTGGGGGGGGGGGGGGGGGGGGTTGGGTAGGGTGGGAGCATGAAGACTGTGTTTCTGCTTTTTATTTGTGTGTATTTTTAACCCTTAAGTCAAAGTAATGCTAATGTTAAGCAGCAAACAGAAACCAGAAACACATGAAAATAGAATGAGAACACATATTTAATCAACAAAATGAGTGTCATCAATTTTTGGCCAGCTGCCTTTGTCAGTTTGCACAAGACACCAAAAACAAATCCATTAAATTTGGGACAAAAACAGTGATAACAGAACAGCAAGCTGCTTTGGTGTTTTTTTTAGAGCCTGAGAATTGGACTAGTATGAAATCATGAAGTGTTTATGAATTAGTGTAACTGGGAAGAAGTAGGGGAGAGAAATGCAATGAATTAAGTGAGGCTGAATTCTACTATGTGAATGTGGTCATTTGAGAGTAGCTCCCAGCATTCAAACAAATAGCTTTTTTTGTGTGTACTTATTTATTTATGTATTCGTTATTGTGTTATTTTGGTCTTGTTTTATTTTTTTTCATTTTTTTTTCATGCATGTATGTTTTTTTGTGTGTGTGTGTGTGTGTGTGTGTGTGTGTGTGTGTGTGTGTGTGTGTGTGTGTGTGTGTGTGTGTGTACAAACCCCAGTTTTTATATATATATAGGCCTATAAGCTATATGTATGTATATTTATTTATATATTCATATATATATGTATACACACACACACACACACACACACACACACACACACACACACACATATATATATATATGTATATATGTATATATGTATGTATGTATAATATAAACTGGGGTTTGTGTTTTTGCCCCCATGTCATTAAGTAAGTAAGTATGGAGATTTTTATAGCGCTTTCTATGGACTCAAAGCGCTTCACATATTTGAAAAGGAGGAGTAAAGTGGTGAAATGGGAGGGGAGAACACATTTTCAACAAAATACATAATACAAGAAATACACATAAACACATACATGTAGGCATGCACGCGTGTGCAGCAACGAATGCAGACACACACACGCACACACAAACACACCCACACGCAAACACCCACGCGCGCACCCACACGCACACACACCCACGCACGCATACAATAGAACAAGAAAATTCAGGTTTCAAAAGTACTGGCGGAATAAGTGAGTTTTCAGGTTGGATTTAAAGGAAGAGAGAGAGGGGCTGTGGTGGAGAGAGTGAGGCAGGGAATTCCACTCAACAGCAGCAGAGTATGAGAAGGAACGACCACCATGTTGCTTTCTATTGAATCCGGGGACACGGAATATTCTGTCGTCAGAAGCGGAACGTAAAGAACGAGAAGGAACATAGACTTGAAATAGATCAGATATATACGCTGGAGCAGTGCCCGAGATGACATGAAAAGAAATACAAGCAGATTTGTACTTAATTCTTTGTTCGATCGGAAGCCAGTGGAGTTGTTTAAAGAGAGGTGTGCAATGGTGTGATTTGCGAGCTTTGAAAATTAATTTGGCTGCAGAGTTTTGAACCTGTTGAAGGGGTTTGAGAAGAGTCTTGGGACAGCCGAGAAGTAAGGAGTTGCAATAATCTAATCTGGACAGAATACAAGCAGTTACAAGTGTTTTTGTTGCTTCATATGTGAGGTAATTACAGTCATAATATCAAGCAGTGTTTTTTCTTTATCTTTTCTTATTTCTTTATTTATTATTTCATTTGCTTGGTTTTTTTTTCGGTGTTTTTGTGCTGATGGTGTGTCTGTGCATGTGTGGCTGGTGTGAGTTTTTGCTCTTAAGTGTAAGATGTGTGTTTAAGATGTGTGTGTGTGTGTGTGTGTGTGTGTGTGTGTGTGTGTGTGTGTGTGTGTGTGTGTGTGTGGAGAAGGTGGGTGGATGAATGGGTGGAAGAGTTAGTGTGTGTGCATGTGGGTAGATATGGACAATAGCAAATGCTTTTGCAAGGACAGCATTTTGCATGCTGTGGTAAATACTTTTTTTTTGGACAATATCCATGTTTTAGCATATCATAGTGAAAAAAGCCCCCAATGAGGAAAGCGGGTGTAAGGCTGAAAATTTGGGAAATGTTTACATCGTTTTGTTGTCTTTTCTGTGCACATGCTGCTTCCTCTCTCTTTCTCTTTCTCTCTCTCTCTTTCTCTCTTTGTACATGTGTATGTATGTGTGTTTGAATATGTATGTATATGTGCATGTGTGTGTGTGTGTGTGTGTGTGTATTATATATATATGTATATATATATATATGTATATATATATATATATATATATATATATATATATATATATATATATATATATATATAGAGAGAGAGAGAGAGAGAGAGAGAGAGAGAGAGAGAGAGAGAGAGAGAGAGAGAGAGGGATGAAGGTTCTCCATTCCTGTTTGTTCTGCGCCAGCCTATGATCACTATAGAAGCCTGTCACACACAGTAGTATTGCTTTTTTCTGCTGCTATTTCAGTAATGTGCCTTTTCTCCTGGGACTAGATTGTCTGTGCGTTGCCCAAACCCCCCCCCCCCCCCCAGCTTGGAAGACTGGTGGATTGTGCTTTGTCAGGTGTCTTGTCCTTTAACCTGTCCAGCTTGGTGGCCCTATCAGTAGCCAAAGATATTGCAGGCATAGCTGTAGGGGTCCCTGAAGCACAGAAGCTCTCCAAGCATGATGGGGTGGCGATCCTTCGGGCACCTGATTTACAACAGTCTTAAAACAGCATTATATCGTGTATATATTGAGGGTTGTATTCCAGAATGATGTATGCCTTCTTTATTCATTGTAAGATACACCATTATAGCAGGAAACCTGCAGTATATACTGACACTTTCAATCAAGAAAGACACTCAACAAATTGTTATATTTTGTTGATTTCCAGTATTTTTGCCCTAGGCCTTGTTCAGGAAAATAAAACAATGAGATAGCATAATAACATTTACATAGAAAACTCATCTCACTTCCCTTAACCTCTTCAGTGCCACAGATGTATATATGTTAGGATAATGTATATCTCATTTGCCAACAACATATATGTAGGTTCACATCAGAGCAAGAATTTTCCTACCTCCATTTTTAAGCAGGGAAATCCCAATTCACATGGATCAGAAAGCTCTGTCCAGCTTCATGAATTATGCATGAGGTCAGCAGCCAATCACACTTTGCTATGGTCACTGCACTGCAGCGTTTGTAACTACTCTCTTGCCAAAGGTTTTAGCTATTTCATCACAGCAGATATTGAGACATGTTTTGGGTGAACTCTGACTGACCCACACTTCAGACCGGGTAAGAGGGGGGGGGGGGATGGGGGAGAGTCATGAGGCGATGGAGGTTTTGTTAATAGCTTTCAGCTGTTGTTTCAGCACATTTAGTCATTGAAGCTCCCTTGTAGGGTGTGTTCCATGTTCTCAAACTTGAGAGTCCAGTGCAACAGATGGTCATCAAAATTGTTGTTTTCTGTCTCCTGTCAGTGTTTCTGTCATTTGGGAGGAAATGGAAAGAAAGTTGTGGACGTGGTAGTGAGAGAGAGAGAGAGAGAGAGAGAGAGAGAGAGAGAGAGAGAGAGAGAGAGAGAGAGAGATAGTGTGTGTGTGTGTGTGTGTGTGTGTGTGTGTGTGTGTGTGTGTTACTATTTGATAGTTTATATGCATATAGGGTTTGGAGACATATCTTCAATACTTTTATATGAATGTTTTCTTAGAATATTTAGTTGTTTAGATTACTGATCCAGAATGTATAACAAGAAATCGTGTGAAATTATTTGTCAATTTTATGGCCCATTCTCTACTAACCAAAGTGTCAAATACAGTTAAAACTATCATAAATGGATAGTCTTTTCTTTTCACTTTCAGTAAAAAGGGTTATGATTACTTTCATGCAGTAACTTGCATGCTACAAGTTTTTGTTAATTATTACCCTACCTGTGCAAAAATCACTTTGCAAATAGCATACACTAGCAAAACAATGTACGTAGCAATGAAGGGGTTAATTAATTGCATTTCTCTCCTTGTTCCCAATTACCACAATTCACAAACATTTTGTGATTTCATACCAGAATAATTTTCTCTGGCTCGACAACAAAACATTAGGGAAGTTTACTGTTAAGCTGTTCTCGGTTGTTGTTTTTTTCATTTCCCCTTTAAATCTTGTGATAATTATTTCTTTGTTGTCTTTTGAGTATGTTGACAGAGAGTATTTGTGCTGGTCTTGTTTTATTGTTTAAATATACATTCCCACTCTGTTTTCATACATCTTTGGTTTCTGATTATGTTTTGTTGTTTTCATGTTTTGTCAGTTTTTTTTTTTTAATTTTTGGATTAGAGAAAACTGTTAACATATTCTTGTGCAGACAATGTGAAGGACTGGAGCAAGGTGGTGATAGCCTATGAACCTGTGTGGGCCATTGGCACAGGGAAAACAGCCACACCTGATCAGGCACAAGCAGTGCACAAGGCCCTCCGTGAGTGGCTGTGCAAGAATGTTAAAGAAGACGTGGCTAAATCCACCAGAATTATTTATGGAGGTAAGCACCAACTCATATGGTTTCTCTCTGAGCATCTGCTCATTCTCATGTCTTTCTTTTTGGACCCTTCACTGTCACCGAGGAACCAGAAATTAGAGCCAGACTTGAGATTTGTTTAAAAGAGAAGTGACTGTTGACTGCTACTAGCAGGTACCGGCAGCCAAAAATTAAACTTCTGAAAAGGTTATTAACGCTTATATTTCTGAAAAGTACAAGAAAAAATAAGCACAATGCAAAAAAAAGTAAGTCTCTAGCTGTATTAGGTCCAGAGATAACACACTTTGAAAACGGCAGTTTACATACTTGTTCGCCAATTGTGAAATGTAGCAAGTTTGCAGGAACCTAAATTTTCCAGAAGTCCTCAGACAGAGAATGTCATTCCTGATTGTAATTCTTAACAACATAAACTACATAAAAAAAAGCAAGCATACAAGCAGATCTGTTCATACATTTACACAGCAGTGCTGCAAACTTCATTAATATACCATTTTGTCAATGTTCGAAATTGCATGACATCATTTTTGCACCCCCATTACACAAAAATAAGAAGACAGAATTGAGATACTACAGACAATATAAATCTTTGAAGTTAAGTGGGAATATGTCATGAGATACTACAAAATTTTCCAGAACTTTTGTAAATGCCGTGTGGTCTTTTACTCTTAGGTTCTGTGACGGCTGCAAACTGCAAGGAGTTGGCCGGCAAACCAGATGTAGATGGCTTCCTGGTGGGTGGAGCCTCGCTCAAGCCAGAGTTTGTCAACATCATCAACGCCAGAAAGTGATCCAGTAACTGCATCTGTTTTTTTTGTTTTTGTTTTTGTTTTTTTGCTGTAGAGATGTTGCATCACAGTCACAGAGTTTGAGGAAACTGAACCAGGGACTGTGTGCTGTGGAGTACAGAGTGCATTGGTAACAGGCTGGTCTGTTTTTAACAGTGATAGGTTTTAGCCAGTAACTTTCATATTTTTAATGTTTATTTGTCAAGTTTTCACATATTTATTGTTAACAGGTGACTTTTTCTTCTGTCTGTACCCCATCAGTCACATCCGTTTTTTGCTGAGACCAAATGTTAGCATGGTCTGTTTTTGCATTTCAAAAAAGATACAGCAGTCAAGAATCCACCAGTATTTTATAGTAGTGTTTTTTGATAAAGTCTCAGTATGGACATAAAATGCTGAATGAAGAGAATGTAAGTGTAACTTCATGCAACTAAGATTTGAATAATTCAGTCCTGTTAGGTTGACTGGTATTGCATATGGTGTTTGTCAACCTAGATGCTGTGATGAAATAAGATCAGCTAGGTAATTTTGGTTGGAAAAGGATCCATTCTAGTTTGTGCCATGACTTTGTCCAGGTTTTGTTGATCTTAGACCTGATATTTCTAGTAATTTTGTTGTTGCTGAAATTGCTTGGTGGTGTTTCTTTTGCACAATGTAAGGAATTCATGTAGGGTATAGCCCTTTGAAAGAGATAATTGTTACTGTTAGGTCTAAAGTTGTTTTGTATCCCAGGAATTGCGATGCAAGTTTATGTAATGTCACTGAGCCACAGTAATTTATTTCAAGGAAATTGAAATACACAGAGAATCTTTTAATGCTGTTATGCTTAAAAAACTTTTGTTGTTGATACTTTCATTATTTAATAAAATGATTTGTTGTTTATGGTATTTTTTGTGAGAGAGATTACAAGAAGTTACAATATTATATTGTTTAAGATGCAAGATATGTCTATTAAGATGTAGGATCTGTGTAGAAACTACAGGAGAATATTGTGCTATCAGAAACCTAATTTTGCTGTTGCTGTTTTGTGCTTTCCAGGTCATTCAGATACCCCTTAGCTCCCTGTACCCTCTTTCCATCCTCCCTCCCATTCCCATACCACTTCAGAGATGGATATCATCTCTCTTGCCAAAGAACACGCTTGAGAATGTGCATTTATTTTGATTCAACCCCAGTTCTTTGTGTGAGTGGTGTTTGTGGTCAAGATAGAAACTCGCTTTGTTTTTGTTCTTTTTTTAATAAGCATCATCTTTCTTCCTATATGTGTCCAGATGTTTTGTGAATAAAGTCATTTGGGAAGCACGTTCTTTGTATTTCTGGTGTATGTTTTTATGCATATGGAGACTTCATAGTGTTAGTAAATTTGAATTGATTGAATGTGTGTGTGTGCGCGCGCGCGAGCAAAAATCAGAAACAAGAATATCTGGGATGTTTATGAAGTATTATATCATCAGTGAGCAATCAGGTTTGTCTTTCGTTCTTGATTTTTCAATTGTCCAGAAATGATACACATCTGCCTAAAAAAGCAGTCTGTGTGACTCCCATATGAATCTCTAATCACATTAATATGTTATCCATCTCGCCAGACCTGTCTGAAAATGTATTCCCACGTTTGTTTCACAAAATAACCCTCTGTGTGTGTGTTTGCTGTACAGTATAGGCTTCAAATGTTTAATGAGCAAGATATGTGGATATTTTCTCTCATTGCGACTTCTGTCTTTTCTCAAGAGAAATAGGTCAGGGCAGCATTCTGCTGTTTGTGCAAATATACTGCCATCACAACATACCACACAATTACTGACATCAGACCATGAAAAGGGTGTTCATGTTTCAGAGCTTCTGAAGAGAGGGAAGGGGGGCATAACAATAAATAGAAACAGCATTCAAGAAGATGAAAAGCATTCTTACCAACAAATGACTTATCAATTAACATCAGGAAGAGAGTTCTTGAATGTTATATAGAACCAATACTGCTATACGGTTGTGAAGCATGGACAGTCAACAAGCAAAGCCAGAACAAGATTGAGGCAGCTGAGATGTGGTTTCTAAGAAGGATGTTGAGAGTTCCATGGACAGCAAAGAAAACAAATGAGATAGTCTTGATGGAGGCAGACACAAGAAGATCATTCATAAGGAAGATTAGGAAAAGACAGGCAACATTTATAGGCCATTTTATGAGGAAAAGGGAATTGGAGCACCTGGTCACAACGGGAAAGCTGGAGGGAAAGAGAGCACCAGGTAGACCCAGGGAGAAGATACTAGACAGACTTGCAGAGTGGCTGAAGACAAAGAGGGTGGAAGAAATGCTTGAGGCAACAAGAGATAGAGACAGATGGAAGTCCATGATCGCCAATGCCATGCGGCAAGGCACCTGATGATGATGATGATGATGATATTGGGCTAGAGGCCTAGTTGTGTCCTCCTTCCTTCCTTTCTGCCCATCAGTTCATGGTGTGTAGGTAGCAATGATTCTACCCCCTCTTGTAGAGAATAAATGGTGGTCTAGTGACAGATGACACTACAAACTGAGGTCCTGGCCATGTATAGTATGCACTCATCAAAATCATGTGCCATGCTGCATGTTTTTAAAAAAAAAATTTCCAGATGGATTTTTCCATTGATGTATTTTATCTTTCATATGGAGGTGAGGGAAACAAAGACTCAAATCATCTTTTTTTTTCTTTTTTGTGAAATAAATCTGATCCTTTCAGTGTGCCCTGGCACCATAGAAATTATAAATTACTGGTAGGCCTACTGAAAACTGTTTTATTATAGAGCTATAGGCCATGGGAGAAAAGACAAGACAAAAATTATATTTCAGCTCTGCAAAAGTTTCAATCAATAATACTGACACATAGTAGGCCTAGTTGTATACTATTTTCAAAATCAGGCATACAGAAGTTTCTCAACTTCATCTTCTCAACTTCATCTGCTTTGGTGTCTGCTTGCATTACAAAAACCACCAAAAAGCCAGGAAATATTTGTTGCAGCATCAAGGTTACAGCACCATAAAAGAACTCTGAAGGCAAGAATTCAGTGTCTCTATTGTGTGATTGTTTTGGTAAAATATTATGACTTTTGTATTTGTGTTTATTTATTTAATAATTTTGTTAAAAAATTGTCATTTTGGTGACAGATTCAAGAAGCATCCTTTGTGTTAAATAGCAAGCAAGCAAACAGAATATTTTTTTTTGTTTTTGGATATTTTCAGATTGCACTTGTGTGCTGAATAACCCAACAGATTTATAACATTTTGAATTTCAATTTTTAGGAGAAACACTTCGTTTCTGTTGGATTATCAGTGTTTAAGGTGTTAAAGTCATTTACACTTTTTTGTCTGTGGGTAGATCTTAATGCTTGTTTGCTTTTGTGTGCTTTGTTTATGTTATGTTTCGTTGTTGTTTTCTGGTTTGTAAAATTTTACGTAAAACATTTTTTCATTGTTTTTTGGTTTTTAAAAGTTTACTTAAAACATTTTTTCTGTTTTTTTCTTTATTTTTCCAGAAAAATTGTCTTAAGTCTTCTTTTGTTTCCATTTTTTTAGAAATTGTTATTTTCTCTTTTTCCCCCCTGCTTTTTGTACATGTTTTATTGTCTAATTTGTGATTTTTTGTGTGCAGTATTGTGTGTGTGTGTGTTTGTGTGTGTGTGTGTGTGTGCGTGCGTGCATGTGTGTGTGTGTGTGTGTGTGTGTGTGTGTGTGAGAGAGAGAGAGAGAGAGAATTTGTGAGTATGTGTATGAGTGATTGTGTGAGTGTGTGTGTGAACACATACACAGTAAGTCACTCTGTGTGGATGATAGTGTGACTGCTTGTGTATGTGTTTATTTTTGTACCTAAAACTGTTGAGTATGATACACATCACCAGACAGGATTATGTACACTCTCACATGCACAAAACACACGCACCACATACACACACATAAATGTGCATGCATGCAAATACGAATATGCATGCCCACAATCGGACACAAAACACACTTGAATGCATGAGCATGAACACACACACGATCTGATTTGATTGTTCGCTCACTCACTTTCCCACTCATTCATTCATATTTCTCTGTGTTTGTCAATTGTGTGTGTGTGTGTGTGTGTATGTGTGAGGGAGAGAGAGATTAATAAAAGAATAAGAAGACTTGCTGGAGAGCGTTTATTCAATCACATAAGAATTCTAATAAACAAATAGATGAATATTGAATGAAAAAAACGCAGGCATGCACACACACATACACATGTACACACACACACACACACCACACACACACACACACACACACACACACACACACACACACACACACACACACACACACTCAAGTACAAGTGCATTAACTTTGAGACAAAAGTATCATTTTGTCAAACCATACCAAGGTCTGGGCAAGAAAACCAAATCCTTCCTGCAATTCTTTTTTTTATGTAAAGTGCAACAAGCATTCTCTGACATGGAATGTTTGCCTATGTAGATGGACTTATTATCATTATCATTATTTACTAACCCCATCTGGCAGCCCCACAACCACAAACAAAATGCCAAGTTCACACGTGATACAACAGGTCTCAAACGAGACACTTTATTTATTCCACTCTTCCCCTCCCCACATATGCACACACGTAACAATCAGCAATATGATGCTGTACATGTAATTGCTCGACTAGCATTCACAGGATCATAATTGGAACCGCATCTGTGGAATGGACTTGCTTATAAATGTATCTGGAGTTACCAATGCAACAGCAAAATTGTGGTACTAGTGCATTTGCAATAGAGAAGAAAAATTGTGTGTGTGTGTGTGTATATACACATATATGTAAATATATATATATATAATGTGTGTGTATATATATATATTTATATATATATATACATAAATATATATATATATATACATGTGTGTTTGTATGTATGTACGTATATTCGTGTGTGTATAATTCCCAAGCTTATGTCTGATTAATTAATTCCTAGATAATCACATTTTAAGTTACCAGTACAACATCAATGCAGTGGCACTGGTATGCTCTCACTTGGGGCAAAAAACAATATTATATGAATGTACGTCTTTAATCCTTTGACGCCCCACCCTATTCACTTTCATTCTGCATTGTCAACCATGCTAGTAAGCAAAAACTTAACCCTTTGACTCCCTCAACCTATCCATCAGCTTCCTGCAGGAAGGTAGTGGTTACGGTGAAGGAGTCAAAGGGTTAATTTTTTGCAGCTGGTAGATAAGGTATGGGAGTCAAAAGGTTAAAAATCATGAGTTACCAGCACAACATCAATTTAGTCACCCATCACCTGTCAGCATCACAAAAGTTGATAGTAGCCACTGTAGCAGTTGACGCCATAATAACTCCCTCATTTACTCTGGTCTTAACTTTTCTGTGCTACCTTGTAGACCTTCAGACTGCTGATGTTGGTGGTGATGTTCTATAGAAGATAATGGTCTGTCCAGATTTCATTTGGCCTCAACTTTTGTGTGTGAAACTATTGTCATTAGAATTGTGTTGCGGGTTGTATAGCTGATGTAGCCTATTTCATTTTTCTTTTGTTGATTCCTGCCAGCAGTTGGTGTTGGACTCTGAGTTCATTCAAAATACTTTTATTTGTTCTTTTATCTGTCCATTTGACTCTAAGAGGCCACCTGTAGGACCACATCTCTGCTGTTTTGATCCTATTTTCATCAATTTTTCTGCATGTCCAGGTTTCACAGCCATAAACTGCAATGATGATATAGCATTACTAACCAGATCAGACATTTTAGAATTTTGACTTTGAGGGCTGTTGAAGCTTCACCTTACGGAGTTGGATCATTTCTGTTTTGTCATTCCTACTTTTTAGTTTGATACCTTTAGTACAGATGCCACCATAAGCATTAACTGAGCCTATATATTTTAAATCATTCACATTTTCCAATGCTGTCTTGTTGATTTGAATATCCTCTCATGCTTGACTTTCTTCTCCTAGGTGCGTCAAGGTTTTGGCATTGATATACTCTTAACAAAAGGAAAATATATTGCTAGAACTTATGACTTGTTAAATATCAAACGTTGCATTACCAGTGCGACACCAGGTGGTAGCACTGATATACTTTAACAAAGTAAAATGTATTGCTAGAACTTACAAATATTAAACATCACATTTCAGTAATCGCTAATACGATGCTATAGTTTATGATTGTTGAACAACTTAAATGATTTTTCCAATACACAGAAGGCATTATGTAAGCCAAGAAATTCAATATGGCTACAACTTAGTCAAACTTAATCATCATAACTGCTATAAGATTATATACACATGTAAATATATATTTAATGAAACAAAGTGTAGCACATTACGTGCGTTCCATGGCACATTTCTTTTGCCCCAAAACATTAAGATGTGCACAGCTTCCAGAGTTGAGGACATTTGCAGGGGTGGGAATTGTCCTCAGATCTGCGGAAAGAATTCATTTCCCTGTATTACAAGGGCCCTTTCATCGGAAAATCCATATCCAGCTTCTTTTCTTTTCCAAAGAAAAGTATGTATAATGAGTATAATTTGTGATTTACTATGTGCATGTATAGAAATTAATAGCGCAACATATACCTTTTCCAAGCACTCTGAATATAAAATTTGATGCCTGAAATTGCACCAAATTGCACAATTTTAATCCCTTAAAGAATTTTCCAGGGAACCATGCCCACAAGCCCCCCTGCATTTCCATTTTTTTCTTTTCAGCAATTCCCACCACTGCATTTTCCCTCTCATGACAAAAGGGTGAGGAAAGGATGCATGTCTATATCCTTTCCAACCAGCCCCTGTCCTTCCCCTTCCATCAACCCATACCTCAGACGACCACATCGAGGTATTCTCAGTCTTCTGAACGAACCGGTAGCATGCTAAACTGGAAGTAGGAGCTGGTCAAGGCTGAAAAACCCCACAACACAAGAATAACAGCGGTTCGAACCTTCGCTCTCACACTTACCATCAGTTGCACCAACCACTTTGCCACGTTGACTGATAAAAACCGTAGGTTGTATGCTGTGTTTTCAACTCTGTACGACAACAAGATCCTTTCTGGAAGTGTACTCAAAATGGGACAACAGTGTCAGCAATTCATGTTTAGGTTCAGACGAAGAATGACTGCTGAAAACAGCTGTTGTCACCTATTGAACTGTTGCAATTGTGTGTTTCTTTAAATAGAGTCAAATAGTTAACCAAGCTGCTCAAAGGATGACCCTCCCTATGAATCTAATTTTTGGCCCTGCTAGTATATCTCCTACCCTTTTTGTTTCCACCCACCCAGCAAAACTGTCCAACATTTTCTCACTTGGTCTGCCTGGCGCCCCCTTTCTCTCTACCTTTTCTGTTGTGACTAGGTGCTCAAATTTCCCTTGCCTCATAAAATGTCCTATAAATGTTGCTTGTCTTTTCCTAATCTTCAATGATGTTCTTTTGTGTTTGCTTCTTTCAAGACTGTCTCGATTGTTTGCTTTGCTGTCCGTGGAACTGTTAACATTCATTTTAGAAACCACATTTCAGCTGCATCAGTCTTGTTCTCACATTGCTTGTTGATTGTCCATGCTTCACATCCGTTTAACAGGCTTGGTTATATATAACAATAAAAAACCCTCTTCCTGATGTCAGTTGATTGGCATTTGTTGGTAAAAACGCTTTTCATTTTCTTGAATGCTGTGTTAGCTTGGCTTATTCTGCTGTATATTTCTAATGTGCAGCTGTTGTCTGATGAGATAACTGTTGCCAGATATTTGAACTTATTAACTTGTCTCAGTGTTGTTCTAGTTGTTGTTACTTTACATGAGGGGATTTCCTTTCCTTTTTTAAACTGATTATCATAACTTTAGTCTTCCGAGAAATCAGTCTCGCTATCAACACAGCGTTTTCGTTCGTACGTTGACAATATCAGAATATGTGTATTGCAAATTGAATAAACAGTATCAATTTTCGGTTGCTATTAATGATGAATATGGCAGTCATTACCTGAAATGGGACCTTTAAACAACTTTTCTCGTGAATTTTGTTGGGAAAAAAGATAGTAATGATCAAATAGTTTTGAAATGTTTACATACGAAACGATTTTGAGGAAGCATCGAAGAATTCTTGAAATCAGAATATATTTCTGTGCAAATATATGTCTAGGTTTTACTTTCTTCGCTCCGACATGCAACCTACTCAACCAGTAGGTTGACTGTGGATAATCTTGGTCTGCCCCCTCCGCCTCCCCTTCTTTACCTCTACTCCGCTATTGCATTTCCTCCTTCCCCCACCCCACTCGCCATTATCCAAGTCCGTTTCACCTTCTGACCTTCCAGCAACCACAGCCGCCTCCCGATTTCTAATCATCTTTCACTATTTCCTCTTGCCCAACAGGGCCCGTGTTTCGCCTTCACTGTCGTTAATGGGGCGTGTGTTCCTCCGGTCAATGACGCTGGGGTCAGAACAGTTCCAGCCTATGAGCCTGTCAGTGTCCAGAATCTCAGGCACTGTCTCATTCTCGTCCACGTCAGGCTGGGATTCCAAAGTGTGATGTCGACGTTTGTTTCCCTCTGTGCTATTGCGGATCCCATAGCCAAAGTAAATGGCGAAGCCTGCACAAGATCAAGTTAAAATTAAATGGAAACGACTGGCGTTTCGTCAAACGATATGTTTGTCTAGCTCTGACTAAACGGAAAAGTATGGACAGATGATTATTGGCTGAAACAAAAGTAGGCCTATTTTTAGAACAATTGACACATGACCTTGATGTCCTGTCTACAATTAATTGTGTTGTGTTGTGTTGTGTGTGTGTGTGTGTGTGTGTGTGTGTGTGTGTGTGTGTGTGTGTGTATGTGTGTGTGTGTGTGTGTGTGTGTGTGTGTGTGTTTCGATGTCAATAAAATCTTTCAAAATAAAAATAATTTACAAACCATCAGTTATAGACTAAAGTTAGCAAATGAAATTTTGTAAAATGTACGGATAGTTTCGTTTGCCTGATTATCTCAACATTGGGGAATATCTGACAAGTTAATAATATCTCAGTTGACAGCAGTCATACTTCAAATTAAACCAGCTGAAATTATCGGTTTATCAAATAGAATGACTGTCAAGGACTGACATAAAGTAAGGCCAATGGAGATAGACTGTCATAGCCCCAGGAGAGCAGAAGAAGGGTTGTTATATCAGACACAATTGTGGGCAAGTTTTGAGTAACACAAACAGGTGCTCAGCTACTTGCTGATGATGCACACACACACACACACACACACACACACACAAACACACACACACACACTACACTGTACATGTAAGCAATAGGCCTATCAAGTTTCCAATGATGATAAGTACATGGGCTAATATAATACAGGACATACACACACACACACGCACACACATACACACAAACACACACGCAAACACACACATACACAGATATATATATATATATATATATATATATAATGTATATATATATACACACATATATATATATATATATGTGTGTATATGGAGTGAGTGAGAGAGAAAGAGAGAGAGGTAGAGGGTAACGCCATAGGTTATAGAATTTCATATAAAGTAATGTAGAATTTTGTTTTATCCATTAGTCATTATTACCTATATCACCTACACGTATGTATGCACCATGGTGCATACATACGTGTAGGTGATATAGGTAATAATGACTAATGGATTTAGTAAAACCTACGTGGCGGACTGCTATAATTTGTCACAATTTTGTTTTACTTTTCGGTATTAGCTCATGGAAACTAATGAACACTTTAGCAGATTTCGTTATTTATTTATCAATATCTCTATTCTTTTGCACAGTGTCTAACTTACAGTACACACACACACACACACACACACACACACACACACACACACACACACACACACACACAACTACAGCAGTACAACACATTCATATCAACCTATCCTGCATTACTCCCCACTGCGCGCGCGCGCGCACACACACACGCACACACACACGCATACTCTCTCACACACACACACATACTCTCTCTCTCACACACACACACACAAACGCACACACACACACACACACCACACACACAACAACACACATCCTCATTTGAAAAACGTCTATTCGCACACTAGCCCTTGTATACCTAGCACAAACAAATAAACAAGCAAACAAACGAGCACACAAACAAGCAAACAAACATGCATACAAGCAACAGTCACAAATTACGTTATAGCCGCCTACATTGGTTTCATCAGGATCATACAGTACACAGAAGTCAGGTCAGTGTCATTTCTGGTTAGCTTGACAAAGACTAAGCAGCTTAAAACGGTAGTGACTGCAGGTACCTTTTCAAAGAAAGAACTCTTAGTCCAAGCCGCATTATGTAAAGACAAACGGTACCCCATAAACCCGAAGCGTAGAAAACAGGAGTGATAAAAACTGTTTTCAACTCATCTCTCTCTCTCTCTCTTGCTGTTTGACCTTTCCTAACCCTGAACAGGGCAGTTACACATTCACAGATTGGTGGACTGGTCGCTGCACGTGTAGTTTTTCCTTGATCCAGACCAGAAATTATGCTGTAAGATATGAAGAGGGTACTTCAAGCCAACCAGGCCTTACATATACAGTTCAAACTAGTGCCGTAGGGTTTCAGGCAGGCTGTCTCCTTTGATAAAGCCGTTCAATATGACGCCGTAACTTCACAGTTGGCTTGGCTGCCCGCATTATAACGGTATATATTCTGGTGGTGACAGTTTCTTTTTTAAGTTTCGTTCTTCTCCCCTGTTTGAAGAAATTGCCAGCGCATAGGATTTTGGTCAGGCTCAAGGTGTCTGACAAAGAATGTCTGGCAGATTTGGGTGGTGCGCATATGGAGTTGTCTGAGTGCAATGTGTTTGTCTTGAACGATCCCCAAACTGCAGCACGTTCAAAGCATTACCAGGTATTATGTAGATCACTCATCAGAATGATTAGGAAAAGACAGGCAACATTTATAAGCCATTTTATGAGGAAGGGGGATTTGGAGCATCTGGTCACATCAGGAAAGCTGGAGGGAAAGAGAGCGCCAGGTAGACCCAGGGAGAAAATGCTGGACGGACTTGCAGAGTGGCTGGGGACGAGGAGGGTGGGGGAGATGCTAGGGGCAACGAGAGATAGAGACAGATGGAAGTCCATGATCACCAACGCCATGTGGCAGGGCACCTGATGATGATGATAATGCCCCTGTTGACACCTTTTTTGTCACCTTGGGTTGGAAATATGTGGACCAAATTTGATTTAGGAAAAAAATATAGTAATCATTAAATTTGCGTACAGAAATCATTGTTGCCTCATTTTTGTCTGGAAACGCACGGGGGCACGCATGCATGCGCACACAAACACACACTTGTGCATGTTCACACACAAATGCATATTTACACACAAACACACACACACACACGCACAGACAGATGCACGCAAACACACAGACACACACATGGGCAAAGACTTGTACTGCATGCGTGGAGTTGATTTACAAATGACATTCTGGATTGACATCACTTCTGTGAGAGTTTGCCAATGTTTGCCTAGTTTTGAAAGCGTTGACTGTGACACAGTGTAATAACAACAGAGTCTGGCAGAGGCTTCCAGTTTAATACTACTCTTTCTGTACACAGTTACTTCTTGTTTTAAGCACAGAGAAAGACTTTTCTAGTTTTATGGCATGGCCTCCTGTTTTTGCCACGAACATTTCAGCTTTTGGTGGTCAGTATTATACTCATATAGTTATATAATAGTATGATATACTGCCCATCACCACTGAAAAACTTGTTTATGAGCGTCGGTCATTTGTCCTACGTCCATGTTCCAGACTGGACAGACCAAGGATTGCTAACCTCTCTGAATTAGATTTTTGACTTGGAGAGTAGCGAGGAACTAGATTCCCCCTTCCACCCCCATTTATTCGTGATACATTGCTAGTAGTGTCCCTGCAAAAGGATTTTGTGGTGAAATTTCCAGTGTGTGTGCATATTCTGATGTTGGATGTACCAAAGTGTTGTCACAACACAGTTTGAGGAACTTGAGCGTCATGTGCTGTAAATCTTATTTTCGCCTCGTGAATTTCAAGGTTAGTGGCGTGTTTCTGTACGTTTGTGTATTTCACCGTTATTTTCGCATGTTCGTGTGTTCGTCTGTGTTTTATTCTCGGTGCTGCTTTCTCGTTTCAAAACTAAAAGACTTAGAAATAGAAACTCATTCTTTCAGAAAGTTGTTTTTAATTCAGACTATTTCGTGCTGTCCTGCTTAGACACTAATGCAAACAGCTCCAAATGACAAGACATTTCAAATATTTTTAGTTTAATTGTGTCTGTTTTAGCATTCTTTAGCTTTTTTTTCATCTGGCCATTCATTAGTTGCCTGGAAGTGAACAGCTGTAACATCTAACAACTTTCTTTGTAAACTTCATATAAATGTCAAAATTGTCAACATAACGTTGTAAACTTCCTTGCCATAGTATTCTGTCAGGTATTTATTGCGAAAAAAATCGCTGCCCTAGTCCTGTGGGACAATTTAAGAGGCATGGGGTACTAAAAATAATGGTAACCCTGAGCATGCCAGCTTACTGATCTTGATTTGGAGCTGTTTAAAGTTTTGAGTAAGAGATGAAGACTTGGGATGGATATAAAGAGAACATCTAAACTACATTATCAGATTAGTCAGTTTGAGTTATTATTTTTAGATGAATGTCCTGTCAAAACGAATGAACAGAAATGCCTCGTTTCAAAAACCGTTTTCAAATAAATCTTGTTCAATCTACTTTAAACTTTGTCCTGCGCTTGTATCCAAAATTGCACAATCAAATATTTCCAGTCAATGAGAAAGGCAGTGAATATCTGATATGCCTGAAGATATATCTGACACAAAGTCATTTGAACTGTTAAAGACCATCCCATCTCTGTCTCTTAATATCTGTTCCTCCTCTTGCTCTTTCTCTCTCTCTTTGTCTCTGTATGTGTGGGTGCGTGCGTGCGTGCGTGCGTGCGTGTGTGTGTGTGTGTGCGTGCGTGCATGTGTGTGCATCTGTCTGTCTGCCTGCTTTTTTCATCAACATTCTCTCAGCTTTTGGTACCTCTCTCTCTCACACACACACACACACACACATATATATATATATATATATATATATATATATATATATATATATATATATATATATATATATATATATATATATATATATAATTTCTGTCTTGTTTCTCTCCTGTGCTCTTCCTGTCTCTGATGTTTGATTTTGATATCAATCTGGGCATATTTGTCTTCTCTTTCTCCCTGTTCCTTCAACTCTCTCTCTCTGCCACTCCATCATTCACTACCCTGTTCACACCGTCTCGTCTCCTTTCATTTTCTTTCCCCTTATATCTTTAGATTCCTGTCTTTGTCTCCCTCCATCTCTCTCTTTCACAGCTGCCAAGTTTGGAATTTTCCAAAATGTCCAAACATTTGATGAAATCATTTTTCCAAAATGGTAAAGCGTCAGTCAGTAGCAAAGTTCAGTTTGCAGATCAAACTGTATGCAAGACTACACATACTTCAGATTTCATTATAGCTGTCTTTCTATTAACATTTGTTATTTTAATGTTACCATTAAGTCTCTCTCTCTGTCTCTGGAAAATTGGTATACAATCGGAAAAAATCTGACCCTCGTTTTTCAAGACTGACATTTTCCAAGACTGGCAATTACTTTACGTTGTGTTACTCTGTCTTGTTGTGTGCGTCGTGTATATCACCATATGAGAGCAAATGCCCCAAACAATTTCATAATCTCTGTCTCTTCATTTCTCTGTCTATCTGACTCTTTATCACTGCGCTTAATTTTTGGCTTGCACGTTAGACTTCATGCAAGATCTGCGATGAAGGCTGCGTGTGTCGGTCTTGCAATCGCAGTCTTCTTTTTCAAGTATCGTTTTGTCCACTATCATCGGCTTACAAGCGTCTGGATTTCGTCTCCAATGATTTTCTTACGACTGCCGGTGTTTATGACGTGTCCAATAATTTGTTTGACGTCTAATGGTGTACGGATGTCCCCCGCTATTGGGTACATACACTGAAGTACATTTAATGTCTAGACAAAGAAGGTTATAATCTTCGGCAGACAAGCGAGCCACTAGTTCTGTGAAATGATGCATAATGATCGTACAAGTAGAACAAGAACAAAATTTAAAGGTGTTGGGTAATTTGCTCTGTGGCAAGTTGTGTTATGATGGTAGATAGACGGGTAATTACGTCTATGGTAGGCTGTGCTAAGATCATAGATGATGGGTAACTAGTTTTGGTAGGCTGTGCTAAGATCATAGATGATGGATAACTAGTTTTGGTTGGCAGTGCTATGGTCATAGATGATGGGTCACTAGTTTTGGTAGGCTGTGCTAAGATCATAGATGATGGATAACTAGTTTTGGTTGGCAGTGCTATGGTCATAGATGATGGGTAACTAGTTTTGGTAGGCTGTGCTAAGATCATAGATGATGGATAACTAGTTTTGGTTGGCAGTGCTATGGTCATAGATGATGGGTCACTAGTTTTGGTTGGCTGTTCTATGGTCATAGATGATGGGTAACTAGTTTTGGTTGGCTGTGCTATGGTCATAGATGATGGGTCACTAGTTTTGGTTGGCTGTGCTATGGTCATAGATGATGGGTCACTTGTTTTGGTTGGCTGTGCTATGGTCATAGATGATGGGTAACTAGTTTTGGTTGGCTGTGCTATGGTCATAGATGATGGGTAACTAGTTTTGGTTGGCTGTGCTATGGTCAAAATGATGGGTAACTAGTTTTGGTTGGCTGTGCTATGGTCATAGATGATGGGTAACTAGTTTTGGTTGGCTGTTCTATGGTCATAGATGATGGGTAACTTGTTTTGGTTGGCTGTGCTATGGTCATAGATGATGGGTAACTAATTTTGGTTGGCTGTGCTATGGTCATAGATGATGGGTAACTAATTTTGGTTGGCTGTGCTATGGTCATAGATGATGGGTCACTTGTTTTGGTTGGCTGTTCTATGGTCATAGATGATGGGTCACTTGTTTTGGTTGGCTGTTCTATGGTCATAGATGATAGGTCACTTGTTTTGGTTGGCTGTGCTATGGTCATAGATGATGGTAACTAGTTTTGGTTGGCTGTTCTATGGTCATAGATAGATGTTGGCGTCACTGTTTGTGGTATTGGCTGTGCTATGATCATAGATGATGGGTAACTAGTTTATGGTTGGCTGTTCTATGGTCATAGATGATGGTCACTGTTTTGGTTGGCTGTGCTATGATCAAGATGAGGTAACAGTTGGTGGCTGTCATGGTCATAGATGATGGCCTTGTTGGTGGCTGTGCTATGACATAGATGATGGGTAACAGTTTTGGTTGGCTGTTCTATGGTCATAGATGATGGGTCACTTGTTTTGATTGGCTGTGCTATGACAAGATGATGTGTCACTTGTTTTTGGTTGGCTGTGTTATGATCATAGATGATGGGTAACTAGTTTCATTGGCTGTTCTATGATCATAGATGATGGGTCACTTGTTTTGATTGGCTGTACTATGGTCATAGATGATGGGTCACTTGTTTTGATTGGCTGTACTATGGTCATAGATGATGGGTAACTAGTTTTGGTTGGCTGTTCTATGATCATAGATGATGGGTAACTAGTTTTGGTTGGCTGTGCTATGATCATAGATGATGGGTAACTTGTTTGTTGGTTGGCTGTGCTATGATCATAGATGATGATGAGTCACTTGTTTTGGTTGGCTGTGCTATGATCATAGATGATGGGTAACTAGTTTTGGTTGGCTGTTCTGTGGTCATAGATGATGGGTAACTAGTTTTGGTTGGCTGTTCTATGGTCATAGATGATGGGTAACTAGTTTTGGTTGGCTGTTCTATGGTCATAGATGATGGGTAACTAGTTTTGGTTGGCTGTGCTATGATCATAGATGATGGGTAACTAGTTTTGGTTGGCTGTTCTATGGTCAGAGATGATGGATCACTTGTTTTGGTTGGCTGTGCTATGATCATAGATGATGGTAACTAGTTTTGGTTGGCTGTGCTATGATCATAGATGATGGGTAACTAGTTTTGATTGGCTGTGCTATGGTCATAGATGATGGGTAACTAGTTTTGGTCAGCTGTGCTATGATCATAGATGATGGGTAACTAGTTTTGGTCAGCTGTGCTATGATCATAGATGATGGGTAACTAGTTTTGGTTGGCTGTGCTATGGTCATAGATGATGGGTCACTTGTTTTGGTTGGCTGTTCTATGGTCAAAGACGGGTAACTAGCTCTGTGTCATGATTGCACCCAGACAGATATCTAGCTTGTGGTACATTGTGTAACGAACAAAGATGGCTAATTAGGCTGTGCTGTGATTGTAGGCAGACATACGACTAGCTCTTTGATAGGCTGTGGTATGATCATAGATAGATAACTAGCTCTGTGGTAAGCTGTGGTATGATCATAGATAGATAACTAGCTCTGTGGTAAGCTGTGGTATGATCATAGATAGATAACTAGCTCTGTGGTAAGCTGTGGTATGATCATAGATAGATAACTAGCTCTGTGGTAAGCTGTGGTATGATCACAGATAGATAACTAGCTCTGTGGTAAGCTGTGGTATGATCATAGATAGATAACTAGCTCTGTGGTAAGCTGTGGTATGATCACAGATAACTAGCTCTGTGGTAAGCTATGGTATGATCGTAGATAACTAGCTCTGTGGTAAGCTGTGGTATGATCATAGATAGTAACTAGCTACTGTGTAGCTGTGGTATGATCACAGATAGATAACTAGCTCTGTGGTAAGCTTGGTATGATCACAGATAGATAACTAGCTCTGTGGTAAGCTATGGTATGATCATAGATGAATAACTAGCTCTGTGGTAAGTTGTAGATCAAGATAGTACTCTTGGTATGTTGATCAAGATAGATAACTAGCTCTGTGGTAAGCTGATGGTATGATCATAGATAGATAACATAGCTCTGTGGTAAGCTGTGGTATGATCATAGATATGAATAACTAGCTCTTGTGGTAACTATGTGGTATGATCAAGATAGATAACTAGCTCTGTGTAAGCTGTGGTATGATCATAGATAATATTGTTTTTGAACTAGCTCTGTGTAAGCTGTGGTATGATCATAGATAGATAACTAGCTCTGTGTTGGTATGATCATAGATAGATAACTAGCTCTGTGGTAAGCTATGGTATGATCAAGATAGATAACTAGCTCTGTGGTAAGCTGTGGTATGATCATAGATAACTAGCTCTGTGGTAAGCTGTGGTATGATCATAGATAGATAACTAGCTCTGTGGTAAGCTGTGGTATGATCATAGATAGATAACTAGCTCTGTGGTAAGCTGTGGTATGATCATAGATAGATAACTAGCTCTGTGGTAAGCTGTGGTATGATCAAGATAGATAACTAGCTCTGTGGTAAGCTGTGGTATGATCATAGATAGATAACTAGCTCTGTGGTAAGCTGTGGTATGATCATAGATAGATAACTAGCTCTGTGGTAAGCTGTGGTATGATCATAGATAGATAACTAGCTCTGATGTGGTATGATCATAGATAGATAACTAGCTCTGTGGTAAGCTGTGGTATGATCATAGATAGATAACTAGCTCTTGGTAAGCTATGGTATGATCATAGATAGATAACTAGCTCTGTGGTAAGCTGTGGTATGATCATAGATAGATATACTAGCTCTGTGGTAAGCTGTGGTATGATCAAGATAGATAACTAGCTCTGTGGTAAGCTGTGTAGATAAGATAACTAGCTCTGTGGTAAGCTGTGGTATGATCATAGATAGATAACTAGCTCTGTGGTAAGCTTGGTATGATCATAGATAGATAACTAGCTCTTGGTAAGCTGTGGTATGATCATAGATAGATAACTAGCTCTTGGTGAGCTATGTATGATCATAGATAGATAACTAGCTCTGTGGTAAGCTGTGGTATGATCAAGATAGATAACTAGCTCTGTGGTAAGCTGTGGTATGATCACAGATAGAACTAGCTCTGTGGTAAGCTGTGGTATGATCATAGATAGATAACTAGCTCTGTGGTAAGCTGTGGTATGATCATAGATAGATAACTAGCTCTTGGTAAGCTGTGGTATGATCACAGATAGATAAATAGCTCTTGGTAAGCTGTGGTATGATCATAGATAGATAACTAGCTCTGTGGTAAGCTGTGGTATGATCATAGATAGATAACTAGCTCTGTGGTAAGCTGTGGTATGATCACAGATAGATAACTAGCTCTGTGAAGGCTGTGGTATGATCATAGATAGATAACTAGCTCTGTGGTAAGCTAGTGGTATAGATCATAGATAGATAACTAGCTCTGTGAAGGCTGTGGTATGATCACAGATAGATAAATAGCTCTGTGTAAGCTGTGGTATGATATAATAGATAAACTAGCTCTGTGTAAGCATGTGGTATGATCATAGATAGATAACTAGCTCTGTGATAAGGCGTGGTATGATCATAGATAGATAACTAGCTCTGTGAAAGGCTGTGGTATGATCATAGATAGATAACTAGCTCTGTGAAAGGCAGTGGTATGATCATAGATAGATAACTAGCTCTGTGAAGCGTGTGATCAAGATGATAACTAGCTCTGTGAACGTGGTATGATCATAGATAGATAACTAGCTCTGTGGAAGCAGTGGTATGATCATAGATAGATAACTAGCTCTGTGAAGCAGTGGTATGATCAAGATAGATAACTAGCTCTGTGAAAGCGTGGTATGATCATAGATAGATAACTACTCTGTGAAAGCATGGTAGTCATGATGTAATAGCTCTGTGTAACTTGTATGATCATAGATAGATAACTAGCTCTGTGGTAAGCTGTGGTATGATCATAGATAGATAACTAGCTCTGTGGTAAGCTGTGGTATGATCATAGATAGATAACTAGCTCTGTGGTAAGCTGTGGTATGATCAAGGATAACTAGCTCGTGGTAGCTGTGTATGATCAAGATAGATAACTAGCTCTGTGGTAAGCTGTGGTATGATCAAGATAGATAACTAGCGTATCATAGAACTAGCTGTAGGCTGTGGTATGATCACAGATAGATAACTAGCTCTGTGGTAAGCAGTGGTATGATCAAGTAGATACAGTCTGTAGCGTGTATGATCAAGATAGATAACTAGCTCTGTGTAAAGCAGTGGTATGATCATAGATATAACTAGCTCTGTGGTAAGGCAGTGGTATGATCATAGATAGATAACTAGCTCTGTGAAAGCAGTGTAGATCACAGATAGAAACTAGCTCTGTGAAAGGAAGTGTATGATCATAGATAGATAACTAGCTCTGTGAAAGGCAGTGGTATGATCACAGATAGACAACTAGCTCTGTGAAAGGAGTGGTATGATCAAGATAGATGACTAGCTCTGTGAAAGGCAGTGGTATGATCACAGATAGAAACTAGCTCTGTGAAAGGCAAGTGTATGATCACAGATAGATAATACTAAGCAGTGTAGCAAATATATACTGTGAAAGGCAGTGTATGATCAAGATAGATAACTAGCTCTGTGAAAGGCAGTGTTGTATGATCATTAGATTAGATAACTAGCTCTGTGAAAGGCAGTGGTATGATCATAGTCAGATAACTAGCTCTGTGAAAGGAGTGGTATGATTCATAGATTGATAACTAGCACTTCAGTAGGCTTTTCTATGTTCTGGTCTGTGGTTGGCAATGCAATGCAGCGATTGCACTCTCTTCGGGAATGAACAGCCGAATTTCAAATGGCAAATTCCAGTGGCCAAGGAAATCCATATACATATACAAAGAAGAAGCACAAATTGTAGTGCGACTGCTTGTGTGTGTATTCTAGAGCTTTTGTCTAAATCCTACGTCCGTGATATAAGGTCCCAGATTTTTCTCCACGGAGAGATTTTTCAATACTTTATCAGACTTACATTTTTTGCACAAGAAGTACAAGAAGTTATTAATCAACGTTTGGTTTAAAACGTCTGATGAATAGTTTCACACCTTTAATGTTGTTTGGAAAACCTTGTTTACTTTTTGTTCACACACACACACACACACAACACACACACACACACACACACACACACAACACAACACACCAACACACACACACACACACAACATATCACACACGCGCACGCACGCACACTAAAGCATACAGACAACAAGTATTTTCTATCATCGCCACCACCATACATCCAGTGATGGCACTAAAATACATATTACATTAGTAATGTCATGTACATTTGACTACTGACATGCACAACAGGAAAAATTAAAGTGCACTGATGGCAGATGCACATCAGAAATAGCCGGCAGAATCGGCCAAGCCAAAACAGCATTCAAGAAGATGACAAGCATTCTTACCAACAAATGCCTATCAATTAACATCAGGAAGAGCGTTCTTGAATGTTATATAGAACCAATACTGTTGTACGGATGTGAGGCGTGGACAGTCAACAAGCAAAGCCAGAACAAGATTGAGGCAGCCGAGATGTGGTTTCTAAGAAGAATGTTGAGAGTTCCATGGACAGCAAAGAAAACAAACGAGACAGTCTTGATGGAGGCAGACACAAGTAGATCATTCATAATGAAGATTAGGAAAAGACAGGCAACATTTATAGGCCATTTTATGCGGAAAGGGGATTTGGAGCACCTGGTCACAACGGGAAAGCTGGAGGGAAAGAGAGCACCAGGTAGACCCAGGGAGAAAATACTAGACGGACTTGCAGAGTGGCTGAAGACGAGGAGGGTGGAGGAGATGCTTGGGGCAACAAAATAGAGACAGATGGAAGTCCACGATCGCCAACGCCATGCGGCAGGGCACCTGATGATGATGATGATGATGACTGGTGTTATAACAATTACGTCGACAGGTGAGACAGGTGAGATTAATAAATAAGTGTTTATGATACAATTAAATAATTAATACGAATAAAAGAAGATGAAATTAATTTTAACATGTTTATAATACAACTGAATAATTAATACAATTAAAACAACAGGGTAAAACCATTTTAACAAACCGTTCTAACAATCTCCCTTTTTTTCCACTGAAAGAAAACCCAGTCATAAAGAATTTTCTAGAAAGAAAAAGCTGTGACATCAAACACTTCAACAGTTTAGAGGCTGTGACTTTAAATCAAGCCAAAATCTTCCAAACTTCGGTATTCCTGACTCCGACCGAAGATATTACTAGATTTTTAGCAATGATTATACTCATTTTATTGTGTTATTGTGATGTTGCTGTCCATATAAATGTCAGCATGACCTACAGAATAAAAGAAATCTATTTTGTGGCTTGACCATCTGATTGTTTATGAATACACAACGATTCTTGAAAAGGTCAAATTTGATTACAAACAACCGAGAAAAATGAAACTGAATTTCGCGCCCCCACCCCTCTAACCCCGAAATCTAGATTTTGTATTTTTCAAAGTCACTTGTGACTTTGAAGAAGCTTTTGATCACTGATATTTTTAGTAACATCTATCCAGGTCCATGTTCAGTTGAAATGAAATTTGTCATGCAGTGAAGACAGCGGCAGACAGTCACACCAAAAGCAGTGTGAATATTGTCATCAGTTCTTGTGAATGCTACTCATATAGTTCATTGAACAGTGACAATTTGAGGCACTAATTTTGCCTGTGTGACCATGACCGTGGTACCTTCCCTTCCAAACATATGCTATCGCAACTACTCAGCGATCTACATCTTCGCCAAACTTTTGGTAAATGTCCATCCAGAAACAGCTGAGAAAATCTAACACATTTTGTTCACACACACACACACACACACACACACACACACACACACACACACACACACACACACACACATACATGCATATACGCGTGTACGCAGGCACACTCTCCTAGACGCTCCTGCCACCCTCCCCTTTCCCCCTTTCTAATAAACACACACACATACACAGAGTTCAAATCCCCTGCAAATCTAGTGGCACAACATCATCAGTGAACAGACTCCTGTAGTCCGTCACTGCTACCAGTAGGACTAGTAGATGACAACGGTGACCAGTCCTGAGACCGCTGGGATCCTGTCCACTTCCGATTCCGGTGGTGGTTGTGATGCAAGGTGTAGGAATTTTGACCTGGATCTTTGCTGGAGCCAAGGAGAACGTGGTGCTCGTACACGTTCAACTCGCTCTGCCGTATCCCATAGAAGAAGTAGATGCAAAAGCCTGCAAGCAGATTTGTGTGCGTGGGAAATGCAATGATTACGCCAAAGCAGTGCTAGATCTTGCAAGGACTGGGGGACTGGTGGCAGGGAGTCAACGAGGGAAATGATTATATTGGATCAGAGCAGGTATTGCTGAACACCACCAAGTGACCTGGCAGCAGTGCGGTCTCCTCCAGTGGGTGGCCACAGAGCGGTCTGACATTGACAGCACAGGAACTTCTGAATGATAAAGTTGGATTTGGTGACGCATTGAATGAACTGCCAGAATGAGCGGAACGGGAACGATGCCATTAAAGCAGTTTGGAAGAGTGGATAGCACAAAGTTTGCGGACGGGGGGAGGAGTGTGGAGATAAGATGTGGTCTGTTGGTTTGAATAATGAAGACTGTCACAAATTTATTCGTTTACTTAACACTGGGAATATATCTTGAGAAATACAGATTCTGGAAAGAAATCTGGATATCCACATTTCATTTAGGCACCGAAGAATGGGAGAGAATGTGGGCCTACTTATGTACTAGTACTTTTATAAGGAAGTATTGGTGGTTAAAGGTTTTATAGTGTTTTGAACAGACCATACAAAAATATTGTCATGACTTAGGTGAAGGTTTGGTGGGTAAGGTGAAAATAAAGTGCAGAGAAGTGGAGTTGAGGGGCACACGGTAATTGCATAAAGCGTAAACTTGATTCAAGAAAACCATCAATCTGTAATTCAGTATCATTGTACTTGCAGAATTAGTATGACTTATGTTATCTTAAACTTGACAGTTGAAGTTGACATTCAGGATCACGATATGTGAATTAAGGGGCGTTCAATTACGTACGCTCGCTCTCCCTCTCTCTCTGTCTCTCTCTCTCTCTTTCACACACAAACACACTCACATACTGTCTCTCTCTGTCTGTTTCTCTCACGCACAGATACACACACACGCGCGCTTGTGCGCGCTTGAACACAATAAAGACAAAACTCTAAACACTAAAAAGAAACTGCCGTAAATATCACTTACTACCATCCCATCGATCATCGTATTCTCTTCTCGCGACTGAAGCACACATTCATAATCCGAGGTAGTGCTTTTTCGTGGTTTATGTCATACCTGTCTGACAGCTTTCAGTCAGTTGTGGTACAGGAGTCTAAATCCCAGCATGTTTAATTTGCATATGGGGTCCCTTAAAGCTCTTTACTTGGGCCATTTCTCGTCACACTCTACACCTCACCACTTGCTATTGCCATCAGTCAGCACGACATCAAATATTGCTATGCTGATAACTTCCAGCTCTACAACAATGTATCTACTGAAAATCTTTCAGTTCTTCTTTCCTAAGGCAGGGACTGTTATGCTGACATCCAGAATTGGATAAGACAGAATAAGCTACATTTGAACGAAGACAAGACTGAAGCAATGCTCACTGGCACAAAACAGTAACTTTTCACCTTGAAAGTTACATTCAACTAAATGATAGCACTACTGTACATTCTGATTCAGTTTGATGTTGTTCTTGATTCTTCTCTTCATGCAGAAATGCATCATTCAAACCTGTCAGTCTTGTTACTGTTAACTGCGACATTTCAGTCCTATTCGCCGTTATCTTTCAGCGTCAGCAGCATCTAAGCTTGTGACTTTTCGGATCTTGTCTCGCATCGATTATTGTAACTCTCTGCTCTTTGGCTTGCCTGCTTCTTCTGTTGCATGCCTCTAACGTATTCAGGATTCCGCGGCACGTCTTGCCCTTCGTAAAAAGAGGAATGATCATGTCACTCCCTTGTTTCTTTTTCTTGACTGGATGCCCGTTCCTCAAAGAATTTCAAATAAAATATTAAATTATGCCACAAACGTATCAACGGTACAGCGCCTATTTATGTCCGTGACTATCTCTGAAAGCACACCCCTGTCCGACCTCTCCGTTCTGCTTCTGATATTAATTGTTTACAAATTCCTCGATACAAATGTTCCGCAGTCGGTCGCCGCTCTTTTTCTGTGTCTGGTCCATACAGTTGGAACAATCTTCCCCCGTCTATTCGACAGTCACAAACTCTGTCTTCCTTCAAGTCCAGCTTGAAGACATCATTTTGTCCAGCAGTGGTTTCCCCCTCTATATGCTCACTCTTTTGCCCCATCCCCGTCCTGTCCTCTCCTCCGAGTTTGCGTGTGCTTTGTGCTCTGAAGTTTTCGTCGTTGTTAGATGATTGTTTTGGTGATTACATGTAGAGTGCGCGGTTTGGTTTGATTTTGGTATCAATATTTGGCGCCTTATGAATGGTCATTATTATCATTATCAAATTCCACACAAATCTAACCCGAAGTAAATTAAACAATACATTACAGAAGAGAAGAAAGGATAAGGGTCGATGCGGAAGACGGGGGCTCACTGAGGGGGAGAGAAAGGGTGGGAGCAATAGCTAAAGCAGCTCTTTAAAGAGCGCGCGCACGCACACAGGAGGACAAACAGAAATCAGGTCTACATATATACGTGTGGGGGAATTGTCAACAGGCCTACCTATAATCATCCACACGCCGAATCGTAGCCATGTCATGGCGCTCAGTTTAAGCATGAGGTAGATGTTGACGAGACATGAGAGAGCAGGGATGAAAGGAACCAGAGGCACCTGGAAAAAATGCAAGAATGTCAGATATACCCAACTATTAAATCAAAGAAATATGAACACGAAGGACACTGTTGTCCAGTTAAGCAGGAAAAAAATCGCTCAGAAGACCCCCAAACAAACAAACAAACCAACCAACCAACCAAAACAAACAAAACAACAAGAACAACAACAACGTCAAAAACAAAAACAATAAACGAGGAACTATTCAACCAACCAACAAGGACGCAAACAAAGGGACAAACAAAAAACAACGTTGTTTTCATTCTCCCAAACTATTCCACATCTGTAGACACTGAGAGATTATGTATATGTATCTGTGTGTGTGTGAGTTTGTGAGTTTGTGAGTGTGACTGTGTGTGTGAGTGAGTGAGTGAGTGAGTGAGAGAGAGAGAGAGAGAGTGTGTGTTGTGTGTGTGTGTGTGTATGTGTGTGTGTGTGTAGCTATTCCATATAGACACATATAGACACTGAGGGATTGTGTGTGTGTGTGTGCGTGTGTGTGTGTGTGTGTGTGTGTGTGTGTGTGTGTGTGTGTGTGTGTGTGTGTGTGTGTGTGTGTGTGTGTGTGTGTGTGTGTGTGTATGTTCTAAATAGACATCGAGGGAGTGAGTGAATGAGTGAGTGAACATATACATATATATATATATATATATATATATATATATATATATATATATA
>JAPXFY010000015.1:33911843-33939343 GCA_030674185.1 Monoplex corrugatus
CTAACATCATCCCCAGGCCCACCCATATACCCACCTGGTTGACAAGCCGCAGAGAGCGCCAATGGTGATGATATACTTGGCCACGCCCCACCCCACCCGGTTGAATATGAAGGGTAGGGGGGCGTTGACATCGACCAGAAAGTAGGGACACATGAGGGTGACGATGGCGGCGACGCCGCAGTAAGCCACAGTAATGACCAGCAAGGCCACCACGATACCAATAGGGATAGACCTCTGGGGGTTGTTCGTCTCCTCGCCTGCGTGAAAAGTACGAGTAACATACCATACATTGTGTGATAAAGGATCGGAATGTAAGGTTATATGAGGGAAATGATAAACCAGAAAATGATCAGTTCTGCCAGAACATGTAAACTGGATCCACCGGATGGAGCGGATGACTGAGAGTGCACAGCAAATCTTCCACATGGAAAACAACAACAAACAACTCAGAAATCATCAGTAAGGGTGGCATGAGGCCGAACAGTACTCCACTTCCATTCTTCAACACAAATGATTGTAATTCTAATTGATTCTCTGTGTCGCACGAAAGAAGAATGGAGGAAAGCCATTTCTACAAGACGGAAAAATATGCCTGTTTAACCAGGAAATTCATAACGCTTACAATCCTACTGTGTACCAGGTAGCCAAGGCTAAGTGGTTTAGACATCTGTACAAGGGTGACTGGGTTTTGAGACGACTGATCACTTTGGAAAACAAACAAAAACCAGAGGACATCCAAGCGTCATGATCGGGATGTGGCGCGGTCTCCTTAGAGTGTAAGTTTAAGGCCGAAACACTTGCTTTAGGATGACTTCTCCTCTGAGGACCTTTACCTGTCCACCTGTCCCCAGAGATCTTTGCAACTGTGATAAAGGACTGGAATGTAGGACAAGAAATGAAGACCAAAGTTACGCTCTATGAAAGCAGCAATAGGTAAGAATGAGAACCTACAAGAGTAACAATAGATACAAATTAAGGCAAAACTGAGGCCGTATAAGCGTGAAAAAAGATCGAAATTAAGTCCAAATTCAGATCCTCTGCGTGTGATAATAGACCATTAATTAAGTCAAAATTAAGGCTCCATAAGTACGACAACTGATAACTAATCAAAGCCAACTTACAGTTCTATGAGAGTGAATATACATGTAATTCTGAAGTCAAGTCAAAATTATGGCCACCCAAATTAAGACCCAATAAGAGTGACAGTCGTGTGAACACGCTCTGATGCCCACGAATCGGACCCCCAGCTATGGGAAAATAGCAACACTGCCTTGTGGGTGTCTTGGAAGGGACCAAGGCTAAGGGAATAAATCCTGACAGAAAGTCAGCCCCCACAGCCTTGTGGGTAGTCGTGGGAACGACAACAGCTAGTGGAGAGTCCATACAAAAACCAGTGGAAGGCAACGGGAAACCACCATCGTATCCTTCCAAGAACATCATGGCCAGACAGAATGAAAACAAAAAAGAACACGTAAATAGAAGCTTCATGGAGACCTTCGCCCAGTAATGCTAGAAGAATGCTCCCGAAAGGAAAACTAGAAAATGGAAAGATCGATACCAACATTTTACGACTAGGGGATGTGAGATTGAAGGGAGCAGGGCAAGCATAAAATTATATTTTCTGCATGGGACACACGTGAAAGAAGAGTAGGCATCACAATGTACAATGACAAGTCAAAGTCTATCAAAGGATACGTTGTCTATATCAGACCGTGTTTTAACAGTTAGATTGGAGGGCGATCAACATCGTCCAAGTATGTGCACCAGCATCGGCGAGTACTGAAGAAGAAATTGACAAGGCTCAATGTAAATCACAGGACGTTACAGTAATATGGGGAATTTATGCTAAAGTGAGACAGCAAAAAGTAGACGACATAGCTGGATCTCTTAGCACTCGAAATGAAAAGGGAGAGAACCTTGTTGACTGGGCACAAGCAAATGAATTCATAATAGAAACACTTGATTTGAGCAACCTATCGAAGAAAATGGACATGGACGAATCCAAGAGACAGCAGAAGAAATCATATCGATTAGATCTTGCTAAATAAGAGATTTAGAAATCCTTTACTGATAGAAAAAAAAAATCGGGCAAACACGCAGCAGTGACCACAGTCCTGTAATGGACAAATTTAGGCTAAAACTGAAGAGAAGGAAACAAACCAAAAATAACTTCAAATTAAATCTTGGACTCTCAGTTCATGCAGACTTTAGCGTATATGTTCAAAATGAATTCAGTGGTCTGGAGGACGTTGAGGACAGTGAGGAATAATGGACAAATCTGAAAGAAACCCTCAATAAATGAAGCATGTGAAGGAATCCCCAGAGTTGAAACAAAAGCAAAGAGAAACTGGATGACAGAAGAAATTTTACGTTTGATGGAAAAACGAAGGAAGTACAGGCGGAAGACTACAAAAAGCTGGATAAGGAAGTCAAGAATAAGTGCTATCAAGCCAAAGAAGCTTGGTTAGAAATAAAATGCAAAGAAATAGAAGAGTGACGCAAAAAGACCCTAGTCTATGTACAGAAATATAGAAGGGAAAAGACATGAACATCAAATGGTTGTTTAAAATCAAAAGATGGTACGATTGTTATAGAAAGAGACAAAACATTAGACACATGGTGACAATACACTGAAGGCCTTTTCGACGATGACAGAAGAGAGGAATACATCATTAAAAAGAACGTTGAAGTACCACCAATAATGAAAGATGAAATTAGAACAGCGAAGAAAATGATGAAGCACGGAAAAGCCCCAGGAGTAATCAGTACTACTTCAGAAATGATTGAGGCATTTGATGAATTTGAGACTAGAATTTGATGACAACAGAAAAATCCTTAAAGATATGTTAAAATCAATATTCATTGCACTTCCAAAGAAAGCAGGGGCTATAGAATGCGAAGTCCATCATACATTCAGTTTGATCGGTAATGTGACAAAGATTCTATCAAGAATAGTGATAACGAGGACAAGGAATAGTATCGAAACAGAAAAAGCAGAAAAACACTGTAGATTTGTCGACGGGAAGGGAACTATTAGTGCCATATACAGCCTAAGAACTCTCATAGAAAGATCAGTTGAGTTGGTATAAGGATTTCTCTTTATGTTTTGTTGATTACACCAAGGCTTTTGATCTGGTAAGACACGAAGAATCGATTAACCACCCGAAAAACTCAATAGTAATGGAAAAGATCTGAGAATAATCAGGAGTATGTATTGGGAACAAACAGCAACAATGCAAGCAAAAAGTTATATAAGTTGTTTTCAAAATATCAAAAGAGGGGTTAGACTGGAATGTGTTATGTCACCATATTTGTTTTCATTTTACAGCAAAACCATCATGAAAAACCTAAAGAATGCCCAAGGATAATGATAAATACTTTTCGTTATGCAGACGACACCGTTCTAATTGCAGAAAATGAAAAAAAGACCTACAAAATCTTGTGATTATAATAGATATAGAAAAACAGAAATAAAGGACTACGGCTAAACAGTAAGAAGACTGAAGTCTTTGGTGTTACATAAATGACACTACATTGAGACAAGTTATTAAGTTTAAATATCTGGGAACAATCATCTCACCAGACGGCAGATGTATCTTAGAAATATTTTTTACATGAGGGGATCACCAGACGGCAGATGTATCTTAGAAATATTTTTTACATGAGGGAATCTCCAGACGGCAGATGTATCTTAGAAATATTTTTTTTACACGAAGGGATCTCTTGTTTTTTGTTGATTGCCATGACTTCAGTCTTCTTACTGTTTAGCTGTAGTCCTTTATTTCTGCTTTCTACGTCTATTATAATCACAAGATTTTGTAGGTCTTTTTTTTTCATTTTCTGCAATTAGAACGGTGTCGTCTGCATAAAGAAAAGTATCTATCATTATCCTAGGGCATTCTTCTAGGTTTTTCATGATGTCTTGTTTGGTTTCTTTCCTGTCCATGGTATTCTGAACATTTTTTTTTCTCAGAGATCACATTCTGTATTGGATTTGAGAAATTCTGCATGGAAGATAACTCCGTGACTCTCAAGAGTTATGCTGCTTAGTTAATAGTTAAAATTTTCCCTGCTTCCCTCTTATTTCCTTTGGTGTTACGTAAATGACACTACATTGAGACAAGTTATTAAGCTTAAATATCAGGGAACAATCATCTCACCAGACGGCAGATGCATATAAGAAATATCCAGTTAACATCAGGAAGAGAGTTCTTCAGTGTTATAGTGAATCCATAATGTTATACGGATGCGAAGCGCGGACAATCAAAAGCCAAAATCAGAACAAGACTGAGGCAGCCAGAATGTCATCTCTGTGAAAACAAATGTTCAGAATTCCATGGACAGGAAAGAAACCAAACAAGACAGCCTTGAAAGAAACAAAACAAACAGAACATTAATGAAGAAGATTAGGAAAAGACAACATTTATAGGACATTTTAGGAGGCAAGAGAAATATGAGCACCCAGTCACAACAAGAAAGCCAAAGGGAAAAGAGCACTAGGTAGATCCAGGAAGAAAACATTAGATAGTTTTGAAGAGTGGATGAAGACACAAAGAGTAGGAGATAGTTACAGCGACAAAAGATACTATCGTGTGGAGGGCCATGATCGTGAACGCCGTGCAACATGGCACATGATGGATGATGGGTGCTGCTGCTGCTGCTGATGGTGATGATGATAATGATGATGATGACGACGACGACGACGACGACGATGAAGAGTGACACTAAAGAACAAGTTAAGGGCTTTTACGAATGACGTGAGATAAAAAGAGGCCTAATAAGAGTGATAAGAAATTAAGTACAAACTAAGGACGTATAAGAGTGTCAATCCACAAGAAATCAACATCAAATTAAGGCTCTTTAAGGTTGACAATCCAAATCGCACGTGCGCTCTAGTATACGAGTGGGCTTCTAGCGGTATAGCCGTTTTTGGATTTCATTTATTTCATTTGTTTATACTCGCCATTACGGTATTGATATTCCACTTTCACACTTTGCGTACTGGCTGATTTCGTGTTTCCAAAAGCCACAGATTTATCAATGAACGTGTCTGTTTGATGTTCTGCGTGCTTCTACACAAAGCAAGGGATACCGGGTGGGTGGGTTGAAGCACCAGTATGTATGCACTTACGCTGACTTGGAAGATTGGAAAAAATCTCCACCCTTTACCCACCAGGCGATACGCAAGCAGGTTCGTAACCAGACCTTCCATTTGAAAGGCCAATATTTAAACCTCTCGACTGTCACACCCGTTGTGTAAAATTGTAATAATGGACAGGAAATTAGAATGATAAAAAGATGAAACAGACCTGCAAACATGACAGTTGTATAAGAGCGATTTTAGACAGCAAAGAAAGGACACATGAGTATGATGACAGAACTGAAATAGATTATATGTGTGATAATGAATTAAGAAATGGCAAAAAGAAGAAATATTTGATCACTGCACTAAGCCAAAAAGAATGAACGATCTCACCTGTGGTAGCGATGCAGTCAAAACCGACGAAAGCGTAGAAGCAGGTGGCCGCACCAGACATCATGCCAGACAAACCAAAAGGTAGAAAACCCCCGGAACCCGCTCCTGAATCAGGTATCTGCAGACATTCTGCTGATGAACGCAACGCATTAAAATCCATCCAGCACTCATCCGTAAATCCATGCTCACATTCTTCGGTTCGCACGCTCGTCCATTCATCTTATTCATTCATTCATTCATTCATTCATCCACTGATGCAAACATCTGTCCATCGATCAACTGATCGACAAATCGATCGATTCATCCATCCGTCCGTTCTTTCATCCATACAATCACCCAACCATCCGTCCATGCACCTATTTTTGCAAACCTCCATCCGTCAAGTCCATCTATCTGTCCGTCCGTTAGTCAGTTCCTACCTCTCTCCCTCCATCTATCCGTCCATCCATTTACCTATGCATCTATGCGTCCGTCCATCTGTGCATTATGCTTCCAATCACCCGTGCATCAACTCAGGATACATGTCTTTTTTTCTGTCCGTTTATCCACCCTTTCCTTAGTTAAATAAGTTCATTATGTGACGTCGGCAGTTGCTTTGGATCAGAACAGGTAGTACACATACATGACATCTGTGGTAAATGCATACAAATGTTTCGAATCTATTGTACAACAAAACTGGGTTTCTGATTACACAACCTTGCTTCAATCTAGCTTCAAGAGCAAAGAAAGCAGCTTTAAGTGTAAAGGAGCAAGGCAGATACAAAGAGAGTTATAGAAAAGTTATAGCACAGAATTTCCAGCTGGCATCCCCCATAGGGGGAAATCATCAAACTACACTGAACCCCATCGACTGATGAATGGAAATGAATCTGTCAAACAAGCGTTTGCAAAATTTACATGTGGTATGTCAGAAATTGCTGTGCATTGCACAAGATATATGGCATCTGATGAAAACATTTTGACATGTAAGCTGTATAATTCTGCACTTAGGATGAAGTGCATCTTGTTTTGGATTGTCCTTTTCTTTTGTTGGCTTAGGAAAACAAGTCATTCCAAAAAGAACTCATCCAGAGAAAAAAAAATCCTACAAGGACACAGTTAACAAAGTTTCTCTCGACTGGAAATGAAGAGGAACTGAAAAACTTGGCTGTAGTCTCATAAACATCTCTGAAAATGATACAGGGATGTTTCACGGACACGTACGTGTTACATAACTATCTGTCTGTCTGTCTGTCTGTCTAGATAGATAAATAGAGAGAGACAGAGGGAGAGAAACGCACATACGTACATACATATATACATATACATACATACATACGTACGTACGTACGTACGTACGTACGTGCATACATACATATATACATACATACATACATAGGTACATACGTTCGTATGTACGTAACGTAACGCATTCACGCACGTACACACACGCACCCGTGCGTGCGCGCGCCACACACACACACACACACACACATACACACACACACACACACACACACATACACACACACACACACACACACACACACATACACACACACACACTCACTCACTCACTCACGCACGCGAGTACACACATAATTACATCAGAGCCAGAGAGAGACCAGTTAGCCAAGTCAGCCTTGAAGAAGCCACAGATGATCACGTAGGAAATAACCACCAGGTTAACGCACGTGAAAATATTGTTGAACCGAGTCGATTCTTTCACGCCAATGGCTAGTACACCTGTAAAACAACGACTAATATATCTGTCAACCAATGTCTAATATACCTGTAACCCAATGGCTAGTAAACCTGTAAACCAATGGCTAGTATACCTGTAAACCAATGGCTAGTAAACCTGTAACCCAATGGCTAGTAAATCTGTAAACCAATGGCTTGTATACCTGTAAACCAATGGCTAGTAAACCTGTAAACCAATGTCTAGTATACCTGTAAACCAATGGTTAGTAAAACTGTAAACCAATGGCTAGTATACCTGTAAACCAATGGCTAGTAAACCTGTAAACCAATGGTTAGTATACCTGTAAACCAATGGCTAGTAAACCTGTAACCCAATGGCTTGTAAATCTGTAAACCAATGGCTAGTATACCTGTAAACCAATAGCTAGTAAACCTGTAAACCAATGTCTAGTATAACTGTAAACCAATGGTTAGTAAAACTGTAAACCAATGGCTAGTATACCTGTAAACCAATGGCAAGTATGTATTTAAACCAGTGACTAGTATACCTGTAAACCAATGGCTAGTATACCTGTTTCCCACTCGACACAGACACAAGCCTACAGTTAAGCGTGTATGTTTTGCTGCGTATAAATACTAAAGGGTTTCAGGCACTGACATGTCAGGACTTTAGGTGGCTTGGAAGACTGGAAATATTGCTACAATATTGTCATTGGCACTGTGGAAATATTGCTGCAATATTGTCATTGGCACTGCCCCAGCTTATCTCTCTGATCTGTTGCTCTGTACACTTCCTATCGTTCTCTCTGTTCTTCCTCTGATTTAGGATTTCTGTAGCAAAAACGCTTCAGTTTAATCTTCTGGATTCCGTTCTTTCTCTGTCTATGGCCTCCATGTTCTGGAATTCCCTCCCAAATATCAGACATTCTGCTTCTGTTTTATCTTTCAAATCTCATTTCAAAACTTAGTTCTTCAGATAATATTTCCAAGTCCAGGATTTTTCTAATAGTTTCAAATCTTTTGTGGCCTGTTTCTGAGTCCATTGTATGATTGTGAATAGGTCTCTGACGATGAGTGTGGGCGAGAGAATGTGTTTTTGTACGCGCGTAAATCTAAAGATAAAGCACAATAGAAATACAAGTCATTATTATTATTATTACTATTATTATTATTATTCTCATTGTTATCATTATTAGTATTAGTAGTAGTAGAAGTAGCATATCATTATTACTTTACTTTATGGATACAAATCATTATTATTATCATTTTTATATCCAACTTTATCCACCTGGCAGACAGACAAATCCACCCAAATCCATCTACCTATCAAACCAATCTCCCACCACCCATCCAGCCATCCACCATCCGTACTCCCACCCACCCATCCATCTAGCCACAGAAAGAGGAAGCACCTGCCTTGAAAAAAGTGAAGCCAACAACAGCAACAACAACAACAGCAGCAGCAGCAGCAGCAGCAGCAGCAGCAGCAACAGCAACAACAACAACAAAACGACAAAGATGCACAGAGAAACAAAGAATCATCTATCCATCCATCCGTCGGTCCATCCACCCACCCATCCATGCATCCATCCATGCATGCATCCATCCATCCATCCATCCATCAAGAAAGATAGCTAGCATGTCAGAAAGACAGATAGGCAGGCAGCCAGCCAGCCAGACACTGACAGACAGATAGGGACACTGACAGACAGATAGGGACACTGACAGACAGACAGGGACACTGACAGACAGGGACACTGACAGCAGACAGGGACACTGACAGACAGACAGGGACACTGACAGACAGATAGGGACACTGACAGACAGACAGGGACACTGACAGACAGAGAGGGACAATGACGATATTAATGATGCTATATTTTCCAACATAAAAAAATATCGTTTAATATCCCCTTTTAAAAGAAAGAAAGAAACCAACCGGAGATTATCGACTGGAGAGAGAGAGAGAAGAGAGAGAGAGAGAGAGAGAGAGAGAGAGAGAGAGAGAGAGAGAGAGAGAGAGAGAGAGAGTGTGTGTGTGTGTGTGTGAATTTACGTAAATGTGTGTGTGTGTGTGTGTGTGTGTTTGTGTGTGTGTGTGCGCGCGTGTGTGTGTTTACCTGTCAAGAGAAGAGTCATGACAAAAGCGAAAAAATCCGGATAGCCCGACAGCCCCGTGACATACATGGGCATGTGGTCCCTGAAGAAATTTTGTATCTTGTTGTCGATCAGTGAGTCGAAATACGTGCTCCATGCTCGGGCCACGCTCGCTGTTCCTGTACATAATGATGATGATAATGATACTACTACTACCACCACCACACTACTACTACTAGTAGTAGTGGTAGTAATGATGATGATGATGATGATAGTTAAAATATCTGATCCGGCTAGTAATGCTGTATGGCTGTAGAGCCTGGACATGAAACTAAGACCGAAGCAGCACAAATTTTTTAATGTGGTTCATAAGCGGCTTCTAAGAGTCAAAAGGACCGATAAAAGAAGAAATGAAAGCATTTCGAACGAACTCGCACTCTAGACCAACCTCAGCTGCTGGCAGAAATGAACAAAAGGAAAATATGATAAATACGAGTACATCTGCCATGCAACCCTCAACGTCAGTGACATCAGTTTTGCGGAGAAATATTGAAGCCAAAAGAAATCCGGGCAGATCACCCACCTCCTATTTATTAACAACATCACCAATACTAGCGGTTTTGGTCAACGAAGTAGCACAGAAAAGTCCACATAAAAATTAATGGAGACTTGTTGTGTCGTCTGCTGCGGCGGCTACCATCGAACTGTATGATTCTGACGGGTGGCGGGATGACGGGGTGGTAAGATTGTGAGATCCCAAGTTTGGAATTTGCAGTTTGTTCTAGAGAAATTCATCGTACTCAGGCAAATCCATGTGCTCTACCCAAATTTGCCAGACTCCTTGGTCTGCCGCGTGAAACCAGGCTATACGCTAGCAAGATCAAGAAATGGGGTTGGGGCGGCGGGGACGGAAACACTGAGGATCATGAAATACTGACACCACCAGGAAAATTGGAACATTAAGATGGGCAGTGAACAGATTAGGTTTTATGTTGCAGAAAGAGAAGCGCTCATGACAATTACACCTTGAGTTAACAGCGGTAGTAAATGAGCCATATATATATATATTGCTAATCTACTTATATTAAAGCAAAAGAAAGAAAGACAAAAAGATACCGAATCACACAATTCAATGAAAGCAGAAACAACGGATCCACAGATAAGGCGCTATAGAAATACAAGTCTATCATTATTGTTATCAGTAAACAATAACAACAGAAACAAGTGATGAGGTTTCAGGAGAAGAGAGAGAGAGGGGGGGGGGGGGAGCGAGAAAGAAAGAGAGAGAGAGAGAGAGAGAAAGAGAGAATAGAATCTAAAGGAGATAATCAGTATAAAGTGAGTGCTGTAGGTACACTACAGTAATCGCCCTTATTGCTTCATAACCGCAGCCGCATCACCTACGGAAACAACCAGTCCTTGCTTAAAAAAAATAAGAATAAAAAAGTCCCATAACCCAAGAATGTAGGAGAGTGAGGCGGTACAAACTTCAACTTTTCTTCTCGGGAGCCAGCATCACGAGGGCGGTGCACATCTCTCTTCCTTCCTGCTTTACCTTCTCCGACTTGAACTTTAACCCTTTGACTCCCTCAGCCTATCCAATAGCATCGTCCTTTGTCAACCATCACAGCAAAACAAAAATTTCAACCCTTTGACTCCCTCATCCTATCCACCAGCTTCCTGTATGAAGCTGTTGGACAGGTGAGAGTGTCAAAGGGTTGAATTTTTGCTGGTGGTGGATAGGCTGCGGGAGTCGAAGGGTTAAAGACAGGCACACATTTACAGCTGGGTAAACTGGAAGCCGCACTCTTAACATTGGTTGGGTATTCGGGTGTGATTCGCATCCATTCTACCCATGCAATCAGGCTGGAAGGTGACCTGCAAGTATCACCCTCTTCGATACACGTTGTCACGAAAATGATGAATTAAGACTGACCGAAACTTATTGTAATATCATTAACAACTGTATGTGTCAAGCTCAACAGTAGCTGCCTACTTGATCTTGGTTTTGACATAATAGTGGAGGAAACCGCGTATGCCAAGTACTCGAACACGAATCCGAATAAACTTTGATTCCCTCCATGTACATGTGCTCACTGTGCTTTTTGACGCTATTAGCATGGGAAAAGAGTGGAGAATGGTCCAGACGTTCGCCTGTCAATAACTAAATTCGAGGTTTCAGGGTTCGCTCCCGTAGAGGCCCCGACTTTTATCCTCAGTTTGACCGGAAAATCGAATTGAACGTCTAGACCTTTGGAAGGGACGAAAAACGAGTCGGACCCGTGTGCCTTCTGGCTGCACACGCTAAAGATCCCACGGCAGTTGAAAATCGTGAAGATCAGGGCATTGCCTGGCTGCCTTGGTATAAAACATTGGAATTTGGTATAAAGCATTGGAGAGACAGATTGATTTTCCAGGTCCCACCCCTTGAAGACCAGTTAGCCTTCTTGCCTTTCTGAAGTCGTGGTAAAAAAAAGTGTGAATATAAATATAAAGTCGAAGTGAGGGAGAGGGGATGGGCGCCGTCCTCGTGGTGCTGGCCCCGGGAAAAGTTGAGGTCTCTGCCACCTCACTCCCCTACGATCCCAGGATTATGGAACTATCTAGGTTAAACCTCTGGACCTGGCCAGCTCATGGGTCTATGTGCAGGCCTAAGGCTTGTGCCGTGATCATTCTGGATCATCTCCATCACATGGCACCTGTGACGTTTGCGCATATGGAATTCATTCCGAGCGCGGAGATGTCATCTTGAGAAATTGAAACTGAAACTGAAAGTTATTACATTACAATACCAGTATAACATATACATTAGGTAAAACATAGGCTAGGTAGGACCTCAGGACCTGGTCAGCTCATGGGTTTATGTGCAGGCTTAAGGCATGTGCCATGATCATTATACAATGGCACCTGTGACGTTAGTGCATATGGAATTCGTTCCGAGAGCGGATACGTCGTCTTGAGAAACAAACACTGAAACTGAAACTGATGATGATGATAATGATGATGACGACGACAACGTCGAAGTAAAAGACTATCCAATGACATAATTGATTGTTTTATCAAAAAAATTATTAACTGTAATTGGGTAATTGTTTTACCCGAAAATATTACCTATGAAAACTTGATAACTAGCCACTAGTTTATTCGAGCAATTGCTCATTCAAAATGATAACCAACGAAAACCTGAAATATTTGCAAATACTGACAACACTTCCGAAAATCATAACTTATCGAACTTGAAATACTAATCAGTGAAGCACTGGTACATATGCTCTACCGAAAATAATTTCATACAAAATGTTCAAATACCAACCAATTATGCACCAGAGCGATGACTTCACCAAAATCATCACTTATTGAAATCTATAAAAAATACTGACCAATGATGTACTCTAGAAGCAGGTTCCATCCAATGACAAAGGCCATCAGTTCTCCCACTGTCACATAGCTGTACACATAGGCTGACCCTGCACGTGGTACTCGGGCAGCAAACTCCGCGTAACACATTCCTGTACAGAGTTAAAACAAGTAATTTTTCCCCCAGCCCGTGACCGGCGCGATAGCCAATTTGGTTAGGACGTCGGTGTTTCTATTGGAGGTGAGAATTCTACCCAACCCAGTACTACCTGGTGGGTAAAGAGTGGACATTTTCCCCTATCACCTGGTGGGTAAAGGGTGGACATTTTCCCCTATTACCTGGTGGGTAAAGAGTGGACATTTTCCCCTATCACCTGGTGGGTAAAGAGTGGACATTTTCCCCTATCACCTGGTGGGTAAAGAGTGGACATTTTCCCCTACCACCTGGTGGGTAAAGGGTGGACATTTTCCCCTATTACCTGGTGGGTAAAGAGTGGACATTTTCCCCTATCACCTGGTGGGTAAAGAGTGGACATTTTCCCCTATTACCTGGTGGGTAAAGAGTGGAGATTTTCCCCTACCATCTGGTGGGTAAAGAGTGGAGATTTTCCCCTACCATCTGGTGGGTAAAGAGTGGAGATTTTCCCCTATCATCTGGTGGGTAAAGAGTGGACATTTTCCCCTACCATCTGGTGGGTAAAGAGTGGACATTTTCCCCTACCATCTGGTGGGTAAAGAGTGGAGATTTTCCCCTACCATCTGGTGGGTAAAGGGTGGACATTTTCCCCTACCATCTGGTGGGTAAAGGGTGGACATTTTCCCCTATTACCTGGTGGGTAAAGAGTGGACATTTTCCCCTACCATCTGGTGGGTAAAGAGTGGAGATTTTCCCCTACCATCTGGTGGGTAAAGAGTGGACATTTTCCCCTACCATCTGGTGGGTAAAGGGTGGACATTTTCCCCTACCATCTGGTGGGTAAAGGGTGGACATTTTCCCCTATTACCTGGTGGGTAAAGAGTGGACATTTTCCCCTACCATCTGGTGGTAAAGAGTGGACATTTTCCCCTACCATCTGGTGGGTAAAGGGTGGACATTTTCCCCTATCACCTGGTGGGTAAAGGGTGAAGATTTCCCCCCATCATCTGGTGGGTAAAGAGTGGACATTTTCCCCTATCACCTGGTGGGTAAAGGGTGGACATTTTCCCCTATCACCTGGTGGGTAAAGAGTGGACATTTTCCCCTACCACCTGGTGGGTAAAGAGTGGACATTTTCCCCTACCACCTGGTGGGTAAAGGGTGGAGATTTTCCCCTATCACCTGGTGGGTAAAGGGTGGAGATTTTCCCCTATCACCTGGTGGGTAAAGAGGGACATTTTCCCCTACCACCTGGTGGGTAAAGAGTGGACATTTTCCCCTATCACCTGGTGGGTAAAGAGTGGACATTTTTCCCTACCACCTGGTGGGTAAAGGGTGGAGATTTTCCCCTACCATCTGGTGGGTAAAGAGTGGACATTTTTCCCCTATCATCTGGTGGGTAAAGAATGGACATTTTCCCCTATCATCTGGTGGGTAAAGAGTGGACATTTTCCTCTATCACCTGGTGGGTAAAGAGTGGACATTTTCCCCTATCATCTGGTGGGTAAAGAGTGGAGATTTTCCCCTATCATCTGGTGGGTAAAGGGTGGAGATTTTCCCCTACCATCTGGTGGGTAAAGAGTGGACATTTTCCCCTATCATCTGGTGGGTAAAGAGTGGACATTTTCCCCTACCACCTGGTGGGTAAAGAGTGGACATTTTCCCCTATCACCTGGTGGGTAAAGAGTGGACATTTTCCCCTACCACCTGGTGGGTAAAGGGTGGAGATTTTCCCCTACCATCTGGTGGGTAAAGAGTGGACATTTTCCCCTATCATCTGGTGGGTAAAGAATGGACATTTTCCCCTATCATCTGGTGGGTAAAGAGTGGACATTTTCCCTATCACCTGGTGGGTAAAGAGTGGACATTTTCCCCTATCATCTGGTGGGTAAAGAGTGGACATTTTCCCCTATCACCTGGTGGGTAAAGGGTGGACATTTTCCCCTACCATCTGGTGGGTAAAGAGTGGACATTTTCCCCTATCACCTGGTGGGTAAAGAGTGGACATTTTCCCCTATCACCTGGTGGGTGAAAGGGTGGAGATTTTCCCCTATCACCTGGTGGGTAAAGAGTGGACATTTTCCCCTATCACCTGGTGGGTAAAGGGTGGAGATTATCCCCTATCACCTGGTGGGTGAAGGGTGGACATTTTCCCCTATCACCTGGTGGGTAAAGAGTGGACATTTTCCCGTATCATCTTGTGGGTAAAGAGTGGACATTTTCCCCTATCATCTGATGGGTAAAGAGTGGACATTTTCCCCTATCATCTGGTGGGTAAAGAGTGGACATTTTCCCCTATCATCTGGTGGGTAAAGAGTGGACATTTTCCCCTATCACCTGGTGGGTAAAGGGTGGACATTTTCCCCTACCATCTGGTGGGTAAAGAGTGGACATTTTCCCCTATCACCTGGTGGGTAAAGAGTGGACATTTTCCCCTATCACCTGGTGGGTAAAGAGTGGACATTTTCCCCTATCATCTGGTGGGTAAAGGGTGGAGATTTTCCCCTATCACCTGGTGGGTAAAGAGTGGACATTTTCCCCTATCATCTGATGGGTAAAGAGTGGACATTTTCCCCTATCATCTGGTGGGTAAAGAGTGGACATTTTCCCCTATCATCTGGTGGGTAAAGAGTGGACATTTTCCCCTATCACCTGGTGGGTAAAGGGTGGACATTTTCCCCTACCATCTGGTGGGTAAAGAGTGGACATTTTCCCCTATCACCTGGTGGGTAAAGAGTGGACATTTTCCCCTATCACCTGGTGGGTAAAGAGTGGACATTTTCCCCTATCATCTGGTGGGTAAAGAATGGACATTTTCCCCTATCATCTGGTGGGTAAAGAGTGGACATTTTCCCCTATCATCTGGTGGGTAAAGGGTGGAGATTTTCCCCTATCATCTGGTGGGTAAAGAGTGGACATTTTCCCCTATCACCTGGTGGGTAAAGGGTGGAGATTTTCCCCTATCACCTGGTGGGTAAAGGGTGGACATTTTCCCCTATCACCTGGTGGGTAAAGGGTGGACATTTTCCCATATCACCTGGTGGGTAAAGGGTGGACATTTTCCCATATCACCTGGTGGGTAAAGGGTGGACATTTTCCCATATCACCTGGTGGGTAAAGGGTGGACATTTTCCCATATCACCTGGTGGGTAAAGGGTGGACATTTTCCCATATCACCTGGTGGGTAAAGGGTGGAGATTTTCCCCTACCATCTGGTGGGTAAAGAGTGGACATTTTCCCCTATCATCTGGTGGGTAAAGAATGGACATTTTCCCCTATCATCTGGTGGGTAAAGAGTGGACATTTTCCTCTATCACCTGGTGGGTAAAGAGTGGACATTTTCCCCTATCATCTGGTGGGTAAAGAGTGGAGATTTTCCCCTATCATCTGGTGGGTAAAGGGTGGAGATTTTCCCCTACCATCTGGTGGGTAAAGAGTGGACATTTTCCCCTATCATCTGGTGGGTAAAGAGTGGACATTTTCCCCTACCACCTGGTGGGTAAAGAGTGGACATTTTCCCCTATCACCTGGTGGGTAAAGAGTGGACATTTTCCCCTACCACCTGGTGGGTAAAGGGTGGAGATTTTCCCCTACCATCTGGTGGGTAAAGAGTGGACATTTTCCCCTATCATCTGGTGGGTAAAGAATGGACATTTTCCCCTATCATCTGGTGGGTAAAGAGTGGACATTTTCCCCTATCACCTGGTGGGTAAAGAGTGGACATTTTCCCCTATCATCTGGTGGGTAAAGAGTGGACATTTTCCCCTATCACCTGGTGGGTAAAGGGTGGACATTTTCCCCTACCATCTGGTGGGTAAAGAGTGGACATTTTCCCCTATCACCTGGTGGGTAAAGAGTGGACATTTTCCCCTATCACCTGGTGGGTGAAAGGGTGGAGATTTTCCCCTATCACCTGGTGGGTAAAGAGTGGACATTTTCCCCTATCACCTGGTGGGTAAAGGGTGGAGATTATCCCCTATCACCTGGTGGGTGAAGGGTGGACATTTTCCCCTATCACCTGGTGGGTAAAGAGTGGACATTTTCCCGTATCATCTTGTGGGTAAAGAGTGGACATTTTCCCCTATCATCTGATGGGTAAAGAGTGGACATTTTCCCCTATCATCTGGTGGGTAAAGAGTGGACATTTTCCCCTATCATCTGGTGGGTAAAGAGTGGACATTTTCCCCTATCACCTGGTGGGTAAAGGGTGGACATTTTCCCCTACCATCTGGTGGGTAAAGAGTGGACATTTTCCCCTATCACCTGGTGGGTAAAGAGTGGACATTTTCCCCTATCACCTGGTGGGTAAAGAGTGGACATTTTCCCTATCATCTGGTGGGTAAAGGGTGGAGATTTTCCCCTATCACCTGGTGGGTAAAGAGTGGACATTTTCCCCTATCATCTGATGGGTAAAGAGTGGACATTTTCCCCTATCATCTGGTGGGTAAAGAGTGGACATTTTCCCCTATCATCTGGTGGGTAAAGAGTGGACATTTTCCCCTATCACCTGGTGGGTAAAGGGTGGACATTTTCCCCTACCATCTGGTGGGTAAAGAGTGGACATTTTCCCCTATCACCTGGTGGGTAAAGAGTGGACATTTTCCCCTATCACCTGGTGGGTAAAGAGTGGACATTTTCCCCTATCATCTGGTGGGTAAAGAATGGACATTTTCCCCTATCATCTGGTGGGTAAAGAGTGGACATTTTCCCCTATCATCTGGTGGGTAAAGGGTGGAGATTTTCCCCTATCATCTGGTGGGTAAAGAGTGGACATTTTCCCCTATCACCTGGTGGGTAAAGGGTGGAGATTTTCCCCTATCACCTGGTGGGTAAAGGGTGGACATTTTCCCCTATCACCTGGTGGGTAAAGGGTGGACATTTTCCCATATCACCTGGTGGGTAAAGGGTGGACATTTTCCCATATCACCTGGTGGGTAAAGGGTGGACATTTTCCCATATCACCTGGTGGGTAAAGGGTGGACATTTTCCCATATCACCTGGTGGGTAAAGGGTGGACATTTTCCCATATCACCTGGTGGGTAAAGGGTGGACATTTTCCCATATCACCTGGTGGGTAAAGGGTGGACATTTTCCCCTATCACCTGGTGGGTAAAGGGTGGACATTTTCCCCTATGATCTGGTGGGTAAAGGGTGGACATTTTCCCCTACCATCTGGTGGGTAAAGGGTGGACATTTTCCCCTACCATCTGGTGGGTAAAGGGTGGACATTTTCCCCTACCATCTGGTGGGTAAAGGGTGGACATTTTCCCCTATGATCTGGTGGGTAAAGGGTGGACATTTTCCCCTACCATCTGGTGGGTAAAGGGTGGACATTTTCCCCTATGATCTGGTGGGTAAAGGGTGGACATTTTCCCCTACCATCTGGTGGGTAAAGGGTGGACATTTTCCCCTACCATCTGGTGGGTAAAGGGTGGACATTTTCCCCTACCATCTGGTGGGTAAAGGGTGGACATTTTCCCCTATGATCTGGTGGGTAAAGGGTGGACATTTTCCCCTACCATCTGGTGGGTAAAGGGTGGACATTTTCCCCTACCATCTGGTGGGTAAAGGGTGGACATTTTCCCCTACCATCTGGTGGGTAAAGAGTGGACATTTTCCCCTATCACCTGGTGGGTAAAGAGTGGACATTTTCCCCTATTACCTGGTGGGTAAAGAGTGGACATTTTCCCCTATCACCTGGTGGGTAAAGGGTGGACATTTTCCCTATTACCGGTGGGTAAAGGTGGACATTTCTCCTATTACCTGGTGGGTAAAGGGTGGACATTTTCCCCTATTACCTGGTGGGTAAAGAGTGGACATTTTCCCCTATTACCTGGTGGGTAAAGAGTGGACATTTTCCCCTACCATCTGGTGGGTAAAGAGTGGACATTTTCCCCTACCATCTGGTGGGTAAAGAGTGGACATTTTCCCCTACCATCTGGTGGGTAAAGAGTGGACATTTTCCCCTACCATCTGGTGGGTAAAGAGTGGACATTTTCCCCTACCATCTGGTGGGTAAAGAGTGGACATTTTCCCCTACCATCTGGTGGGTAAAGGTGGACATTTTCCCCTATGATCTGGTGGGTAAAGAGTGGACATTTTCCCCTATCACCTGGTGGGTAAAGAGTGGACATTTTCCCCTATCACCTGGTGGGTAAAGAGTGGACATTTTCCCCTACCATCTGGTGGGTAAAGAGTGGACATTTTCCCCTACCATCTGGTGGGTAAAGGGTGGACATTTTCCCCTATGATCTGGTGGGTAAAGAGTGGACATTTTCCCCTATCACCTGGTGGGTAAAGAGTGGACATTTTCCCCTATCACCTGGTGGGTAAAGAGTGGACATTTTCCCCTACCATCTGGTGGGTAAAGAGTGGACATTTTCCCCTATCACCTGGTGGGTAAAGAGTGGACATTTTCCCCTATCACCTGGTGGGTAAAGAGTGGACATTTTCCCCTATCACCTGGTGGGTGAAGAGATCTTAAATTTGTCAGTGTGCCATTTTGCACTCCAGTTTCCTCCATCTTCTTCAGTATCATAGTTGAAAACGAAAGGCGTAAATACTTGTAGCAGTTAACCACTTCCAGCTCGCTGTTATTAAAAAGTTTTTCATATGTACTAAGGAAAACCTACGTTTCTAAAAACGGTTATTGTGCATTGGGCGCACGTTAAAGATCCAATTGGAACGAAAGAGTTGTCCCTGGAAAAATTCTATAGAAAAATCCATTCTCACCAGTAAACAAAAATAAGCCCATTCGTTAGGAATGATGGTGGGGGAAGTGGGGCGGGGCAAAGGGATTTGCTTTCCCCCAGTTAGAGCCTTGCTTTTCCCGGGTTACAGCGTTGCACGCGCATTTCACTCAGAAAATTTCCGTTGTGACAAAATATGCCATCACTAGCTCAAGTTGTACTTGGCTTTAGCCTCTCCTCTGTTAGCCACCAATGTCACACAATATGTAGGAAGCCCGCTGTATGGGCAACGTCGGATTCTCCATATCACTATGCCCAGACTTGTGCTCTGGACACATCAGTCCATGGGAGCAAGAGGACAAGTCATCAGTTTTAATCTCTCTAAGTCGGTGCTCACCAGCGAAAGCAGAAGCGACGCCAGCGATGAGGAAGGAGAGGATAACGGCAGGGCCTGCTGTTTCCTTGGCAACCTGACCCGTTACGATGTAGATTCCCGTTCCCAGCGTGCTGCCAATACCTGTACAGAGCACGCGCGCGCGCGCGCGCACACACACACACACACACACACACACACACACACCACACGGAGACACGCGCACGTACACATGCATGCACAAACCTATGCATATGCAGACATACGAGAACATGTAAACTTATATAACACACCGTAAACACGCACGCATGCACGCAATTAAGCACGCGTAAACACACAATCACACGCGCGTACATACACACATACGCGCGCACATGTGAACAACGTGTATGCGTATATGCAAGTATACGTGCACGCACACGCAGTGGCTTATGCATTTACATGGGAATACTGTCGATGACTTCGAGCTATACGATGTACACATACCCTACACGTGCACACGTGCGTAAACATGGACATAAGCGTGCATGCGGGTCCACATGGAACCAGCTTCACCAGGGTAATTTTCTCCGTCAGCGTCAGACTAGTATGAACTCCTCCAGACAACAATGCTTCTGGAAGCTGAATCAGTGGCGCCAAGTTCTCTTCACCAATGAGTCAAGGTTCTGTCTGGACTTTAATGATGGACGTCAGCCAGTGTGGAGACAGCTTGAAGAAGATTTTCAGCCTGCGCTGTTGCTGACCGTCACCGTTACAGAGGTGGCAATCTGATGATGTGGGCAGGCATTTGGACTTCGTTGTCTTCTTCGAGGGGGGTGGGGGTGGCACCGTGAACGCCACACGATACTCATATGACGTCACCAGATCCCACATGATCTCCATAGCAAGTTGGCTTGGCCCTGGATTGTTTTTCGTAGACAACTCGCCAGGTCACAGCGTATGTCGTCAGGAATGAGCTGAACACCAACTGGATGCCTTGGAAGCAGCTCTGGCGAGGCTCTGGAGAGGCATCTCACAAAGCCAGCCGGACAGGCTCACTGCATCAATGGCACGCCGCATCCCAATTTGTGTCCATGCTAACGGAAGTCACATGTGATAATACGGACTGTCAGAACTGTTGAAACTCGTCGGTCTTTTACACTGGACTGTACTGCCGACGTTTTTTACTTTAGCTTTTGGTATCTGTTTCTTTTGTTCCCCAATATTCGGAGGCCGAGATCAATTTGTTGCGTGATTACTTTGGTTTTGATATTAATGTTTATGTTGAAGACGGAATTCTACAATTTGAATTCACGCATCCCCAATACTAACATTTTTACTGAACTGTAAAATTGTGTCGTTGAACTTTTTGCGAGGGGTATGCGCAACAAGCATACGACACGGTCTGATACAGACTTTCACTCATTCTCACAAATACACACACATCCCCTCCCCCCTTTCCATCTCAGCCGCTGAAATAACACATGCACGTATATCCTTGTTTCCACTCCCTTTCACACAGATTCAGGCACAGACAAACAAATACGCGCCAGAGTGCACTTTACCTAGGCCAATGAGATCAAACGTGGTGAGACATCGTTTGAGGTCTGTAGTCTCAATGTCGCCCTCAGTGAAGATCTTCTTGCGGATAAGTTTTTTGATAAAGTGTACACATATCGACATTGTTGCTATCTGAAAAAAAGGAAAAAGAAAATTACGCAAGAATGAGATGGGGGAGGGGGGGGGGGGAGCAGGAAGTAGACATAACCAAAGTAACAAAGACAGATAATGAGAAGGAGAAACATGAAAAGAGCGTGCATGCCCCCAAAAAGCAACTGAATTTAGAAAGAAACGACAAAAAAGTTGGGGAGAGAGAGAGAGAGAAGAGAGAGAGAGAGAGAGAGAGAGAGAGAGAGAGAGAGAGAGAGAGAGAGAGAGAGAGAGAAAAGAGAGAGAGAGAGAGACAGACAGACAGACAGAGAAAGACAGAGAGAAAAACATTTTTTCCAGCGGTATAACTACTCGCAAATAGACCAATTTACATGCTGCCGTTGATGATCTACTTATGTCAAACACAAAACAAAGACAGAAAGATACTGCAAAAGAATGTAATATTTAGAGAAAACAAATCCAAGAACACAAGAGAAAAAAAATGTAAGATAGATAAATAAAATTGTATACACGTTCGAATGTATGTGTGTGCATGTGCGTGCGTGCGTGCTTGCATGTGAGGGAGAGAGGGGGGAGAGAGGAGGAAAGAGGAGGAGAGAGATAAATGGGAGAGGGATGTTGGGGAGGAGAGAGGTCCGAGAGTTTCGCACTCACCTGTTCCCTATCCCTCCCCCGCAATTCCCTTATATCCTTCTGTTCCTCCCCCCGAGACATAATTGTCTTCCACCCTTTTCCCCTCTCTCGCCCCCCTTCCCTCTTTCTATCATTTTCTGCCTTGCTGGCCTATTAACCTGTATGTTTTTTTTCATAAAACCTTCCACGCTTTCTCTTAGGATTGATAATAGACCGATCCATTCTCTTCACGAACCGTCACTCAAGGAGCCCTCGTGCAGACTCCACAGCCAATCGGTGTGCCGAATGCCCACGTGCTTCTTATTTCCGCAGGCTTGTCCGGCAAACAGAGCAAGTTTTCACATTGCCGCAGGTGAAGAAAGCACGTTTGCATAATTTCTTCGCTAACTCATTTCGCTAGAAGAAATCAGATGTCACGGGGAATGCAGATCTGATTCTCGATATTCAGATGTTCGATTTTTCACATGACCAAAATGACTGAAAGTCTGTATAAAGTGGATCAAGGTTCGCAGTCGACCACATGATTAACTCAACCCCTACATGATAACCAAACATCACTACGTGTTTTTAATTGAAAGAAAGGGTGGTGCAATTCTGAAACCAAAGTTTGATATGGTAAACTGCATCTCAACGCCACAGAAACTGATCCCAGTTAGTGACCAACACACCAGCTGTTGTGTCCATGTTTGGGTACATTTCCACTGACTGAAGGATGGTGCACATGACATGCAGCCTTGAAGTGAAAACACACACACACAGACACACACACACACACACACACAACACACACACACACACACACAAACCACACACAACACACACACACCCCACACACACACACACACACACACACACACACACACACACACACACACACACATATATATATATATATATTGTCGTGTCTCACGATGGATGGTTTTTACTCCGAGTGTGTTTGTGTGTCATGAAGCGTGAACACTGGTGTAAAGAAGTCCCGTCTTCCCTTTTTGAGCACAGTGCGTTCGTAAGCCAGACACGTACTCTGTGTTCGTTATTTCTTTTAACGTCTATTCACATATATCTTTTAGAAGAAAAAAAAAAAAAAAAAAAAAGAAAGAAATAAAAATTAAAAAAACATAAAAATAAATATTAAGATAAGATAAAGAAAGCGTCTGTGGGATGAATGAATCTAAAATCATAACGCATTGTAACATATGAGGTCAAAATCTGTGTGTGTGGTGTTGTGTGGTATGTGTTTTTTTGTATGATGTGTGTGTGATGTGTTGTGTTGGTTGTGTGTGTGTTTTGTGTTGGTGTGTGTGTGTGTGGTTCTGTCTCTGTGTGGTGTCGTGTCGTGTGTGTCTGTGTGCGTATGTGCTATTTATATATATATTATGTATAATGTATATTGTGTATGATGTGTGTGTAGTGTTAGTGTTAGTGTGTTGTGATGTGTGTGTGTTGTGGTGTGTGTGTGTGTGTGTGTTGTGTGTGTGTGTGTGTGTAACTCAGGCATAATTTTATTTAGTTCATATTGTGGAAGTGTGTTTTCTTACATTTTATAGACATATTATGGCAGCATTATGTATAAGCATTACAGCACAACTCATGTACAGGTCCAGATGAGTTAGTTTTTAGAGGACGAGGCTGATACATAATTAGCAGGGGTCCGGAGCCTGGTCAAGGCCCTCGATGGAGTCCAGGGGTAACGCCTGTAGTGGTGGCGGCGGTGGGGGGACCGGGAGGGTCTGGCGGCAACGCCCCCACACGCTGAGACAATTTTAAGTTTCATGCATGAAAACGGTTACCATATTCTTGTGTAGAAACAACATTTCAAATAGAAAGGCCACTTTACCACTTCCACTGCTCTACCACCAAACTTGGACTATTCATTTCGCTTTTATCATCATCATCATCATCATCATCATCATCATCATCATCATCATCATCATCACATCATCATCATCATCATCGGTTTTATGCATGAAAAATAACGCTAGTTCAGCCTGCAAACTCCAGTGAAACAATCGTAATTTTATGCGTTAGCGTCATTGTTACAATAACAAAAACCACTTCAAAGTAAGATTTCACCTTACTAGCTATTCTATGGTAATCAGTAAAAAACATAAAATCCCATCATGCAAAATAACAGTAAACAGGTTGATAAGTTTAAATATCTGGAAACGATCATCTCACCAGACGGCAGATGTACATCAAAAGTAGCCAGCAGAATCGGCCGAGCCAAAACAGCATTCAAGAAGATGAAAAGCATTCTTACCAACAAAGGCCTATCAATTAACATCAGGAAAAATTCTTGAATGTTATATAGAACCGATAATATTCTACGCCTGTGAGGCGTGGACAGTCAACACGCAAAGCCAGAACAAGATTGAGGCAGCTGAGATGTGGTTTCTAAGAAGAATGTTGAGAGTTCCATGAACATCAAAGAAACCAACGAGACAGTCTTGATGGAGACAGGCACAAAAAGATCAATCATTATGAAGATTAGGTGAGGACAGGCAACATTTATAGGCCATTTTATGAGGAAAGGGGAATTAGAGCACCCAGTCACAACAGGAAAGCTGGAGGGAAAGAGAACACGAGAGGTAGACCCAGGGGACGGACTTGGCAAGGTGGCTGTGGACAGTGAGGGTGGAAGATGTGTTTGCGGCAAGAAGGAATAGATACATATGGGTCCACGATCGCCAGCGCCATGCGGCAGGGCACATGATAATGATGATGATGATGAGCTATTCTACTGCCACAAATGAAACTTTTTGAAAGTAATTTAAACTTCAAAGGTGGGGAGAGATGGTGCTGAGTCCCCACCGCCACCCTTCATCGGACCCTTACGCATATCGCTGAGTACTTTGAGTTTGAGCGTGTTAACTCAGCAGGAAGACCCATGATAACCGTTGTGTTTTGTGATGTACTGTTGAAACGTGCAGCAGTTCAAAAATGGAAAACCAGTGGAAGAAGCAAACTGAAATATGGCAACATCCATGATTACATTCAGTTCAGTACACATGCAAACACACACACAACACGCTCACAATAGCACATACGCATCACACTCATCAACACATACTTTTTTTCGGTACGGTAATGTGTATATTTTGAGATGGTTATAGCCTTGATATGGCTCTGTGCCGTCAGCCTGGCTTTATACAACAATAACAACACACACCAACAATATCTCTGTCACTATCTCTCTCTCTCTCTCTCTCCTCTCTCACACACACACACACACACAGAGACACACACTCACGCATACACACACACACACACACTCACGCATACACACACACACACACACACACAAATGTATGTATGTATTACGTAGTATGTATGTATGTATGTATGTATGCTGTATGTATGTAGTATGTATGTATGTATGTATGTATGTATGTATGTATGTATGTATGTATGTATGTATGTATGTATGTATGATGTATGTAGTATGTATGATTATGTATGTAGTATGTATGTATGTATGATGTATGTATATGTATGTATGTATGTATGTATGTATGTATGTATGTAGTATATTATGTATGTATGTATGTATGTGTGTGTTGACATAAATACATACATAAGTATGCATTATAGACAGATAGATATTAATAGATAGATGTATCATGCACACATACACACTAATACATTAGACATCAGCATATGCCAACACATATCAACACATAACAACACAAATGTCTACAATAGCAAAGTACATGTACCCATGTCTATAAACCTACACTGCCTATACATATAACACACATCAACGTCGAAGTGTAATCAGTTTTGGATTGCTGAATATTGCTGAAATGGAACTGCTGATTGCAGCTACTGACATGCATGTGTTGCAGGGAAAGAACAAAAGAGAGAGAGAGAGAGAGAGAGAGAGAGAGAGAGAGAGAGAGAGAGAGAGAGAGAGAGAGAGAGAGAGAGAGAGAGAGAGAGAGGAAACAATTATAAAAGCTCATATGATATGGTCAGACCGTAAACTTCAGACGTATTAACTCGTAGCACACAGACTGAAAGACAACACCTGTCATACAGCATGTTTCAAAGTAAACTGACGAAAGTGAGAGCACTACACTCGTCACATGGTGTCAACACACATGTTGTCATGTCACGCTTGGCGGAACGGCCGACAAGGGGCGGCGCTTCAGCGCGCTGGCTGCAAGAGTGGATCGATCTATTGGGCACGTGTATTAATTTTATTTTTGGTCCCGGGCTAAGGAAATGTATAAAATGATGTACAGAAGCAATTTTAGGTAAGTTAGGCCCATTTTTTCATATGTTTTAGTGTACTTAGTTATGTTTACATAAATGCATTCAGGTTTATTTGTTTAATCTCCCTGGTGATAAACTGGACGAATGGCCAATGCCAGGATCACTTTCTTAACTTGTTTGGGCAGATACATTGATATGTGTACCTAATTGTCTTTTCAAGTTTTTTCAGGACCAAAAAGGTGTTGAGATGGTTATAGCCCTGATATGGCTCTGCGCAGTCGGCTGGGCTTTGACCAATAATGATAATAATCTCACCATGTAAAACACTCACACACAACGCGGATCTGTATTATCATTCTTCTTATTTTTTTTTCAGTCTCCCTTCTATTGAATACTTTTTTGGTCACCACCACCACCACCACCCTCCTCCTCCTCAGTGTTCTGATAGATCCGTTATACCATTACATCCTGCTACTGTCTTCTCTCCTCTCTTTTTTCCAGCTTCTCTTTGACTCTCTGCCTCTTTCTGTGTCTCTGTCTGTCCGTCTGTCTGCCTGTCTGTCTGTCTCTCACTGTATCTCGCCCTTTCTTGTCCACCCCTCTAGAATACATCACTTTTGCTTTTTATCATTAAATCTCTCCCATTATTTCTGTTGTCTTCTTTCGTTCGCTCTTTTTTCCTCTTTCGCTCTTTTTCCCTCTTTCGCTCTTCTTTTTCTTTCTCTCTCCCTTTGTCTCTCTCTCTCGTAGCATGGACTGGCCTGTGTCAGACCAAGAGCTTTCTTGATGCCCTCGTACATACCTCTTATGTTGCCTGTCGCTGCTGCAGTGTGGATGTTGTTACTGAGCTGTTGTCAGTATTCGCTGGCACTTCTTGATGTCTGCTGCACTTTGCTCCTGGCAGCTCTGAGTGTTTGCAGGGATTTCTCTTTTGGTGAGCGCTTGTATTCAGCAAGGGCAGCATGCTTTGCTTCAAACCAGTCGTTGTTCTTGGAGATCTTCTTCTTGGTCTGACACAGGCTGTTTTCTAAATGGTCTCCTGGAGGTGGTCCTATTTTCAGAAGCAGAGTTGTGCAGTTGGTCTTGTGCATGGAGCATCTCTGTGAGAGACTTGGCAAATTCTTCAAATTTCTCTGGGTACTGCATCTTGAAGGTATCAGTGTGAGGCTTCTCCGCTTCTTTAGTACGGTG
>JAPXFY010000015.1:33944343-33951843 GCA_030674185.1 Monoplex corrugatus
ATAACTGGTAGTACAAGGAAAATGCCAATGTAAACGTTTACAATGAACATGACGGATAACGGCCAGATAGCTCATTATGCTGTTCACCAGGAAAGTTGAGGTCTCCACCACCTCACTCCCAAGGACCTCAAGTTGTGGGAAAACCGTATTCTTACCTTTTTGTGCGAGTGAGAGAGAGATCCGTGTTCGGTATGTGGAAATAGCAGTCTCTCTCCGATGTATCATTACATACATGATTTAGAAATGTCAGACTATGTACATTTTCTACAATAAATAATTTAGTAATGTCTGTACTATGTATTACAATGTATAATGTAGTATTGTTGTACTATGTACTATAGCATAAAAAGTAGTAATACTACATTACTACATTACTATTTTTGTAGTAAATAGTACAGACATACTACATTCTATATTGTGTAGTACATAGTACAGACATTACTACATTCTATATTGTTAGTACATAGTACAGCAATGCTACATTATATATTGTAGTACATAGTACGAACATTACTACATTAATATTGTAGTAGTACATAGTACACAGTACTATATTATGTATTGTAGTAGTACATAGTACAGACAGTACTACATTATGTATTTTTAGTAGTACATAATACAGACAGTACTACTTATGTATTGTAGTAGTAAATAGTACAAACAGTACATTATGTATTGTAGTAGTACATAGTACAGACAGTACTACATTATGTATTGTAGTAGTACATAGTACAGACAGTACTACATTATGTATTGTAGTAGTACTAGTACAAAAGTACATTATGTATTGTAGTAGTGCATAGTACAAACAGTACTACATTATATATTGTAGTAGTACATAGTACAGACATTACTACATTATGTATTGTAGTAGTACATAGTACAGACAGCATACTACATTATACATATTGTAGTAGTACATAGTGCAGACATTACTACATTATGTATTGTAGTAGTACATAGTACAGACAGCATACTACATTATATATTATAGTAGTACATAGTGCAGACATTACTACATTATGTATTGTAGTAGTACATAGTACAGACATTACTACATTATATATTGTAGTAGTACATAGTACAGACAGTACTACATTATGTATTGTAGTAGTACATAGTACAGACAGTACTACATTATGTATTGTAGTAGTACATAGTACAAACAGTACTACATTATGTATTGTAGTAGTGCATAGTACAAACAGTACTACATTATATATTGTAGTAGTACACAGTACAGACAGTACTACATTATGTATTGTAGTAGATCATAATACAAACACTCATCATCATCAGGTGCCTTGCCGCATGGCGTTGGCGATCATGGACTTCCATCTCTCTCTATCTTTTGTTACCCAAAGCATCTCCTCCACCTCGTCGTCAGCCACTCTGCAAGTCCGTCTAGCATTTTCTCCCTGGGTCTACCTGGTGCTCTCTTTCCCTCCAGCTTTCCAGTTGAGACCAGGTACTCCAAATCCCCCTTCCTCATAAAATGGCCTATAAATGTTGCTTGTCTTTTCCTAATCTTCCTTATGAATGATCTACTTGTGTCTGCCTCCATCAAGACTGTCTCGTTTGTTTTCTTTGCTGTCCATGGAACTCTCAACATTCTTCTTAGAAACCACATCTCGGCTGCCTCAATCTTGTTCTGGCTTTGCTTGTTGACTGTCCACGCCTCACATCCGTAAAACAGTATTTGTTCTATATAACATTCCAGAACTGTCTTCCTGATGTTAATTGATAGGCAATTGTTGGTAAGAATGCTTGTCATCTTCTTGAATGCTGTTTTGGCTTGGCCGATTCTGCCGGCTATTTCCGATGTACATCTGCCGTCTGATGAAATGATCGTTCCCAGGTATTTAAACTTATCAACCTGTGTCAAGGTTGTGCCATTTGCTGTTATTTTGCATGAGGGGATTTCATGTTTTTTATTGATTACCATGACTTCAGTCTTCCTGCTGTTTAGTTCCAACCCCTTACCGTTGCTTTCTATTTCTAGTATATTCACAAGGTTTTGTAGGTCCCTTTCATTTTCTGCAATTAGTACTACATTATATATTGTAGCAGTACATTGTACAGACATTACTACATTATATGTTGTAGTAGGACATAGTACAGACAGTACTACAGTATATATTGTAGTAGTATATAGTACAAACAGTACTACATAATGTACATAGTACAGACATTCCTGCATTATATATTTTAGCAGTACAACTGTAATTGTTATTTCTGTCTAAAGCCCAGCCGACTGTGCAGAGAATATCAGAGCTACAACCATTTCAACACACACAATACTTCAACAAGGAAAAATGAAATGAAAATTAAGTACGCATGTCAATGAATTCGCGCGTATAGTCTAAAGATATGCCCCTGGCGTTGACGACTCCGTCCAATTTATCATAAAGGGGATTTTAAAAAATAACAACCAAATGTACATTTCAACACAACTAAGGACACTAACGCATATATATAAACGGACTTGAATGACCTAAAATTGCTTTCGCATATCTCATTTCCCTAGAGTCAAAAATGCAGTCAATACATGTACCCAATTAATCAATCTTAAGAGAAAGTACATAACACTTTATCGAACACATACAGGTGAATGTACTAGCAAAGTAGAACGTGAAAGGAAGAAATGACATAAAGCAAAGAAACAAGGCAGAAACAAAGTGAGTGATAGAAAACAGGAAATTTCTAGCTAACAATTTCCAGAAGGTTTGGATACTATTTAAACTGAAAGAGCCCCTGGCATCCCCACCAGCGCGAAGTGGTACATGGTAGAGATATTACTACATTATACATTGTAGTACGAAGTACAGACATTATTACATTATACATTGTAATACGAAGTACAGACACTATTACATTATACATTGTAGTACGAAGTACAGACACTATTACATTATACATTGTAGTACGAAGTACAGACATTATTACATTATACATTGTAGTACGAAGTACACACATTATTACATTATACATTGTAGTACGAAGTACACATATTACTACATTATACATTGTAGTACGAAGTACAGACATTATTACATTATACACTGTACTACGAAGTACACATATTACTACATTATACATTGTAGTACGAAGTGCAGACATTATTACATTATACATTGTAGTACGAAGTACAGACATTATTACATTATACACTGTAGCACGAAGTACAGACATTATTACATTATACATTGTAGTACGAAGTACAGACATTATTACATTATAACATTGTAGTACGATAGTACAGACATTATTACATTATACACTGTAGTACGAAGTACAGACATTATTACATTATACATGTAGTACGAAGTACAGACATTATTACATTATACACTGTAGTACGAGTACAGAACATTATTACATTATACATTGTAGTACGAAGTACAGACATATTAACATTATACACTGTAGTACGAAGTACAGACATTATACATTATACACTGTAGTACGAAGTACAGACATTATTACATTATACATGTAGTACGAAGTACAGACATTATTACATTATACATTGTAGTACGAAGTACAGACATTATTACATTATACACTGTAGTACGAAGTACAGACATTATTACATTATACATGTAGTACGAAGTACAGACATTATTACATTATACACTGTAGTACGAAGTACAGACATTATTACATTATACATTGTAGTACGAAGTACAGACATATTACATTAATACACTGTAGTACGAAAGTACAGACATTATTACATTATACATTGTAGTACGAAGTAACAGACATTATTACATTATACACTGTAGTACGAGTACAGACATTATTACATTATACATTGTAGTACGAAGTACAGACATTATACATTATACATTTGTAGTACGAAGTACAGACATTATTACATTATACACTGTAGTACGAAGTACAGACATTATTACATTATACATTTGTAGTACGAAGTACAGACATTATTACATTATACATTGTAGTACGAAGTACAGACATTACTACATTATACATTGTAGTACGAAGTACAGACATTTTCATTATACATGTAGTACGAAGTACAGACATTATTACATTATCATTGTAGTACGAAGTACAGACATTATTACATTATACATTGTAGTACGAAGTACAGACATTATTACATTATACATAGTAGTACGAAGTACAGACATTATTACATTATACATTGTAGTACGAAGTACAGACATTAATTACATTATACATTGTAGTACGAAGTACAGACATTATTACATTATACATGTAGTACGAAGTACAGACATATTAATTACATTATACATGTAGTACGAAGTACAGACATTATTACATTATACATTGTAGTAACGAAGTACAGACATTATTACATTATACATTGTAGTACGAAGTACAGACATTATTACATTATACACTGTAGTACGAAGTACAGACATTATTACATTATACATTGTAGTACGAAGTACAGACATTATTACATTATACATTGTAGTACGAAGTACAGACATTATTACATTATACATTGTAGTACGAAGTACAGACATTATTACATTATACACTGTAGTACGAAGTACAGACATTATTACATTATACATTGTAGTACGAAGTACAGACATTATTACATTATACATGTAAGTACGAAGTACAGATATTATTACATTATACATGTAGTACGAAGTACAGACATTATTACATTATACATGTAGTACGAAGTACAGACATTATTACATTATACACTGTAGTACGAAGTACAGACATTATTACATTATACATGTAGTACGAAGTACAGAATTATTACATTATACATGTAGTACGAAGTACAGACATTATTACATTATACACTGTAGTACGAAGTACAGACATTATTACATTATACATGTAGTACGAAGTACAGACATTATTACATTATACATTGTAGTACGAAGTACAGACATTATTACATTATACATTGTAGTACGAAGTACAGACATTATTACATTATACACTGTAGTACGAAGTACAGACATTATTACATTATACATTGTAGTACGAAGTACAGACATTATTACATTATACATGTAGTACGAAGTACAGAATTATTACATTATACACTGTAGTACGAAGTACAGACATTATTACATTATACATTGTAGTACGAAGTACAGACATTATTACATTATACACTGTAGTACGATAGTACAGAATTATTACATTATACATTGTAGTACGAAGTACAGACATATTATTACATTATACACTGTAGTACGAAGTACAGAATATTTACATTATACATTGTAGTACGAAGTACAGACATTATTACATTATACACTGTAGTACGAAGTACAGACATTATTACATTATACATTGTAGTACGATAGTACAGACATTATTACATTATACATTGTAGTACGAAGTACAGATATTATTACATTATACACTGTAGTACGAAGTACAGACATTATTACATTATACATGTAGTACGAAGTACAGACATTATTACATTATACATTGTAGTACGATAGTACAGACATTATTACATTATACATTGTAGTACAAAGTACAGACATTATTACATTATACATTGTAGTACGAAGTACAGACATTATTTCATTATACACTGTAGTACGAAGTACAGACATTATTACATTATACACTGTAGTACGAAGTACACATATTATTACATTATACACTGTAGTACGAAGTACAGACATTATTACATTATACACTGTAGTACGAAGTACAGACATTATTACATTATACATTGTAGTACGAAGTACAGACATTATTACATTATGCATTGTAGTACGTAGTACAGACATTATTACATTATACACTGTAGTACGAAGTACAGACATTATTACATTATATATTGTAGTACGAAGTACAGACATTACTACATTATACATTGTAGTACATAGCACGGACATTACTATATTATACATTTTAGTACATAGTACGGACATTACTACATTATACACGTAGTACGGACAATACTACATTATACATTGTAGTACATAGTACAGACATTACTACATTATACATTGTAGTACATAGTACAGACAATACTACATTATACATTGTAGTACATAGTACAGACATTACTACATTATACATTGTAGTACATAGTAAGACATTACTACATTATACACATGGTAGTACATAGTACAGACATTACTGCATTATATATTGTAGTACATAGTACAGACATTACTGCATTATATATTGTAGTACATAGTACAGACATTACTACATTATATTTTGTAGTACATAGTACAGACATTACTACATTACATATTGAAGTACGTAGTACAGTGATTATTACATTCTATATTGTAGAAGTATACAGTGCAGGCATTATTACACTATATACTCTAGTAGTATATGATACAGACTGTAATACGTATCAAAGCGCATACAGTACAAACTAGACACCATGTGCTACAAAAGCCTCAATAACGCAGCCCCCGATTACCTGTCAAGCCTACTTGAGATCTATGTTCCCTCACGTACCCTCCGCTCTGCCTCTGATCCTCTGACTCTTCGCTTTCCACGCACTAAGCTCAATACCTATGGTCCACGAGCCTTCTCTGTTTCTGGTCCACTCTCCTGGAACAAACTTCCTCTCTCAGTCCGTCAGCAACCTACTTTTGTCTCCTTCAAGTCCGCTCTCAAAACTCACCTTTTCTCTCCTGCATAAAATCCTAACCTCACTCAACCCTCCCCTCTGCAGCCTGTCTCCGCTCGGAGGGAATCACATGGTTATAATATATAATTGTATGCTATGCTCTCTATAATTTTCCATTGCTTTTATTCTTGCTTTTATTGCTTTTATTCTTTCTCCCCATTTATAGCCATGCGTGTGTGTGGGTGTGTGTGTGTGTGTGTGTGTGTGTGTGTGTGTCCGTATGTGTGCGTGCGTGTGTGTGCGAGCGTGCGTGCCTGCGTGTGTGTCTGCTTCAGCGCTTAGATTTGATTTTATCAAGATTTTGCGCTATATAAATATTGTAATTATTATTATTATTATATTAATTATTATATGTAGTAGTATATAGTACATACATTACTATGTTATAAAACTTAATGTACAGTGATAACAATGGGAGACTGTTTCAATAGTGAAAACAGAATGTATGATATTGCCAGAAGATCCCAAGAAAGTGCTGTACCCATGTGTTTCTAAAAAAGTCATATTTTATACTTTTGGGGAGGGTTGTGTGGGTGTGATCTTGACCTTAGAGGTTAACTTTCCAAAGATATGAATTCCTGACTCCTTAACAGTCCACAACTTTGAGTCAAATTTAGTACAATTCCATCCAGAAACAGGTGAGAACATTTTGCAAACATACTTTTGTCACAGAGAGCAAACACAAATACATCTCTCCGGTCCATATAAAACAATCTCTCACCCCTCCCCTCTTCCCTCCTTTTTGAAAGGGAGATTTGAAAACAAACAAACAAAAACCTGACACTCTGGTGTACTTCACACAGCCATAATTTCACACAGAAAAGCTGTTGTGACCGAACAGAAAATGTTAATAAACA
>JAPXFY010000015.1:33956843-33974343 GCA_030674185.1 Monoplex corrugatus
CCATATTGACTATACAGCAGTGACTGTAGCAGTAAAGCTCTACTGAAAAAAATCGCTGCACAGAAGAGCGGGAAAACCTGTAGTAATTGACAGTTCCCTATCCACAGACCAAAATTCTAAATAGCGGAAATATTATCATTCAAAAATAGACTTAGGTACAACAAAGGCACTTAAATGTATAAAACTGTGCACAGATCCGCCTCAAAATATGTGACAGAACTATTTATACCAAACCAGACACCCTACACAAATTCAAGATACAACCTTTATCTTCCATGACCAAGATTAGACATATTTAAAACAAGCATATCCTTTACTGGTACGTATCTCAGGAATACTTTGCCCACCAACATCAAATCATGTACATAACTAAGCAGCTTTGAATAAAAGCTTCACGAATATCTGCTTGAAATAGAAATTAATTTTTCTAATTAAACACCCCTTATCTAGGTCGACAGACACAGTGCTAATAAAACGTTTAGGGAGCCATATTTATTTCACTTTTATGCTACCATCTTTCTATGTCAAAACCACTAAATCTTTCTTTCTTTACTCTGTTCCCATGGATTAATTTAATAGTATTCAGCCATTGATGATTTGTTTTTGTTTGTTGTATGTGTTAGGGGTCAGCGATTTGCATCAGAGCATCAGACTTAACATGTCACTTCCCCCTCCCCCCCATCCTGTGTTCAGTGTTGCTTCTTTACGCTTTTCTTCTCGTATGCTTCTGTGTTAGTAATATGTAATATAGTCCTTACATTACTAGTATACTGTTGTTACAGCTGACATTATTTGCTTTACATGTATCGGGAAGGCCTATCTGCCTTTATCTCATGTTTTTGAAGTGCACTTGATCGATTGACATATACACGGAACTGATATTTTATTAGGACTCTTTGTAACTTCTATGGCGTGACATATGTTAATCTGTTGTCATCGTTGAGTTCCCTCCCTCTCCCCCACCCCCCGGCCACACTTGTTTTCCATTAATGCTTTCTTCTTTCCCACTGGTTCCACTAAAGTAATTTACCTTTGTTCGTTACAATATTAATACAGCCACCAGCAGTATTGGATTTTGTTGTTCTTCTTCCTCTTATTAAGGGTTGACGCGTATTTGTTTTCATGTGTGTGCTTTTGTATCTCATGCATTTTTTTTTCTAAAAAGCATGACTCATTGGTATATAAGCAAGGTCACTATTTTATCACAAGTCATTTCATAATCTGTTTGACAACTGTTGTTTTTTAAAAACATTTTTATGCTTATATTTTGTGTAGAATAGTAAGGACATATTGAAAGACAGGTCCAGTGAGACTTAATGCTACTGTCATAGAGTGATAACGTTCTGAACTCTCTCTCTGTCTCTGTGTGTGTGTGTGTGTGTGTGTGTGTGTGTGGTGTGTGTGTGTGTGTGTGTGTGTGTGTGTGTGTGTGTGTGTGTGTGTGTGGTGTGGTGTGGTGTGGTGTGTGTGTGTGTGTGGTGTGTGTGTGTGGTGGGTGTGTGGGTGTGTGTGTTTGGTGGGTGGGTGGGTGTGTGTGTTGTGTGTTGTGTTGTGGTTGGTGTGGTGTGGTGTGTGTGGTGTGTGTGTGTGTGTGTGTGTGTGTGTTGTGGTTGGGTGGTTGTGTGGTGTGTTGTGGTGGTGTGGTGTGTGTGTGGTTGTGTGTGGTGTGTGGGGTGTGGTGTGGTGGTTGGTGTGGGTGTGATGTGTGTGTGTGCGCGGGTGCGTGCGTGCGTGCGTGCGTGTGCATGCGCGTGTGTGCGCGCGCGCGCGCGTGTGTGTCAATGTGTGTTCGGATACGCATGTATAATTATAAACAGTTAAAAATTGTACAGCGCTCTGTACTTGATAAAGGACGTTGTAAGTTTTCCGGTTATTACTCGTATTAAACGCTAGAAAGAACCGGCTGTTGGGCGTCTACATATGAAGTAAAATAGTACTGAACAAAAACAAACAACTCATATGATAGCTGTGGATAGATAGACAGTGCATGCGAGTGCGTGCGTGCGTGCGTGCGTGCGTGGTGGTGTGTGTGTGTGTGTGTGTGTGTGTGTGTGTGTGTGTGTGTGTGTGTGTGTGTGTGCACGCGCGCGCCCGCGCCCTATGGTAATTATTGCCTGAGTTTCACGATTACTACTTTATCTTTGCTGGCTGACACAGGTCAGTAGGTCTATGCAATTTGATCATGCTTTTTCAGACGTATGTTTTCTTAGTGTACACAGATTAGATTGTACTTTTATCTGATTGTATTGTATCGTTCTTTTGATTCGGATGTGTCGTCGTTAAAGCAAATAATAGTGTGTTGTGGAGTGTTATGTTTGACATTAATGGGTGGTGTGTGTGTGTGTGTGTGTGTGTGTGTGCACGCGCGTGATGCGTGCGTGCGTGCGTGCGTGCGTGCGTGCGTGTGCGTGCGTGCGTGCGCGCGTGGTGGTGGTCATTGGTTTAATGTCTATTCACTTTAAGTGATTATAGACAAATAAACAAAAAAATAGTAAATAAATAAATAAAACAATAATAATGCTAATAACAATGATAATAATGATAAACACATAAAATAAGTAAATAAACAATTGAATGAATGAAAAAATAAGTATGTAAAAAAAAAAACCATGAGGGGAAGGGGAATAGAAACAGGAAGGGCAAATGCAGATGTTTATGTGTAGTTAGTCAAGGTTAAAAAAAAAAAAATTAAATTCAAATTCATATTACTTATAGCCCACTCGAGCATCAAAAACATATTCGGGCTAAAACCATGTGAAAAACAAGTAGGAAGCGAGGACAAGGCAAATGTCAGAGGGGAGCGTAAACATAACAAATGAAGTAGCATACTACAACAAATATTTACAATAAACTAGCTAACTGTAACCATGAACAGGAAGATGAACGAATTACAAATATTGAACTACTGGACTTTTTGACAGGCTAACAAAAAATTCGTATGTTAATAATGATGATTCAGATATGTCGGAAATTGTGTGAGTAGAAAGTACCGGAATGAGTCGCTTTACACTAATGCAAGAAAGTAAATGACTGGTCGTTATTTTCTGTCCACAAAAACAGACAATATTTCTGGTGTACTTTGTTTTTAATGCATCGAGTTTCCACCTAAACATAAGGGACTGCATAGATATGTTTATAGTAAACTGTTTACTTATTTTGATGATTATAAAATTCACGCTATTAGTATTGTACTTTTTCTGATTATCTTGAAACAGTTTCCAAATATAGGCATCCACTAAGTTACAAGATTCATTCATGGAGAGAGAAAGCTTTATATTGTTTGATTCTGGTGAACCCTTAGCTCCTCGTTTGACGGCCCTGTCAACCACATCGTGATGATGAAACGAACAATGAGATGGAATCCAACAGAAAGTAAGATCAGTGCCTCTTAAAGATAAGAAATGAATGAAATGGCTAATTTCTATTACCATTTCAGATCTAGTGCGCAGAAAAGGATTTGTGATATATTCCGAGGATAACTTACTAAGTAATTCAAAGCCATCAGTATTGCAAAGAGTTCAGCTGTAAATATTGATTTGTTGGATTCAATATGGAAAGAGTTCTCTATTTTAAGAGCTGGTATTAAAAAACGCAGAACCTGCAATTTTCTCAATTAATGATCCATCTGTGTAGATTTTTAAATGATTGGGATAAAAGTGTTCAATATGACATTTAAATCGACTCGCTAATAAGTTGATATTGTCTTCTTTCTTTAAATCAGTGTCAAAGTTTGCTCTTAAAAGTTCCCAAATGGGTACTGGAGAAAACGAAGGTCTTATAGATATAGGATCCGCTTCTAGATCAATTCCAGAGCCATTCATGATGTCGTGTTTATACGTTGCAAGTGTGGCCTGTGAAGATATTGATTTAACTCGTTTCGGAAAATCAGTGTCTGATCTTAAAGTGATATCAGGTCTCAAAACATTTTCAACGGTGGTATTCCTTAGCAGAAATTTGGTAGAGACGAGTTTCCTTTGTTCATCAAGCGGCAACATATTAATCTCACCGTATGTTCGGAGATTGGAAGCATGCATCGGAAGACCAAGGGCAAGTTTAAAACTTTTGCATTCTGTACTTTGTAGTTTTTGCAGTAAGTGTCTCGGTGCGCTAAAGAATATTTCCTAGGCATATGTTAGTTTAGATCTAATGAGAGATTTACATAAATGTACAAGTGTTGATGGATCATGTCCCCATGGTTGCTTGCACACTGTTTAAAAAAAATTTAGACTCTTTTGGGCTTTTGTGAGTAAGTAGTCGATATGCAGATTCCATGATAATTTTGCTGTAAAGAAAACACCCAAGAATTTAATAGATTGGTTATACTGAAGAACGGAATCTCCTTGTTTAAAGGTGGGCATTTTGTCCGGGTTAGACCCACTATTAAATAAAATTCTTTGTCTTCTCCGTAGATAGAAGGAGCCCATTTTCTGTCATGTATTGCGCTGTTTTGTCAAGTTCTAATTGATAAAGTTTGCGTGCATAGTTGATACTGCGAGAAGGAGTGTTCCTCTTCATGTTTACCGGCATTCACATGCATAGATCATCAGCATACTGGACTAATGTGACAACTTTAGATATTCTACTTGGTAAGTCATTCATTAGTATCACAAAGAGGAGGGGTGCTAAAACTGATCCCTGTGGGATACCCATCTGAAGGGTTCGTTTTGTTGAATACACGTTTCCAATTCTGGTTTGAATTACACGGTTTTTCCATCAGACACTTCTCGTAGTTATAAACGTGACCTGTTAGCCCTATGCTTTTTAATTTAAATAGTAATCGGGAGTGCCACACTTGGTCGTATGTTTTGGTTATATCAAAAAATGTGGCCAATATACATTTACGTCTTGCAAATTGTCCCTTTATGTCAGTGGTTAGTTTAGTTAAGAGTTCCACTGTTGACCTGCCTTTTCGAAAACCAGCCTGATTCACAGGTATAATGGTTTTTTTTTTTTTTTCACAACAGTGCAGCAACCGCTGTACAATAATTTTCTCCATCAGTTTACAGACGTGAGAAGTTAGTGCAACTGGCCTATAGTTTTTCAGATCAGTGTTACAGTTACCCGGTTTTAGTATAGGAACACTATTGTTTGTTTCCAATAGTCGGGCATTTTGCTACTATTGCAACATTTTTTAAAGATAGTATGAAGCAAGATTACAAAATTTTCGGGTAAATTTTTCAGCATCTGATTAGAAATGGCATCTAATCCTACTGACGCTTTTTTATTTGGGATAGACTTGATGGCATCTTTTAATTCTTGAAGTGTAATTGATGCGTTCATGTAGTGTGTATTATCTGGGGCAGGGTCGTTATAAACCTCTGTCTTTTCTTCTCGTTCCCTATGATTTTGACTGGAAACAGGAAGGCCGTCAGTATGGCAGACTTCAGCAAACAAATCCGCAAAAGCTTCTGCCTTTTCCAACGAGCTTGGGAAAGGATTATTAGCTAGCTTTATCGGAAATGACGGCAAAGTGATCCCATTTTTCATTACTTTTAGTTTCTCCCAATTTTTATGCATGTCTTTGTGATTATTTATTTCAGACTTACAAAATGTTGTCCAATACAGTTTTTTGGCTTGTTCTATGATTCTGTTACAGTTTATGTTGGCACTTTTCATCGCTCTATGATTTTCAGGTGTCCGATTGTTTATATATGTTTTAAATTTTTTTCTCTTTTCGTTAACTGCATTTTCACAATCCTTATTCCACCAAACATTTCCGCGATGTTTTCCTGTATTTGATGCCTTTAATTTTGGGATAGAAATGTTGGCAGCACTTGAAAGTGAGTCACAGAAAAATGTATACAGGTTGTCTGTGTTGGCGGTATCAAACAGATCTATATTTGTATTATGAAGGATTGCTATTTAACATTGCTTCTTATTTAAATCGTGGTAAACTTTCATGTAATATTTTGCTATCTTGTAAGATATTTTCTGTTTCAGGACTATGGCTTAGGCTGAGAATTATGGAGATATGATCTGATCCTAAAGAGTCTACAGCTGTTTCCCATGTGGCGTTTATTGCTAGTGATGGTGACACTAAAGTTAGATCTATCGCTATGGGTCGATGGGATGCAATGTCAGGGATACGGGTAACACGTCCATCATTAAGCAGACATAAATTTGAGTCCACAAGGTTATCGATGAACCTGTTGCTGGTTACATGGGTACAGTCCCTCTCCCAAAACGGAGCATGTGCGTTGAAGTCACCCCCAATGATCCATTTATCGTGTTGATCCTGTAAATGTCTCAGCTATTCTGTGTTCTCAGAATCTGGGCCTCTTGGTAAATAAATAGAGGCCATATTTAGGACTAATGATGAAGAAAATTTTATAGTAACAGCACATGACGAAATAGAAGCATTAGATCTTGGTACTGGAGACGTTGTTTCATAATAGTTCAGTCCTTCACGAACATATATTGCAGTAAAAATTCGGCTACCATCATTTATAGAGCAATAGATGGGTGGATAATAAAACCCTGATAATTTGGGCAAAGCCTTCTTGTCTGTATTTAGCGACTGCAGAAGTAAGACCTGGAAATTTGTAGAAGAGAGATAGTTATTGAGGTAAGGAACATTTTTAACAATGGAACGAGTGTTCCACTGAAGTATGTCTACTTTAAGGTTTGTACACTTATTTATCATGATCGATCAAACCGGCATAGAGCAGTGCAGTTAGTATGGATAGATTTAACAGATAATGGGCAAGTTTGCAACTTTGTTAGTACAACTAAGTATTCAGAAGATGTCGGAAATCGGTGAAAAAAAAAAAAAATTAGATAATAAATAAATGATAAATAATTATATAATTAAAAAGAAAAAAATAGGTAAACACCAGAATTTGAAAAGAACAGTAACAGTAACGTAGAAGAAGTAGAAGCACGAATTCCTAGCAGTTGATCAACAGTGTCTTAAATCATATAGTTCCATAGTACATATAACAACAGTAGGCCCAAAAAATCAACAACTTTGTGAGAAAGGAAATGGCAAACCTTACTCAAATCAGGAACAGTTTTGTATAAATAGTATCTGCTGTCTTCTTACACAGCTGGTGCTGTCACAAGAAACGATAGACACGAGGTGGTTACCACACATGATTTCTTAGTGTATTAAAATAATTTTGAAGGTGAAAGTCCTCATGATCCCACCACGGCCGATATGAGTGAAAGGTCATTGACGCCGCTGTAGGGTAAAAACTGGTGGTGGGATATTCTGTGTAGTGAAGAGGACGGTGTCGGTGACGTGCGTGCGTGCGTGTGTGCGTGCGTGCGTGCGCGTGCGTGCGTGCGTGCTTGTCTTCTTTCCTTTGATTTCTGTACCAAACCGAACAAAATTGGACAGAGATTTTGAAACTTCACCACAAATTAGTACCCTTTGCCAGCCGTAACTACTCCATTATACTGTTGGATAGACAAGTCAGGCAAGTGAACAGTCACGCATACGTAAAATGCACGGTCAGGCGTAATATTCTGACCAAAACCAATAGAGACATAAACATGTATGAGGGAAAATCTTTCCCTGAACTACATAGGCATATGGATTTGTCAGGAAGGTTCACATGTCAGACAGTATTTCAAATTGAGTTTTTTTGTTCCGTTTCGACAAATATTTCTTTATTTTTACAGGATGGTTTACAGTCATGTGATATTTCAGTAAAGGTTTCATGATAGTCAGACAACATTTCAGTGAAGGTTTCTGTGTACAAAGGTTTACAGTCAGACAACATTTCAGTGAAGGTTTCTGTGTACAAAGGTTTACAGTCAGATAACAGTTCAGTGAAGGTTTCTGTATACAAAGGTTTACAGTCAGACAACATTTCAGCGAAGATTTCTGTGTACAAAGGTTTACAGTCAGATAACATTTCAGTGAAGGTTTGTGTACAAAGGTTTACAGTCAGATAACATTTCAGTGAAGTTTGTGTACAAAGTTACAGTCAGATAACATTTCAGTGAAGTTTCTGTGTACAAAGGTTTACAGTCAGATAACAGTTCAGTGAAGGTTTTCTGTGTACCAAGGTTTACAGTCAGATAACAGTTCAGCGAAGATTTCTGTGTACAAAGGTTTACAGTCAGATAACAGTTCAGTGAAGGTTTCTGTGTACAAGTTTACAGTCAGATAACATTTCAGTGAAGGTTTCTGTGTACAAAGGTTTACAGTCAGATAACATTTCAGCGAAGATTTCTGTGTACAAAGGTTTACAGTCAGATAACAGTTCAGTGAAGGTTTCTGTGTACAAAGGTTTACAGTCAGATAACATTTCAGCGAAGATTTCTGTGTACAAAGGTTTACAGTCAGATAACATTTCAGTGAAGGTTTCTGTGTACAAAGGTTTACAGTCAGATAACAGTTCAGTGAAGGTTTCTGTGTACAAAGGTTTACAGTCAGATAACATTTCAGTGAAGTTTCTGTGTACAAAGGTTTACAGTCAGATAACATTTCAGCGAAGATTTCTGTGTACAAAGGTTTACAGTCAGATAACATTTCAGCGAAGATTTCTGTGTACAAAGGTTTACAGTCAGATAACAGTTCAGTGAAGGTTTCTGTGTACAAAGGTTTACAGTCAGATAACAGTTCAGTGAAGGTTTCTGTGTACAAAGGTTTACAGTCAGATAACATTTCAGCGAAGATTTCTGTGTACAAAGGTTTACAGTCAGATAACATTTCAGCGAAGATTTCTGTGTACAAAGGTTTACAGTCAGATAACAGTTCAGTGAAGGTTTCTGTGTACAAAGGTTTACAGTCAGATAACATTTCAGCGAAGATTTCTGTGTACAAAGGTTTACAGTCAGATAACAGTTCAGTGAAGGTTTCTGTGTACAAAGGTTTACAGTCAGATAACATTTCAGTGAAGGTTTCTGTGTACAAAGGTTTACAGTCAGATAACATTTCAGCGAAGATTTCTGTGTACAAAGGTTTACAGTCAGATAACAGTTCAGTGAAGATTTCTGTGTACAAAGGTTTACAGTCAGATAACATTTCAGCGAAGATTTCTGTGTACAAAGGTTTACAGTCAGATAACAGTTCAGTGAAGGTTTCTGTGTACAAAGGTTTACAGTCAGATAACAGTTCAGTGAAGGTTTCTGTGTACAAAGGTTTACAGTCAGATAACATTTCAGTGAAGGTTTCTGTGTACAAAGGTTTACAGTCAGATAACATTTCAGTGAAGGTTTGTGTACAAAGGTTTACAGTCAGATAACATTTCAGTGAAGGTTTGTGTACAAAGGTTTACAGTCAGATAACATTTCAGTTAAAGATTTCTGTGTACAAAGGTTTACAGTCAGATAACATTTCAGTGAAGGTTTCTGTGTACAAAGGTTTACAGTCAGATAACATTTCAGTGAAGGTTTCTGTGTACAAAGGTTTGCAGTCAGACAACATTTCGGCGAAGATTTCTGTGTACAAAGGTTTACAGTCAGATAACAGTTCAGTGAAGATTTCTGTGTACAAAGGTTTACAGTCAGATAACAGTTCACTCAGTGAAGATTTCTGTGTACAAAGGTTTACAGTCAGATAACAGTTCAGTGAAGGTTTCTGTATACAAAGGTTCAGTCACAATTTCAGGAATTATGTGTACAATTTCAGTCGAAATTTCTGAAGTTTGTACAAAGGTTTACAGTCAGATAACATTTCAGTGAAGGTTTGTGTACAAAGGTTTACAGTCAGATAACATTTCAGTGAAGGTTCTGTGTACAAAGGTTTACAGTCAGATAACATTTCAGGAAGTTTCTGTGTACAAAGGTTTACAGTCAGATAACATTTCAGCGAAGATTTCTGTGTACAAAGGTTTACAGTCAGATAACATTTCAGCGAAGATTTCTGTGTACAAAGGTTTACAGTCAGATACACATTTCAGTGTAAGATTTGCTTGTGTACAAAGGTTTACAGTCAGATAACATTTCAGTGAAGTTTTCTGTGTACAAAGGTTTACAGTCAGATAACATTTCAGTGAAAGTTTGTCTGACACAATTACAGTTAATCTCGAGCGTAACCACACTGAATCGTGACATGCGTAAATAAAAACGACTACGAAGAAAGGCATGTAGACTACACAAACGCGCGCGCGCGCCACACACACACACACACACACCACAAACACACCATGCACGCGCGCGCACACACACACACGACCACTCACACACTCACTTCTTCGCTGATATGTAGGATGGCTTCGTCGGTCCCAAACACTGAAACAGGCGATGGATGCGTCCGGCCGAGAATTCAGCTTGATGCGGAACAGTGCCGGCTGTGGTCGAACGAACCGATTTCTGAGCAGCAGTCCCTAGCACAGCAGACGTACGTACACACAGGCCGACGATGGCAGTAGCTGGGTGTTCGCGTGCAGTGCAACCTGAGGCAAGCACAGCGTTTCGGGCAACCACAATACGGCGAACAGGTGTCCTCAGCGACAGAACTTTGTAGTGTGTCATTTAATAAACAAGGCCTTTAACTCTGCGCGTATTTTCCCTCTCTCTCTCTCTCTCTCTCTCTCTCTCTCTCTCTCTCTGCGTTTTCCGAAAGAGATCTGCACACATACCTCTAATTATTTTACCTGCGCTGTGATTAGTGACTGTTTTTCAGTAAACGAAGCTCAAGTAGGGTTTGTTGGGTTGCTTGATTGGGTTGTTTCTCCTTTCCCGTACCATAAGTCTCAAGTAAAGACCGTTACACGTGAAATACCAAAACAATAACACCACCAGCCCCTCATGAAAACAGCCCCACAGTACTATTATTGTGTTTAAGTGCATTCTCCCATACAGTGGTTTCGGAAAACAATGTTCGGAGTTTTTTTTATTTATTTTATTTTTTTTTTTTTTACTCCATGTTCTCAATTTTAAGTATGCCCTAAATTTTCAAAAACATGTTTCATCCGAACACACACACACACACACACACACACACACACACACACACACACACACACACACACACACACACACACATACACACGCGCGGCGCGCGCGCGCGCGCGACGAAGATGATCAACCCATTGTAGTAATCTCCCTTTTTATACAAAGTTATGTTGCACACTTCTCGAGGTCACTGTGAAGTCGATGAAGCACTAGATGAAATAAACTTGACTTAAAGCGAGGAAACTGATGCACTGTCACGACAGAAATTAGAACATAGATGTTACCAGAAATATCTGAGAAAGTGCTTCACCAAAAAGTGCTTACTTTAAGCTTTTGTGTTTTCATGTAACATTGAGTTTGGTGCTATGACTTCAAACTCATGCATTCTTGACGCCTGAACGGTCCTCACTTTATACCCAGATTTGGTACACATCCAGACACACATAGACACCACCTCTCTCTGGTCGATATTAAACATGACACTGCCCTCCCGCCCCTTCCCACCCCCCACTCCGCTTTTCTTTCTTTTCTTCCCCTTCCCCTTTTTTCTTTTCTTTGAAAGGCATGGGGGTGGCGTGGAGTGGAAGCCCAGGGATTTAAAAAAATTAGAGGGAAAGGACATTGCCTCCCGGCATTTGAAATAAGTACTGTATTTCGTGAGTAGTGTCCAGTGTGTTTTGTACTTTGTAGGTGACTTCGTCATTGTGCACGCACTGGTTGTGTATGAGTACATATCTTCTGGCTGGCATATTTTTGTTCACACACTGATATAAAAAAAAAAGTAAACTTTTTCCCGTAACTCTGAGGTCGGATGGGAATGGTGTGATACGGTTTCCGGCTGTTCTGTCTGGAACTTAAATCAAAGTGATTGCCTGTGGTGAAGCAAATAGCAACCGGAAAACTACAAAACTAGAATCGGAACGTGTATTTCATATACCTGTATTATAACTCTACGTTACGTGGTGTGTGTGTGTGTGTGTGTGTGTGTGTGTGTGTGTGTGTGTGTGTGTGTGTGTGTGTGTGTGTGTGTGTGTGTGTGTCCATCCATGCATGTGTGTGCGAAAGCGCATGCGTGCTAGTATTGTGTGTATGTGCGTGCGCGCGTACTTTTTTCTCTCCCTCCCTCCCTCTCTCTCTCCCCTCCTCCCTCCCTCCCTCCCCCCTCTCACTCTGATTGTAATGATTTCTGTAAAGCTAGACGCGAGTTTAAAAGCCATTTAAAGAGAAAACAGAAACACTTCAACAGTACTTGCTAAATGAAGTAATCAGGACTATAACTAATTAGACTTATGGAATTCAGTGAATAAAATTTTGAGGAAAAGAAAACATCCTTAAATTCGTATTGATGTGAACAATTGGTTTCGTCAGTTTAAAGAGTTACTTGGGAAAAAAACACCCACAACACATTGATACTGATAATGCATTACATAGGAATGATCATGTCTGTATTGATGGTAATAACTTAAATCGTCGTACCTCTGAAGAAGAAATTATATTAGCTGTACAAAAATTGGAATGTTGTAAAACTATTGGTCCAGTTGGAAGTATAGTTGAATTGATTGAAAAAGAATTTGCTCTGAATCTGTTAGGACTTAAACATTTTGAATAGCGTTGTTTGATCGTGTTTTTTTTCCCCAGAAAAGCAGAATCGATTTTTCTTACATTGTATAAGAAAAAGGTGGCATCAGTAACTATAACCACTACACAGGAATTTCTTTGGACTACACTAGAGTAAACTGTATAATGCAATTATCAGTAGGAGACTGTAAGACTGGGTGCAGGAAAATAATATTAATGGTGAGTACAAAGCACGATTTGAACAAAATTATTCTACAGAAAACCATATGTTTACATTAATGATCTTTATTCAGAAACACCTTTCTCTGAATCGTAAGATTTACGTGGCTTTTATTGATTTTGAGAAAGCTTGTAACACTGTTAATAGAAGTATGCTTTGGTATGTTCTGTTTAAAACGGTATTTGTGGAAAAAGTATAAATGTATCATAAGTACGTATGAATGTCAAAGGCGAGAATGAGATATGGTACTACTTTAACAAACTATATCAATTGTACATCTGGTGTGAATCAAGGTGATGTGTTTAGTTCTATTTCATTTTCTTTGTTTATCAATTCATTAACTCTGAACTTAAATAGCTCTAGGAAACATGGTGGATCATTTACAAATGGTTTATTCTTCTTTTGGCTGATGATGTAGTGTTAGATGATGTATTGTTACTGTCAGAGACAGCAGTGGGTTTACAAACACAGGTAAATAGTTTACAGAGAGCAGCCTGTTCACTTTAATTAATAGTAAACACGATAAAGAGTAATACTATTGTATTTAGAAAGGGAGGGCATTTTGCTGAAAGAGAAAGATGAACATATAATGGATTAGTTATGCCTGTGGTAAATGTTTACATACATCTAGGTATACATTTTTCTACCCATTTGAGTTTCACATTTGCATGTAAAGATCATGTATGTAGAACTAAAAAGGCATTCTTGTGTATCATGAAGAAATTGTCATTTTAAATAGTGATGATTCTCTTACACACTTTTTGACATTATTTTATTCTCACATTCGACCAATTTTACAATATGGGTCAGAATTATGGGTTCTTGATAGAGTTGCTATACGGTGCGAGAAATTTCATCTGCAAACATCACTTTGAAAATCTAATGATTTAGTGTATGGTGAGGCAAATAGGCTTAAGGCTTCACCTTTTAACATCACCGTCATCCAAGCTTATGCCCCAACAACTGACTATGATGACGAGGCTGTCGAAGATTTCTATGATCAACTGCAGGAAATCGTAGATCAGACGCCAAAGAAAGACATCATTATAGTGCAGGGCGACTGGAATGCGAAGATTGGAGAGGATGAACACAATAACTGGAAAGGGATATGTGGCCAATACTGCAACCCTGAGACCAACGAAAGAGGTTTAAGGCTCCTAGAATTCGCCAGTTACAACGACCTGAGGGTGGTGAACACGTTCGGTCCACACAAACCATCTAGACGCTGGACATGGCACAGCCCAGGAGAAAAATACCACAGTCAGATCGACTACATCATGGTTCAAAGACGCTTCCAGTCAAGTGTTAACATCGCAAAGACCAGGAGCTTTCCAGGAGCCGACATTGGAAGCGATCATGAGCTTGTAATGATGACCTTCAAACTCCGCCTCCAGAGGATGAAGAAACAGGGAAACATAAGAATTAAGTTCAATCTTGAGAAGCTCAAAGACCCCAACATAGTTGAAAACTTCCAAGCAACGATAGGAGGGAAGTTTGCTCCTCTCCTCGTCCTTGACAATATGGACACCGAAGTAGACACTCTGATCAACAACTTCAACACTGCCGTGACCGAAGCAGCCAACGACATCCTTGGAAAACACCGACCAACAAAGATGCCCTGGGTCACGGAAGAAGTACTAAAGCTGAGCGACAAACGCAGAGAACTAAAGCAAAAGAAGAGTACGGATGAAGGTGCTAAACTATACAGAAAAGCCAACCAACAAGTTAAAGAAGGCATGAGGAAAGCAAAGGAAACATGGATTGAAGAACAATGCCAAGATATCGAAGCAAACCTGCAGAAAAATAACAGCAAAAAAGCCTACCAGCTTGTGAAAGAACTAGCAAGCTCAAAACAAGGCAGAACCACTACCATACAGAACAAAGCAGGGAAATGTCTCACAGAAGATCAAGAGATTCTGCAGAGGTGGACAGAGTACTGCTCCGAATTATACACACACACAACAAACAGGAGATCCCAAGGTGCTAGACGTTCCTCCACCAACCAACAACGACAGCTACCCCATCATGCGAGAAGAAGTTGAAGCTGCAGTAAAATCATTGAAGAAAGGCAAGTCGGCAGGAATGGACAACATTCCCTCAGAACTGGTCCAGGCAGGAGGAGAGGCCATGATAGATATGTTACTCATCATCTGCAATAAGATCTGGCGGACAGGTGAGTGGCCAACACCTTGGACCCAGTCCCTGATCATCACTCTCCCGAAGAAAGGCAACCTACAACTATTCCAAAACTACCGTACCATCAGCCTGATCAGCCATCCAAGTAAGGTCATGCTAAAAATCCTTCTGAGTAGACTGAAGCCACAAGCTGAGGAGATAATAAAAGAAGAGCAGGCAGGTTTCAGACCAGGAAGAAGTACCACAGAGCAAATTTTCAACCTCAGATTGCTCTGTGAGAAATACCTGCAACACCAGCAAGGCCTTTACCACGTCTTCGTGGACTTCAAGAAGGCATTCGACAGAGTTTGGCACGCAGCCTTGTGGGCAACCATGAGGCTGTACAACATCAATGCCAACCTGATCAGAACCATAGAATGCCTCTACGAAAAGGCGACCAGTGCAGTCTACCATGACAACAACATAGGCGAATGGTTCCGAACCACAGTTGGAGTACGCCAAGGATGCCTGCTCTCCCCCACTCTCTTCAACATCTTCTTAGAGAGAATAATGGCTGACGCACTTGAAGACCACGAGGGAACAGTCAGCATCGGAGGTAGAACAATCACAAACTTGCGTTTTGCCGACGACATTGACGGACTAGCTGGGCAAGAGCAAGAGCTAGTCAGCTTGATAAAACATCTTGATGAGGCCTCCACATCATATGGCATGCAGATCAGTGCAGAGAAAACCCAGTTGATGACAAATAATACCAATGGCATCAGCACTGACATTACCATAGACAACAAGAAACTTGAGACCGTCCATAGATTTAAATCTCTGGGAGCTATAGTATCAGATGAAGGATCAAAGCCCGAGGTACTTTCCAGGATTGCACAGACCACAGCTGCAATGACCAAGCTAAAAGTCATCTGGAACGACAAGAATATCGCAATCGGCTCCAAGATCAGACTGATGCGTTCCCTGGTCATGTCAATATTTTTGTATGCATGCGAAACATGGACCATAACAGCAGACATTGAAAGAAGGATACAGGCAATGGAGATGAGATGCTTCCGCAAACTCCTTGGTATCTCGTACATAGATCATATAACCAATAAAGAAGTGAAAACCCGAATCGAAAACGCCATCGGGCCGTATGAAGACCTCCTGACCTCAGTGAAAAGACGCAAACTGAGGTGGTACGGGCACGTCACACGATCATCTGGACTGGCCAAGACCGTCTTGCAGGGAACAGTTCAGGGAGGGAGACGAAGAGGCAGACAGAGAAAAAGATGGGAAGACAATATCAGAGAGTGGACTGGCCTTGAATGGAATATCATTCTGCGGAAAGCTGAGGACCGTGAGGAGTGGAGGAAGTTGGTTGCAAAATCTTCAATGGTGCCCCAACGGTCAACCAGACTACGGGACTGATGATGATGATGATGATGAGGCAAATAGATATCCGATAAGCTTGCTTTCTGTTATTAGATGATAGAGGAAAGAAAAATAGGGTGATTAAAATAAAAATGATGTTACATGAGTATGCGGTACGATACGATACGATACGATACGATACGATACGATACTATGCAATCCAATACAGTGCGATGCAATAAGAAACGACACGATGCGATGCGATGCGATACGATACGATACAAAACAAATTTATGAGGGCGGTACCCATCTCCTCTCTAATACCGAGGACAGCGTCAGATCAAGTTTCATATACGTAGAGGGCGAGGTGGGCGTGGGGGCATTACTGGATGACACAAGATAGAGTAAAGAGATAACGTTTTTATTCATGTTGGGGTGGGAAGCGGGGAAGTTATAAGTCATCATCATCATCATCAGGTGCCCTGTCGCATGGCGTTGGCGATCATGGACTTCCATCTGTCTCTATCTCTTGTTGCCCCAAGCATCTCCTCCACCCTCCTCGTCTTCAGCCACTCCTCAAGTCTGTCTAGCATTTTCTCCCTGGGTCTACCTGGTGCTCTCTTTCCCTCCAGTTTTTCCGTTGTGACCAGGTGCTCCAAATCCCCCTTCCTCATAAAATGGCCTATAACTGTTGCCTGTTTTTTTCCTAATCTTCTTTATGAGTGATCTACTTGTGTCTGCCTCCATCAAGACTGTCTCGTTTGTTTTCTTTGCTGTCCATGGAACTCTCAACATTCTTCTTAGAAACCACATGCACATCTCAATCTTGTTCTGGTTTTGCTTGTTGACTGTCCACGTCTCACATCCGTACAACAGTATTGGTTCTATATAACATTCCAGAACTGTCTTCCTGATGTTAATAATTGATAGGCATTTGTTGGTAAGAATGCCTGTCATCTTCTTGAATGCTGTTTTGGCTTGGTCGATTCTGCCGGCTATTTCTGATGTGCATCTGCCGTCTGATGAAATGACCGTTCCCAGGTATTTGAACTTATTAACCTGTGTCAAGGTTGTGCCATTTGCTGTTATTTTGCATGAGGGGATTTCATATTTTTTACTGATCACCTTGACTTCAGTCTTCCTGCTGTTTAGTTCCAACCCCTTACCTTTGCTTTCTGTTTCTAGTATATTCACAAGGTTTTGTAGGTCCCTTTCATTTTCTGCAGTTAGCACGGTGTCATCTGCGTATCGAATGTTGTTTATTGTTTTCCCTCCAACCTTTAATCCAGGGTCTTCTTCTAGGTTTCTCATGATGTTTTCGCTGTAAAATGAAAGCAGATCTGGTGACAAAACACAACCCTG
>JAPXFY010000015.1:33979343-34004343 GCA_030674185.1 Monoplex corrugatus
CATGCACAGAGGAGGTCAAACAGAAATCACGTCCACATAATTAGAACGTGCCTACCTATAATCATCGACACGCCGAATTGTAGCCATATCATGGCGCTCATTTTAAGCATGAGTTAAATGTTGATTAAATACGAAAGAGCAGGGGTGAAAGGTATCAGAGGCACCTGAAAAAATGAGAAAATATTAGATACACCCTACTATTAAATCAGCGAAATATCAAATACGAAAGAGGGCTGTTGTCCAATTAAGCAGGGGGAAAACGCACAAAAACAAACACCCCCAAAACAAGCAAAACAAAACAACAAAAACGAAAAAAAAAAAACGAACTACTATTCAACCAACGAACAAGTATGTAAACAAACAAAGAGACAAATACACAAAAACGACCTTGATTTTTTTTCGGTCTCCCTTGCGATTCCACATAGACACAGACGGGGAGGGAAGGAAAGAGAGAGAGAGAGAGAGAGAGAGAGAGAGAGAGAGGAGGAGAGAGAGAGAAGAGAGAGAGAGAGAGAGAGAGAGAGAGAGAAGAGACAAGAGAGAGAGAGAGAAATCAGAAGAGAGAGAGAGAGAGAGAGAGAGAGAGACAGACAGTGTGTGTGTGCGTGAGCGCCTCTCTCTCTCTCTCTTTCACTCACACACACCACACACACACACACACACACACACACACACACACACACACACACACACAACACACACACACACACATACATACACACACTTTCTCTCTCTCTCTCTCTCTGTCTCTCTGTGAGCGTTTATAGTATATGTGTGTGAGTGTGTCTATATACGTGTGTATGTGCACACGCATATGTGTATGCACGTGCATGCGCGTTTTTGTGGTTACTGGTCAACCATTTTATCGTTTGAAATCCTGGCCATTGCTTTCTTTTCATTTTTCTGTGTTTACGGTTATTTTTCGCATATATGTTTTTGTTTACCTGTGGGGATGGATTTGTCTTCAGAACTTTGCAAAACGTAACACAACTCCTTTTTTTTATGTGGATTTCCCTACGAACGCTACTAATGTGCTGCATACAGGGGCTGATTATTGTCTCATCGAAAAGACTATCACCCAGGCCATTACGCAAGGTCTAAAGGATGGCTGAGTAACATCGCAGTCCGACCGAGAATCGAACCTGGGACCCTCTCACATCCTTGGCAGACGCATGTACCAATAGGCCAACGTCGTCAGCCTCTTTACATCTCAGGAGATGATAGTCTGCACCAGGAGGCGTTGTGATCATCACGTGCACTTTCTGCAGCAAATTGTAAACAAAGCAATGACTATGATGTTCATGTGCAAATACAATACACACACACACACACACACACACACACACACACACACACACACACACACACACACACACACACACACACACACACACACACACACACACACACACACACAGAGACAGACACACACACACACACATACACGCACGTCTATCTCTATATCTATATGCACACATCTAGCTTTGCTCTAGCTTTTTCCACCACAACAAGCTGTACTGGCTCTTTGTCCACCACACCAAGCTGTATTGGCTCTAGCTCTTTGTCCACCACACCAAGGTGTACTGGCTCTAGCTCTTTGTCCACTACACCAAACTGTACTGGCTTTAGCTCTTTGTCCACAACACCAAATGGTATTGGCTCTAGCTTTGTCCACCACACCAAGGTGTATTGGCTCTAGCTTTGTCCACCACACCAAGGTGCATTGGCTCTAGCTTTGTCCACCACACCAAGGTGTATTGGCTCTAGCTTTGTCCACCACACCAAGGTGTATTGGCTCTAGCTTTGTCCACCACACCAAGGTGTATTGGCTCTAGCTTTGTCCACACACACCAAGGTGTATTGGCTCTAGCTTTGTCCACCACACCAAGGTGTATTGGCTCTAGCTTTGTCCACCACACCAAGGTGCATTGGCTCTAGCTCTTTGTCCACCACACCAAGCTGTATTGGCTCTGGCTTCGTCCACCACACCAAGCTATATTGGCTCTGGCTTCGTCCACCACACCAAGCTATATTGGCTCTGGCTTCGTCCACCACACCAAGCTGTACTGGCTCTAGCTTTGTACACCACACCAAGCTGTATTGGCTCTAGCTTTGTCCACCACACCAAGCTGTATTGGCTCTAGCTTTGTCCACAACACCAAGCTGTATTGCTCTAGCTTTGTCGACCACACCAAACTGTACTGGCTCTAGCTTTGTACACCACACCAAGCTGTATTGCTCTAGCTTTGTACACCACACCAAGCTATATTGGCTCTAGCTTTGTCCACAACACCAAGCTGTATTGCTCTAGCTTTGTCCACCACACCAAGCTATATTGGCTCTAGCTTTGTACACCACACCAAGCTGTATTGGCTCTAGCTTTGTCCACAACACCAAGCTGTATTGCTCTAGCTTTGTCCACCACACCAAGCTATATTGGCTCTAGCTTTGTACACCACACCAAGCTGTATTTGCGCTAGCTTTGTCCACAACACCAAGCTGTATTGGCTCTAGCTTTGTACACCACACCAAGCTGTACTGGCTCTAGCTTTGTCCACCACACCAAGCTGTATTTGCTCTAGCTTTGTCCACCACACCAAGCTGTATTGGCTCTAGCTTTGTCCACAACATCAAGCTGTATTGGCTCTAGCTTTGTCCACCACACCAAGCTGTATTGGCTCTAGATTTGTCCACCACACCAAGCTGTATTGGCTCTAGCTTTGTCCACCACACCAAGCTGTATTGGCTCTAGCTTTGTCCACAACATCAAGCTGTATTGGCTCTAGCTTTGTCCACCACACCAAGCTGTATTGGCTCTAGATTTGTCCACCACACCAAGCTGTATTGGCTCTAGCTTTATACACCACACCAAGCTGTACTGGCTCTAGCTTTGTACACCACACCAAGCTGTATTGGCTCTAGCTTTGTCCACCACACCAAGCTGTACTGGCTCTAGCTGTGTCCATAACACGAAGCTGTACTGGCTCTAGCTCTTTGTCCATCACACCAAGCTGTATTGACTCTAGCTTTGTCCACAACATCAAGCTGTATGGCTCTAGCTTTGTACACCACACCAAGCTATATTGGCTCTGGCTTTGTCCACAACATCAAGCTGTACTGGCTCTAGCTTTGTCCACAACACCAAGCTGTACTGGCTCTAGCTTTGTCCACCACACGAAGCTGTACTGGCTCTAGCTTTGTCCACCACACGAAGCTGTACTGGCTCTAGCGTTGTCCACCACACAAGGCGTACTGGCTCTAGCTTTTTGTCCACCACACCAAGGTGTATTGGCTCTAGCTTTGTCCACCACACCAAGGTGTATTGGCTCTAGCTTTGTCCACCACACCAAACTGTACTGGATCTAGCTTTGTCCACCACACCAAGCTGTATGGCTGTAGATTTGTACACCACACCAAGCTTTATTGGCTCTAGGTCTTTGTCCACCACACAGAGCTGTACTGGCTCTAGCTCTTTGTCCACCACACCAAGCTGTACTGGATCTAGCTTTGTCCACCACACCAAGCTGTATGGCTCTAGATTTGTACACCACACCAAGCTGATTGGCTCTAGCTCTTTGTCCACCACACAGAGCTGTACTGGCTCTAGCTCTTTGTCCACCACACCAAGCTGTACTGGATCTAGCTTTGTCCACCACACCAAGCTGTATGGCTCTAGCTTTGTCCACAACACCAAGCTGTAATGGCTCTAGCTGTGTCCACCACACCATGCTATATTGGCTCTAACTTTGTACACCACACCAGGCTGTATTGGCTCTAGCTTTGTCCACCACACCAAGCTGTATTGGCTCTAGCTTTGTACACCACACCAAGCTGTATTGGCTCTAGCTATGTCCACAACACCATGCTGTACTGGCTCTAGCTTTGTCCACAACACCAAGCTGTACTGGCTCTAGCTTTGTCCACCACACCAAGCTGTACTGGTTCTAGCTGTGTACACCACACCAAGCTGTATTGGCTATAGCTCTCCCTTGACTAGCTGTAACCCTTTGACTCCCGCACCATGTTCACCAGCATCCTGCATTGCAAAACCATGCTAGCAAAACAAAATCTTAACCCTTTGACCCCTCCATCCTATTCACCAGCTTTCAGCAGGAGGCTGATGGATAGGATAAAGAAGTCGAAAGTTTAAGTTTTTGCAGCTGGTAGATAAGGTTTGGGAGTCAAAGGGTTAAACTGCACTGGTTCTGGCGTCTCATTTAGTTCACACGGCTGTCGTGGAGTGAGGAGGCCCTCTGCACAGGTAGCAGCAGGTTCACCATGTTACTGTGTCCAGGGTTGTGCCTTGGAGACGTAGACATCTATTCAGCAGCCCAATCTCATAGTCCATTAGGAGGATAATCAGTAGTAGTGGCAATAGTAGTCAATGCTGTGTTGAAGTGTTAGTAGAGGAGAAGCGGTAGAAATAATAGTAGCAGCAGTACCAATATCATTATCACTGTTACTACTATTAAATCTACCACTATCACTATTTCTACATCTTTGTATATATTATGTATGTATGTATGTATGTATGTATGTATGTATGTATGTATGTATGTATGTATATATATATGTATGTATGTATGTATATATAGGTATGTAGGTATGTAGGTAGGTGTGTGTGAGTGCGTGCCTGCCTCTGTGTGTATGTGTGTGTGTGTGTCTGTGTGTCTGTGTGTCTGTGTGTCCGTATATGTCTGTGTGTGTTATTTATTTATTTGTGTGTTTTGTCAGAAGAAATTAACTGTACGAAATCTCGCTGTATCTTTGTTTATTTATTCATTTTATTTGATTATCTGCGTGCACATATTCTTTACATGGAGAAGTCCTTTGTTGCCGTGGGATCTTTTACATAAATTGAGTGTGTGATGCACATGGAAGCTGGGTTTACCAGATCATCCAAGACTTGTACCCAAACCACCAGTCGATCTCTAGTGAACAGGGCAGGAATTACTGACTGCCGGGAAATGCAGTCATCACGTCCGGCATCCTAAGCGGTAACTTCAACCTTTAGGCCACCAACCCAGCAAGGTGTAAGACCTTTAGGCCACCAACCCAGCAAGGTGTAAGTGTTTGGTTTGTATACTGTTTGCTACCGTCTTTCTTGTCTCGATGAATCAGAAAAAGCTGTATCATTTGCCCGGGGCTCTTTCAGTATAAACAGTATCCTGACTTTCTGGAAATTCTGCACTAAAAATGTCCTCTTTTCTGTCATTTTCTTTAGTTCTGCCTTATTTCTTTGCTTTTTGTCATTTCTTCCTATCATTTTCTGGCTTGCTGGTCCATTCGCCTGTATGTGTTCGATAAAGTCTTACATGCTTTCTCTGAGAATTGATAAGTGGGTACATGTGTTAAGTGCATAATGTTTAGCCCCGATATGACTCTAGTAGTTGGCTGGGCTATAAACAATGTAAACTTGAAGTGCATCTTTAGCTCTAGGTTAATGAGATATACGGAAGAAATTTTAGGTAATTTAGGCACCTTTTTATACATGCTTTCCTGTCCTTAGTTATGTTTAAATTTGTACTCAGGCATGTTTTTAAATCCGCTCTGTGATAAATTGGACGGAGTGGTCAACACCAGGGACATGTCCTTAGATTATGTTCACGAATGTATTGATGTGTGTGTGTGTGTGTGTGTTTATTATATATATATAATAATATATATATGAAATAAATGAAATAAAATAAAATTAAGTATATATATATATATATATATATATAATTTATATATATATATATATATACTATATATTATATTTATATATATATATATATATATATACTTAATTTTATTTTATTTCATTTTCCTGTTGAAATATTATGTGTATTCAAATGGTTATAGTCCTGATACGTTCTCTGCAGTCGGCTGGGCTTTAAACAAAAGTAATAACAACGTGTAACTGATAAACAGGAATCAAACGACAAGAAGGATTTCTTTTCTGCTCTCTGAACTGCCTATGTGTCACTGTCCCTGTGCCATTTATTTCGGCTGTGCGAGGTGCCACCAACCTACCGAAAGTCACTTCAACAGGAAAGTAGGGCTTGAAGGACCATAGTAAATTCTTTTCACATGGTTGTAATGATTCATGAGATTGAGAATGATGATGGTGATGATTCTTGGAAATGAGTTGCTGTTGGATGATCCTAACTTCTCTTAGGCTGAGCAAGTGACGAATGAGGTTATCCGTCAGGAAAATCACACAGGCCATTGAGAATTCATTATCTCCTTACTGTTGTTTAAAAACATATAAAAGCAACAACGACGACGACGACAACAAGAACAGGAGCAACGACGATGATAACAACAAGAATAGCAACAACAACGACGACGACAACACCAATAACAAGAACAGGAACAACGACAACGACAACAAGACCAAGAACAACCAACACCATCCAAAACGGGAACCGAAATGATATAGCCATACCACCAGATCATCCCACTTTGCAGACTATCTTACAAGGCAGAGTGCCAGAAAGCAGAAAGAGAAGCAGACAAAGAAGAAAAACAAAAGCAGACAAAGAAGAAGAAACATAAGCAGACAAAGAAGAAGAAACTAAGCAGACAAAGAAGAAGAAGGATAAGAAGACAAAGAAGAGGTAGGAGAGACAGGACAACACCAGACAATAGAGAGACTTAAATTTCAGGGACTCTTTGTTTGCTACAGCGAACAGAGAGGAGTAGAGACAAATCGTCAGAAAGTCGTCTCTCGTATTCCTTCGTCTCACCCCGGGTCAAAAAACGGGCGAAGGTGATGTTGATGTTATGGAGTTTCGTTCTGGATTGAGGCTGTAGGACTGTGCGTTTTCTTTGATTATGTCCTGGCAGCAATCAAATCAGGACTGACAGATACAGACTTCTGAATATTGTTCGAGAAATTTGAGAAACATCATCGCAAGCGTATTTTTGAAAAATGAGGATGGTGACGGTGACGATGAAGATGATGAATATCTCTTTGTGTCTATCGTCATGGTGTGGTAAACCCAAACTGTTTGACTGTAGTCGTCTCGGCATGTAGATGACTCTTAGACGGTTTGTTCTGTTTCACAACACAGCATCCGCACAGATTTTTCAAGGTGTTTCGAAACTTGGAACTCAGCAGCAAGTAGGCACAAACATTGGCTGAAGAGTTGAGGCAAGACGCGGTGAATATAACGTAATACACTACGAGAAAAGTATTGTGATACTTCCCGTAATAGATATAGTCCGGCATGAAATAATTAACCAGAGACGAACACAACTCGGGCAGAATCAGCACGGCATAAACCACACACAAGAACAGCAGCATTTGAGTAATTCTGCTCTCTCCTCTCTCTGTTTGTCCTTTTTCTTGCAAATCTCGTCGTTTTCGCGAAGCCTGTTGCAGTTTGACCACAGTGATGATGCAGCAGATGATGACAACGATGACGAAAACCGGCTTAATGATGAGAGTGAGGGTGGCCACGATTGATTTTGATACTGACGAATCGACGATGTCGTCTACAACCGCCATGTAAGCCAGGCTGCGGTTGGTCAAAGGGTCTACGGTCCAACGAACAGTGTAGGCCAGAAATTGGGGCAGGTGGCAGCCAAGAATGATGAGATAGATGAGTAGAATGGTTACTAACATAGGTCTGAAACAATTCACAAGAAAAGTCGTTGTGTTGTAATATTGTTGTTGTTGTGGTTGTTGTTGCTGCTGTGTGCTTGTGTACTTATCTGTTACTGACGTCCTCATTCCTGATTACTTATACATTTTCCTTGTATCTACTTGTCCTGTTGGACTTGGTCCAGTAGCAATTGAATTTTTCTTCGTTCGTTATTTCTGTCCACGTCTGTTCATATAATTATGTGCTTTTAAGATGCATCTGTTGTTGTTGTTGTTGTTGTTGTTGTGTGTGTGTGCGCGTGCGCGCGTCTGTGTGTGTTGTCAGGTCAGTTGTATTGTCTCCAAAACAGAACTGACTATGTGGTCTTCCATAAGAACACAACACAAACACGTAAAACAACAGACACACCAAAACACCACAACGTGCAAAATAAGTATGCAACCCGTACATGTCTGTACATACCCACAGGCGTGAGTGTATTTGTGTGTGTATATATATATTGTGTGTGCGTGCGTATGCATGTGCACATAATGATTAAAAATTTACTAAAAAAATAAAAGCAATTTTTAAAACCTTCGCGAAACAACAAACCCAACAACAACAACAAGAAACAAAACAGATCAACAACAAAAACAACTGGAGAAATGAAGCTTTTCAGTTCATGGCTATACCAGGTAAACAAGCTTTTTCTCCAAGTGTGTCAGAAATGAACAGAAGGACACTTTTCTGAGTAGCATAGCTTTGTTTTCCGATAACTATTGAGTTAAAATCTAATCCCCTAGTGCCTAAACAGTGAGAGCAAACTCTCAAACCCCTGTCTTGTTTAAAATTGCTGCTCTTATTCCTCCTCCTCTTATCATTATCATCATCATTATCATCATCATCATCAGCAGCAGCAGCAGCAGCAGCAGCATCAACAACAGCAGCAGCAACAACAACAAAACAACAACAACAACAACAACAGGCCCCAGTGAAAAGCCAACTGGTACTGACACTTGGAATTTATGATTTGCTCCACCCATGTTTGCCAGGAAATGTCTTGAAATTTCTTTGAGCTCACGCTAAATCTTATGCGTTATCCAGTACTTATTACAAATAGGAAGACAGGTCCTGTCGAACATTATGCTGATATCACCAGAATGATCAGAACAGCAAAGATGGGCTGCAGGATAAGATGGTGGTGGGGTGGTGGGGGGGGGGGTTATCAACTTTGAAGAAATCAGGTGTCGAGCCCATAATTCTTCAGTTCTCCTTTTGCGTTCCTTCCCCCCCCCCCACACGCACACACACACGCACACACACACACACACACACACACACACACACACACACACACACACACACACACACACACACACACACACACACACACACACCACGAGACATAAAACAAATAGGAAAAAAAGATACAGATCACTGAAGTGAGACAAAACATGAAAAACAGGAAAGAACAAAGGAAAAAATCAAGAGAAGTGATAGGAAAAAAGAAAAGAAAGAATGCAAGCAATAATTCAAAGAAGGAACAGAAGAAGAAAAAGACTACCGCCACCATCGCCACTAACGACATGAAACGAACAAAGAAAGCAAAAGAAGGAAGAAAAGAAAGAAAGAAAGAAAGAAAGAAAGAAAGAAAGAAAGAAAAGAAGAAAGAAAGAAACACAAAACTGAAACAGCAATTCAGTATTCCCTTAAACTTAACATAAACAACTGTGACCTGTTCATCATTTATGACGAACAAAGGATACTGAACAATTGATTCCTATCTCTCACCCCACCCCCAAGCGACAGGGGAGGAAGGGAGGGAGGCCATGTACTGAACATGATTCCTATCTCCCCACCCCCCCAGCGACAGGGGAGAGAGGGAGGAGGTCCAGTGGATACTGAACAATTGATTCCTATCTCACCCCCACCCCACCCCCAAGCGACAGGGGGGAGAGGAAGGGAGGGGAGGGCCCAGTGGATACTGAACAATTGATTCCTATCTCTCACCCCCACCCCCAAGCGACAGGGTTGGAGGGGGGGAGGGGAGGGAGGGAGGGGAGGGGAGGGAGGAGAAGCCACCCAGGTGAAAACACCGTGAAAATATAACACCATATAGAACCCACCTATAGGTGAGAATCCTGCCCGCCCTGAGCGGCAGCACCACAGACAGACAGCGATCCACGCTCATGACCACGATCAGAGCTCCGGACACGAAGCTGGACCAACGACCAAGGTGCACGAGGAAGGCGGTAGTGAGGTTATCCCAGTTGTGTGCATCCAGCTGGTCCCACCACTGTATGTAACAGGCCAGCGTAGGTATAAACTGACTTAACAGATTGATCAGATCCACCACAGCCAGTGAGAAGAGCAGGAGGTTGATCCGGTCTGAAAGGCCTTGCTGGTGAAGAGAATAAATAAAACAAAGCAGATATCAAATTAGACAGAGTAGTCATATATTGTGAAGCCCTGTAGTCATATATTCCGAAGCCCTACCAAGCAGAAATGAATGACACTCTATGGAGTATAAAACTGGGGACAGGGTAGGCAAAATAGATGTGGGTTGATGGCTTAGTTGATAGAGCTATGGAATCAAAGATTTGATGTCTCGAGTTCATTTCAAGACAGAAACAATAAAGATTCACCTGTCCGCTGGGGTCTTTCGCTTGGTGTGGCTTCGCGACTAAACGATTACTGTCGTTAGTAGAGAATTTAGCAGGCATTGTACTTAGAAGTTGCATCCGGTAGGTTGCCCTATGGTGGCCAGACATCTTTATCTCCCTTGGGCTTCCTGGCACCCAGACTTCGACCGAGTTCACATCACATCACATCACATCACATCACATCACATCAATCACATCACATCACATCACATCACATCACATCACATCACATCACATCACATCACATCACATCACATCAATACATCAACATACACACCAAATCACACCACACCACGCCACACCACACCACACCACACCCACCACCACACCACACCACACCACACCACACTTTATAACTTACCATAACAAAAATAATACAGCAGATGACATTGCCAGGAATTCCTAAACACATTATCAACTGTTGGACATAGCATTCGAAAACAACTCTGGAGATTTCTCGCACGTGCTTGCTGACCAAAGGGTCTGAGTCGCCTGGCTGAAATATCGTAAGATGAGTAACATCATTGTTGGTTTCATCATCTTTCGAAAGCGAGTATAATGCCATAGTTGGGGATTCACTCATTTCTGTAGACATTTCGATGCTCAGAGCTTCTATCTGAAAGTCTGTTTATGGAGTGGTGGCCCGATCGGTTAAACAACTGCCTGAAAGTGACAGATCCTGGGCTCCAATTTTAGTCAAACAGGGATTTTCTTCCCCTACCTTAGATCTTGAATGATTGATCCTAGTTCTAGTGTTTCGGATAAAGAATGCTCGTGTTTCAGATAAAGACGATAAAGTAAGGTCCCGTGTGCAGCACGTACATACACTTCACACGTAAAGGAACCCAGGTCAATAAAGAAGTTGTTCCCAGTAGATAAATAACATTTCCATAAATATATGGTGGCGCCAACTATGGTGACTTGTTTGCCGGAGAGAGCAATTTGCGTTACAACTGTAAGTTCTGTTGTGACAAAGTGAATCAAAATGCTAAGGTTTTGTATCGTTCTTTGCAAATACAGTGTAAAGTTTTTCTAGAGTCTGGAAAATGAGAGAAATGTTGATAAACATGAAGAAGTGTATTCTTTGGCGTGGATTATATATACACAAGACATGCACGCACATACCCCTCACATACGCACGCACACAAGCACGCAAACACACACATCCACGCGCCCACAGACGCATGCACATATATACATACACACATGCGCATTCACGCATCCAGCCACATACACACTAGCGTAGGCACGCATGCACACGCGCATACATTCACACATACGCACACACACATATGTGTGTCTGTGTGCACGCATGCACTCACAGACATAAAAACTTATGGGTTTGCCTGCACTTCTCCCTGTCCTCTCTCTCTGTTCTATGTATGTATTTATATTTTTACTCTTAAACGCACACGCACACACAAGCGCGCGCGCGCGCACACACACACATACACACACACCGCGCGCGCGCACAACGGTAACTGTCAAGTTGAAAATTGATCATTCGTCAAAACAAGAATAATCTTCTGACAGATCAATATTTCTGCCATACACTATATTTCCCTTTTGCTCCCTCTCCCTTCCCTCATTTCCTTTCCTCTCTGTCACAAACAAACAAACAAACAAACAAACAAACAAACATGCATGCACACATACATACATACATACATACATACATACATACATACATACATACATACATACATACATACATACATACATACATACATACATACATACATACATTAACCTAAGCCAACAATTTATTCAGGTTATTGACAAAGTTTAATTACTAAAGTCAGTCATTTGTTTCTGATTATTTCTTTGCGTTCACATGTTCGTATCCTTACATCTCTTTACCAGAACTGAAAAAAATCCTATGATTTCATTAACGATCTTGTATATTGTTAGCCTCTTGATGGAGAAACGAGGGATCTCTAAAATCTGTAAGCCTGGCTCTACACATTTCTGTAGCAACCAAATCTGTCACCCCCCCCCCCCCAGGAAATACTCCCCCCCACACAGATTACGTATTTCTATGCAGAGAGTCTGTTCTTATGGAATGTTTTTTTTATGATAGTACTTGTTAATTCATGTAAACATCAAATGGTATAGCACATTCAACAAAATTATTTCCTTTGTAATTGTTATGTGTGGCCTGCTTGCCCTTGTACTAAATCTATAGATTATGTCCTGAGCTCACGCAAAGGTGCGTTAACCCAAGGAACGTACTTGATGTCATCTCTATTCAGTACAGTCAGTTTGAAGGACGGTTTGGGGCTGTACATGGTAGGAGGTTCATCAGTCCCAGGCCTCTTTTGTATCAAGATGTAAGAGTGAAAGATCTTCTTTGTGAGGTAAATTTAGCTGGCTTCTGTTATGAAAAAGAAGTTTGATTTTCTGATTCTTTTAATTCTTGAAGTTTGAAGGAATTGTTGGCAAAATACTGCTTTTATCAAACAGAGAAAACATGAAAATATAATATTCTGTGTACAAAATCTCCCACATTACCAACTTAAATTGATTGTATTCGTGACTTTATGACACTTGCCTGACCTGTTGCTGTAGAATTCGTCTGTCTTTCTATTTTATTTTGTTGTTGTTATTCTGTGAACTCTTTGTTCTTTCTTTAAGATTGAAGTGTGGATTTAGATATTTAATGCAAAATGATATTGTAATTTTGGAGTTGCTATAGTTATGGTGTGGGCTACCGTACCCAACCCAGCGCGTCACCAGGTGATGGTTAGGGGAAGATTTAGAAATTCTTTACAGACAGAAAAAAACAACGACAAAAAACACAACAACAACAACAACGACAAAACTGCATTAGTGATCATAATCCTAAAACGTGAAAAATATTTTTAAACTAAAGAGAAGAACACAAATCAGATATAACATCAAACTAAAGCTGGTACTCTTAAAGACAGATGAATCAACTCGTGCACAATTTGGCGTATCTGTTCGAAACAAATTCAGTGACTCTGGAAAATGTTGGTGATAACGAGGAACAACGGAGAAATTAAAAAAAAATTCAATAAATGAAGCATGTGAAGAACCCCTAGAGTTGAAAGAAACGCAAAGACGACTTGGATGACCAAAGAAAATTTAGACTTGATGGATGAACATAGGAAGGTAGATAATACAAAGAAGATAGATAAGGAATTCAGGAATAAATATTATGAGCTTAAAGAAGCTTGGCTAGAAACAAAGCGCAAAGAAACAGGAGACCGACACAAAACAGGTCATAAGTCTATGTACAGTGATATTGAAGAAATTGCTCACAGGAAAAATACATGCATATCAACTGGTTGCTTAAAGTCAAAAGATGGTACGATTATTATGGAAAAAAGACAAAATATTAGGTAGATGAGGAAAGTATAATTGAAGACTTCTTCACGATGACAGAAGGAGGAACACATCATTAGAAAGAACTTTTAAGACGACCAATAATGAAAGATAAATTAAGAGCAGCTATGGAAAAGACGTAACAAGGAAAAGCCCCTGGACCAGACAAATCATTGAGGCTCCAGATCAATCTGGTATTGAAAAAGTAACAATCTTCCTAAATGAATTTTTGACCACGGAAAATACTCCACAGATATATCAAAATTAATTTTCATCGCACTTCCAAAGAAAGCAAGGGCTATAGAATACGAACTTCATTGTACAATCAGCTTAATGAGTCATGTGACAAAGATTCTGTCAAGGACAAGTTATAAAATCAAACCAGAAATAGTAGAAGAACAATGCGAATTTTTTGAAGGGAAAGGAACTTTTAATGCTATTTATATCCTAAGATTTCTTACAGAAAGATCACTTTAGTTAACTACGGATCTATATTTATGTGGGTTTTTTTTTTTTTTTTTTTTTTTTATTATACCAAGGCCTTTGATCAGATAAGACACGGAGAATTGATGAACGAACTGGAAAAACTCAACATTGATGGAAAAGATCTAAGGATAATAAGGAATATGTATTAGGAACAAACAGTAGCATTGAGAGTAGAGGTTAGACAGGGTTGTGTTTTGTCACCAGATTTGTTTTCATCTTACAACAAAATCATCATGAGAAACCTAGAACAATGCCCCGGGATGAAAATCGGAGGAAAAATGATAAACAATATTCGTTATGCAGAAAATATTGTTCAAGTGCATAAAATGAAAAAGACCTACAAAATGTTGTGAACATACTTGAAATAGACTGCAGAAATAAAGGGGTACAGCTAAACAGTAAGAATAGTGAAGTCAAGGTATCAGTTAAAAAACAAAACAAAAAGAAATCGCCTCATACAAAATAAAACAAATAGAAAAACATTTAGACAAGCTGATAAGTTCAAATACAGAGGAACAGGCACCTCATTAGACGGCAGATCAGCATTGGAAATATCCAGCAGAATCGGCCAAGCTAAAACAGCATTCAAGAAAATGAAAGTTTTTGCTAACAAATGCCCATCAGCTGACATCAGGAAGAGAATGTTTCAATGTTGTATGGAACCAGTATCGTCATACGGACGCGAATCCTGGACAATCAACAAGCAAAGTCAGAACAAAATTGAGGCAGCCGATACATGGTGAAACAAACGAGACAGTCTTGAAAGAAGCAAACAAGAAAAGAGCATTAATGTAGAAGATCAGGAAAAGACAAGCAACATATTAGAACATTTCATGAGGCAAAAGAAAATTAAGCACCTAGCCACACAAGAAAGCTAGAGGGGAAAAGATCACCCGGAGGACCTTGGGTGAAAATATTAGACAGTTTTGCAGAGTGGGTGGCGACAAAATGGGTAGGAGATATACTTGCTGCTACAAAAAATAGATTCGTATGGAAGGCCATGATCGCCAACGCCGTGCTGCAAGGCACATGGTGGTGGTGGTGATGATGATGATGATGATGATGATGATGATGATGATGATGATGATGAGTATTGTAATTTATTAGTAAGAATGAAAAAGCTAAAAAAAAAGTGTAAAAATGCAAAATTGTTGTCCTACACTTTTAAGTAGGAGAGCGAGGTGGTAGAAAAATCACTACTTTTAGGTGAGCTGCTTTCAGGGCTGGTTCAATTCTTCTCCTTACCTGCTCAACCTTCTCCTGCCCTGAACAGAGTTAGGTATTCCAGCCAACCTTCATGCCCTGATCTCACTGTGACCTCAGTTTTGGTGGGTTTGGAGGTACGCTGGAGTGTCGAAATACACGGCATAGAGGCAGTGGCAGAAAAGATGGCTGCATCTGATTGTTGACGTTTTTGGTAGTTTTGCTCCTTTAGCCTCATTTCTCTTCTTCTTTAGTGTCCTATTTCTGTCGTACATGTTAGACTGTCAGCATTAACCCAGGTTTTCTGTTTTTATAAACTTTTTCTTTATTCAGTTTTCAGTTTGTGTGATTTTTTTTGTACACTAAACAGATATCGACATACAATGTGGGAACGAAAAATAATAGCAAATGATGTATCTCGTACAACGTATTGGGGAAAGTGAGGTGAATTTTTCTTGTTCATCATGAAAGGCATGTGCCTGCCTCTTGTTCAGGGGTGTTTGTGTTAACATACACAGTACATTTTAGGACATCAGAAACCAAGGAACTTAAATAGATACAATTAATTACATTAGTAATCAAAGAACAGCTTTAAGGATGTACATAGCTATGATATTGTAGTTTTCACTCCAGTGCTTTACATGTATGTAAAACGATGCAGATTTTTTGACAGATTTCGTTTTTTTAAGGTGTGAATAAACTAAGCACGAGAGCGTTTGGGGGCATGAAAACTCTTAAAAGCAGTATAGTCCCTTCTAAGGATTTCCAAGAACGAACAGCTTCTGTGAATTCTTTACGTATATAACATATGGAATCTCGTCAGCTGTGAGGCATCTAAATAGTTTTTGTTATCATTTCACACACACACAAACACACACACACGCGCGCGCGCGCGCCCACACACACACACACACAGCACACACACTCACACACATCATTATCATCATCATCATCATCATCACCATCATCATCATCATCATCATCATCATCATCATCATCATGTGCCCTGCCGCATGACTTTGGTGATTGTGACACTTCAAACGAATCTATCCTTTGTCGCTGTAAGTACATCTCCCACCCTCTCTGTCTTCATCCACTCAGCAAGTCCGCCCAATATTATCTCACTGGGTCTACCTGGTGCTGTATTTCCCTCCAGCTTTCCTGTTGAGACTTGGTGCTCAAATTTCTCTTGCCTCATAAACTGTCCTATGAATGTTGCTTGTCTTTCCTATTGTTCTTCATTAATGTTCTTTTTGTGTCTGCCTCCTTCACGACTGTCTCGTTTGTTTTCTTTGCTGTCCATTGAACTCTTAACATTTTTCTTAGAAACCACATTTCAGCTGCCTCAATCTTGTTCTGACTTTGCATGTTGCCTGTCCACGCTTCACACCCGTACAACAATATTGGTTCTATATAACGCTGAGGAACTGTTTTCCTGTTAACTGATAGACATTTGTTGGTAAGAACGCTTTTATTTTTCTTGAATGCTGTTTTAGCTTGGTCGATTCTGCTGGCCATTTCTAATGTACATCTGCCGTCTGGTGAGATGATTATTCCCAGATATTTAAGGTTATTAACTTGTCTCAAAGTTGTACCATTTTCTGTTACTTTACATGAGGGGATTTTTTTGTTTTTTACTGATTACCATGACTTCAGTCTTCTTGCTATTTGGCTCCAGCCCTTTATTTCTGCTTTCTATTTCTATCATATTCGCAAGATTTTGTAGGTCTTGTTCATTGTCTGCAATACAATGGTGTCATCTGCATAACAATTTTGTTGATCTTTGTTCCTCCAACCTTTATCCCAGGGCATCCTTTTAGGTTTTTCATAATGGTTTCACTATAAAGTGAAAACAAATCTGGTGACAGAACACATCCCTGTCTAACCCGTCCTTTGTTATTTTGTAGAGAGCTTATATCATTTTCGACTCTGTTTGCTGCTGTCTGTTCCTGATACATATTCCTTATTATTCTTAGATCCTTTCCATCAACATTGAGCCTGTCTTTTTTTCCAGGATCATCGCACTCAGGGGGGTTACATTTGCGCTCACTTTTTGTTTCGTCCCATTTTCTGCGCCACCTTAATCGCCACAGAAGCTGGCACACTTTTTTTTACAATGCAGTGATGATGATGTCGATGAGGGTGATAATCATAATGCTATAGAGTTCCATCTAGGATTGAGACTGCGTGACAGGGCTGTACTCTACGCTTACTATCATAATACATCCTGGAGTCAACCAGGCCCGAGAGATACAGACACCTGCGGTGCTGGTCAGAAGATTTGAGCAACACCCTCAATGACGCATCCGTGAAGTGGATGAGACTCGACTGTGTGATGACAGTCTTCCTAATGAGCCCATAGCACGCCCAACTCTGGGTAGGAGCCGGTTAGAGCCGAAAAATCCCACAATGATTTTTGAAGGGACTGATGGGGTTTCGAACCCACGACTTCCAGTCAGTAATCCGTTGCGATAACCGGAACATCACGGCGACCGGATAACATTGAGCCTTGTAGTGATGATGTTGACAGTGACAGCTGTTGGTTCAGTGTCCTTGTAGTGATGATGTTGACAGCTGTTGGTTCAGTGTCCTTGTAGTGATGATGTAGACAGCTGTTGGTTCAGTGTCCGTGTAGTGATGATGTTGACAGCTGTTGGTTCAGTGTCCTTGTAGTGATGATATAAATAATTGTTGGTTCAGTGTCCGTGTAGTGATGATGTAGACAGCTGTTGGTTCAGTGTCTTTGTAGTGATGATGTTGACAGTGACAGCTGTTGGTTCAGTGTCCGTGTAGTGATGATGTAGACAGCTGTTGGTTCAGTGTCCTTGTAGTGATGACGTTGACAGTGACAGCTGTTGGTTACAGTGTCCGTGTAGTGATGATGTTGACAGCTGTTGGTTCAGTGTCCTTGTAGTGATGACGTTGACAGTGACAGCTGTTGGTTCAGTGTCCGTGTAGTGATGATGTTGACAGCTGTTGGTTCAGTGTCCTTGTAGTGATGACGTTGACAGTGACAGCTGTTGGTTCAGTGTCCGTGTAGTGATGATGTTGACAGCTGTTGGTTCAGTGTCCTTGTACTGATGATGTTGACAGCTGTTGGTTCAGTGTCCTTGTAGTGATGACGTTGACAGTGACAGCTGTTGGTTCAGTATCCGTGTAGTGATGATGTTGACAGCTGTTGGTTCAGTGTCCTTGTAGTGATGATGTTGACATCTGTTGGTTCAGTGTCCTTGTAGTGATGATGTAGACAGCTGTTGTTTCAGTGTCCTTGTAGTGATGACGTTGACAGTGACATCTGTTGGTTCAGCGTCCTTGTAATGATGATACTGACAGTGACAGCTGTTGGTTCAGTGTCCTTGTAGTGATGACGTTGACAGTGACATCTGTTGGTTCAGCGTCCTTGTAGTGATGATGTTGACAATTGTTGGTTCTGTGTCCTTGTGGTGATGATATTGACAGTGACAGCTGTTGATTCAGTGTCCGTGTAGTGATGATGTTGACAGCTGTTGGTTCAGTGTCCTTGTAGTGATGATGTTGACAGCTGTTGGTTTAGTGTCCTTGTAGTGATGATGTTGACAGCTGTTGGTTCAGTGTCCTTGTAGTGATGATGTTGACAGCTGTTGGTTCAGTGTCCTTGTAGTGATGATGTTGACAGCTGTTGGTTCTGTGTCCTTGTAGTGATGATGTTGACAGTGACTGCTGTTGGTTCAGTGTCCTTGTAGTGATGACGTTGACAGTGACATCTGTTGGTTCAGCGTCCTTGTAATGATGATACTGACAGTGACAGCTGTTGGTTCAATGTCCTTGTAGTGATGATATAGACAGCTGTTGGTTCAGTGTCCTTGAAGTGATGATGTTGACAGCTGTTGGTTCAGTGTCCTTGTAGTGATGATGTTGACAATTGTTGGTTCAGTGTCCTTGTATTGATGATGTTGACATCTGTTGGTTCAGTGTCTTTGTAGTGATGACGTTGACAATTGTTGGTTCAGTGTCCTTGTAGTGATGACGTTGACAGCTTTTTGCTCAGTGTCCTTGTAGTGATGACGTTGACAGTGACAGGTGTTGGCTCAGTGTCCTTGTAGTGATGACGTTGACAGTGACAGCTGTTGGCTCAGTGTCCTTGTAGTGATGATGTTGACAGCTGTTGGCTCAGTGTCGTTGTAGTGATGACGTTGACAGTGACAGCTGTTGGCTCAGTGTCCTTGCAGTGATGATGTTGACAGCTGTTGGCTCAGTGTCGTTGTAGTGATGATATAAATAATTGTTGGTTCAGTGTCCTTGTAGTGATGATGTTGACAGCTGTTGGTTCAGTGTCCTTGTAGTGATGATATAAATAATTGTTGGTTCAGTGTCCTTGTAGTGATGATTTTTACAGCTGTTGGTTCAGTGTCCTTGTAGTGATGATATAAATAATTGTTGGTTCAGTGTCCATGTAGTGATGATGTTGACAGCTGTTGGTTCAGTGTCTTTGTAGTGTTGATGTAGACAGCTGTTGGTTCAGTGTCCGTGAAGTGATGTAGACAGCTGTTGGTTCAGTGTCTTTGTAGTGTTGATGTAGACAGCTGTTGGTTCAGTGTCCTTGTAGTGATGATGTAGACAGCTGTTGGTTCAGTGTCTTTGTAGTGTTGATGTAGACAGCTGTTGGTTCAGTGTCCGTGAAGTGATGATGTAGACAGCTGTTGGTTCAGTGTCTTTGTAGTGTTGATGTAGACAGCAGTTGGTTCAGTGTCCGTGTAGTGATGATGTAGACAGCTGTTGGTTCAGTGTCCATGTAGTGATGATGTTGACAGCTGTTGGTTCAGTGTCTTTGTAGTGTTGATGTAGACAGCTGTTGGTTCAGTGTCCATGTAGTGATGATGTAGAGAGCTGTTGGTTCAGTGTCCATGTAGTGATGATGTTGACAGCTGTTGGTTCAGTGTCCTTTTTGTGATGATGTAGACAGCTGTTGGTTCAGTGTCCTTTTTGTGATGATGTAGACAGCTGTTGGTTCAGTGTCCTTGTAGTGATGACGTTGAAAGTGACAGCTGTTGGTTCAGCGTCCTTGTAGTGATGATGTTGACAATTGTTGGTTCTGTGTCCTTGTAATGATGATACTGACAGTGACATCTGTTGGTTCAGTGTCCTTGTAATGATGACGTTGACAGTGACATCTGTTGGTTCAGCGTCCTTGTAGTGATGATGTTGACAATTGTTGGTTCTGTATCCTTGTAGTGATGATATTGACAGTGACAGCTGTTGGTTCAGTGTCCTTGTAGTGATGATATTGACAGCTGTTGGTTCAGTGTCCTTGTAGTGATGACGTTGACAGTGACATCTGTTGGTTCAGCGTCCTTGTAGTGATGATGTTGACAATTGTTGGTTCTGTGTCCTTGTAATGATGATATGACAGTGACATCTGTTGGTTCAGTGTCCTTGTAGTGATGACGTTGACAGTGACATCTGTTGGTTCAGCGTCCTTGTAGTGATGATGTTGACAATTGTTGGTTCTGTGTCCTTGTAGTGATGATATTGACAGTGACAGCTGTTGGTTCAGTGTCCTTGTAGTGATGATGTTGACAGCTGTTGGTTCAGTGTCCTTGTAGTGATGATGTTGACAGCTGTTGGTTCAGTGTCCTTGTAGTGATGATGTTGACAGCTGTTGGTTCAGTGTCCTTGTAGTGATGATGTTGATAGCTGTTGGTTCAGTGTCCTTGTAGTGATGATTTGATAGCTGTTGGTTCAGTGTCCTTGTAGTGATGACGTTGACAATTGTTGGTTCTGTGTCCTTGTAGTGATGATGTTGACAGTGACAGCTGTTGGTTCAGTGTCTTTGTAGTGATGACGTTGACAGCTGTTGGTTCAGTGTCCTTGTAGTGATGACGTTGACAGCTGTTGGTTCAGTGTCCTTGTAGTGATGATATAGACAGCTGTTAGTTCAGTGTCTTTGTAGTGATGATATAGATAGCTGTTGGTTCAGTGTCTTTGTAGTGATGATATTGACAGTGACAGCTGTTGGTTCAGTGTCCTTGTAGTGATGACGTTGACAATTGTTGGTTCAGTGTCTTTGTAGTGATGATATTGACAGTGACAGCTGTTGGTTCAGTGTCCTTGTAGTGATGATGTTGACAATTGTTGGTTCAGTGTCCTTGTAGTGATGATGTTGACAGCTGTCGGTTCAGTGTCTTTGTAGTGATGACGTTGACAGTTGTTAGTTCAGTGTCCGTGTAGTGATGATATTGACAGCTGTTGGTTCAGTGTCTTTGTAGTGATGACGTTGACAGCTGTTAGTTCAGTGTCCGTGTAGTGATGATGTTGACAACTGTTGGTTCAGTGTCTTTGTAATGATGATATAGACAGCTGTTGGTTCAGTGTCCGTGTAGTGATGATGTTGACAGCTGTTGGTTCAGTGTCCGTGTAGTGATGATGTTGAGAGTTGTTGGTTCAGTGTCTTTGTAATGATGATGTTGAAGGCTGATGGTTCAGTGTCCGTGTAGTGATGATGTTGACAGCTGTTGGTTCAGTGTCCGTGTAGTGATGATGTTGAGAGCTGTTGGTTCAGTGTCCTTGTAGTGATGATGTTGACAGCTGTTGGTTCAGTGTCCTTGTAGTGATGACGTTGACAATTGTTGGTTCAGTGTCCGTGTAGTGATGATGTTGACAGCTGTTGGTTCAGTGTCCTTGTAGTGATGATTTTGACAGCTGTTGGTTCAGTGTCCTTGTAGTGATGACGTTGACAATTGTTGGTTCAGTGTCCTTGTAGTGATGATGTTGACAGTGATAGCTGTTGGTTCAGTGTCCTTGTAGTGATAATTTTGACAGCTGTTGGTTCAGTGTCCTTGTAATGATGACGTTGACAATTGTTGGTTCAGTGTCTTTGTAGTGATGATGTTGATAGCTGTTGGTTCCGTGTCCTTGTAATGATGATGTTGACAGCTGTTGGTTCAGTGTCCGTGTAGTGATGATGTTGATAGCTGTTGGTTCCGTGTCCTTGTAGTGATGACGTTGACAGTGACAGCTGTTGGTTAATTGTCCTTGTAGTGATGATGTTGACAGCTGTTGGTTCAGTGTCCTTGTAGTGATGACGTTGACAGCTGTTGGTTCAGTGTCCTTGTAGTGATGACGTTGACAGCTGTTGGTTCAGTGTCCTTGTAGTGATTATGTTGACAGCTGTTGGTTCAGTGTCCTTGTAGTGATGACGTTGACAGTGACAGCTATTGATTCAGTGTCCTTGTTGTGATAATTAATAACAGTAACATGGCGTGAATTTTCCAGCAGATTTGGCACACATATTTATTATGCCTGTTGCACAATAATTTATTATGCCTGTTGCACAAATATTTATTATGCCTGTTGCACAAATATTTATTATGCCTGTTGCAGATGATATTGTTTTGCTATCTGAGACTGTCGTACGGCTACTAACTCAACTGAACAACCTCTGTAGAGCAGCGGCCAATATGAATTAAAGGTAAATATGCAGAAAAGTAATGCAATGTTTTTTCGGAAAAGAGGATTCTTAGCAGGTCACGAAAAATGGCACTATGGAAGTGTTAGAATCTCTGTAGTGAATGTGCACAAATACTTTGGAATCTACTTCACTACGAGACCGTCCGTTAACTTTGCATGTCAGGATTTACTGGCAAGAGTAAAGGAAGCTGTTCCGCGTGTCCGCAATACTGTGTTTAAGTGCGATTGCAGTTCTGTAGAAACTTTCCTTTAGTTATTTGACTCGCAAATACAACCAATAGCACTGTACGGAGCAAAGTAATATGGGGACTTCAGAAAGAAATGCAAATAGAAAAGGTGAATTTATTTGCTTTGAAAAACTTTCTTGGCGTTAACTGACGCACACCAAACGATGTCATATATTGAAAATTTGAAGATTCCAGTTTCTATAAATTCATTTGTTTGATTTGTAGGATACTGGCTAAAGTTGACTAGTATGGATAACACTTGGCTACCGTTTAAACTTACAAAATGTTATGCGACTAAAACTGTAGCGGTAAACATTCCTGGACATCAAACATTAAACAAGGAAATCAGGAATAGGTACAATGAAGCTAAGGAAGTTTGGCTGAAAACAAAGTGCAAGGAGATCGAAGACCGACACAAAACAGATCCTCAGGGTATGTACAGAAGAATTGAAGAAATTGTCCACAGGAAAAACACATGCACATCAACTGGCTGCTTAAAAGCTTAAAATCGAAAGATGATACGCTTATCATGGAAAAAGACAAAATATTAGATAGATGTGGAGAGTAATTAAAGACCGTTTTGAAGATGACAGAAACGAAGGACACATTATAAGAAAGAACGTTGAAGGACCTACCCATAATGAAAGATGAGGTTATAGCAGCATTGAGAGAGATGAGACCAGGTAATATTACTGCAGAGATGAATCAAGTCCTGGAAGAATTGAGTATTGAAAAAATAACAGTCCTCCTAAATGAAATTGATGACACCTGAAAAATCCCCAAGGGTATGTCAAAATCAATTTCATTTCACTTCCAAAAAGACAGGGGCTATAGAATACGAACTCCATCGCACAATCACTTGATGAGTTATGTAACAAAACTCCTGTTTAGAATAATCATGATGAGGACAAGGAATAGAATCAAAAGAGAAATAGCAGAAAAGCATTGTGGATTTGTCGAAGGAAAGGAAATATTAATGCCATATCCATCTTAAGAACTTTCATAGAGAGATCAATCGAGTTGAATAAGGATTCATATTTATGTTTTTGTTGAGTATACCGTACTTTAGGTAAAGCATAACGTGTCAGAAGGTGGACTGCCTGGTACCTTTATTTTCTGTCTTTTTTTTTTATTTTGTTGTTTTTATTTTTTTGCGAGTACATCTATTCCGTAGTGAGTGACAAACTTTTTGTTGTTTTGTTGCTGAAAAATTGTTTTCCTTGCATGTCACGGGTAAATGCGCGGTTTACTGTAAGACTATGACGTGTAATGACCTATGATGAATATTTGTAAAACTATCATTCACAGTTGGCCGTTAGCATTTTGTGCTTCAGAGTTTGAATGACGTGTTCCGGAACCTTTTGTTGAATTGTGAACCTTTAACTCCCCCCAAACAACACCCCCCATTTCTTTTTTTTTTTAGTTTACCCTTTTGACTCCCGCACCCTATTCACCAACTGCCCAAATCCTATCCACCAGCTTCTTGCAGGCTGCGGGAGTCCAAGGGTTAATTTCCCTTTCTAAGACGAAAGGGGAGCTTATTTCACATCGATGGGAGTTTTTATTTTATTATTATTATTATTCTTTACTCCCCTTTCGTTTTAATCTCCCTTTCTGGTAAATGAGAGAGAAATTTATTACGACCGGAGGGTTAGGTGTGTGTGTGTGTGTGTGTGTGTGTGTGTGTGTGTGTGTGTGTGTGTGTGTGTGTGTGTGTGTGTGTGTGTGTGTGTGTGTGTGTGGTGTGGTGTCTGTGTATGTGTGTGGTCTGTGCTGTGTCTGTGTGTGTGTCTGTGTCTGTGTGTGTCTGTGTGTGTGTCTGTGTGTGTGTGTGACAAAAACTGAAAGGTAATATGACAGCTGTCTGTTTGGATGGACCTTTACCAAGACCAAGTTAAATGTATGGACTGGTTAACCTGTTCTCCAAATTGAGAACGCGCCATGATAGTACGGTGCCACCTTGTTGTTGTTGTTGTTGTTGTTGTTATTGTTGTTGTTATTGTTGTTGTTGTTGTTGTTTTCTACTTGTATTCGTGAATGTATGTTGACCTACTAACAT
>JAPXFY010000015.1:34009343-34016843 GCA_030674185.1 Monoplex corrugatus
GCATTGTGTTGTACTGCATTATATGCTGTAGGCAGTTGCATTGCATCGTGTTCTGTTGTGTTAGACTGCACTGTATTCGGTTATATTGCATTGTATTATAGTCCGCTGTTTTGTGATGTGATCTCACAACAGAAGCTCGACCTCCACGCCAGCTAGGCCTCACGTTTTGGGAAGGGCGTCCGTTAGTCATCTCTGTCTGTCTGTCTGTCTGTCTGTCTGTCTCTCTCACACACACACCGGCGCCCACATACACATCGTACGCGCGCCTGCGCGCGCGCACACACACACACATCACTCACAACACACACACACACACACACACACACACACACACACACACACACACACACACACACACACACATACACACACACACACACACTCCGGCGCGCACATACACATCATACGCACTCGCTCACACACACACACACACACACACACACACACACACACACACACACACACACACACACACACACACACACACATTTTTCATCATTTTTCTTTTAATTCATTTTTTCGGTTTATCCATGGATATAAGCATTTTGGTGTCGCTCTGATTTTGAAGGGCCAGTGTAGTAGACAATCAGATCACCTACGCTGTTTTGTGGATGCAGTTGCGGAGCAGATCTGAAACAAAAACAACAAACAAATAGATGAATAAATGAATAAATAAATGAATAAGGTAAAAAATGGTAACGATAAAACCATGTGTGTGACAATATAAAAGTTAAACATTGTGGACCGAATTAAAGAACTGATGGCTTACATGATGATGATGGTGACGGCTATGAAGACGATGAAGACAGTGATAACAATGCCGCCGACGATGATGATGATGAATATGATACTGTTTATGACGACGACAATGACAAACAATGCAGAATAATTACCACCACCACCACCACCACCAACCACCCCCCCAAAAAAAACAACAACAACCCAACAACAACAAAAAACTAGTCAGGGATAAGAAGATGATAATAAATTCATTCCATGACGTTGACGATGATAACGGTGACGATGATGATGACGTCGATGACGATTCGGATGAAAAACGATTCGAAAAGGAGGGAGAGGGCGAGGGAGGGATGGAGACCGGGAAAGGGTGGAGATGGAAGATGAAAAAAGCGAAAGGACGTGTGTGTGTGTGTGTGTGTGTGTGTGTGTGTGTGTGTGTGTGTGTGTGTGTGTGTGTGTGTGTGTGTGTGTGTGTGTGTGTGTGTGTGTGTGTGTGTGTGTGTGTGTGTGTGTGTGCTGACGCGCGTGTGTACATGTGCGTGGGTGTTTGTGGTATATGTGTGTATATCATACCACATGGAAACAACAGAGCTACACTTTATTACGGGGGAAAAGCATGCCAGCAGTGCAAAGGGAGGGATTCATCAGAATGTAGATCTATATGTCTTGATCCTATACACCCATTTCATCATTGTTGACAGTCAAACGGGTAAGACGTCGGGCCTCATGTCGGAAGGTCTAGGTTTGATTCTGGTAGGTTCCTTCCGCCTGGTGGGTGAATGGTAGAAATTTTTTCCGGTCTTCCTAAGTCAGCATGTGTGCAAACCTGTTTGAGCCTAAACCCTCATTCGTTTTTATACGCGCACAGAACATCAAATGTGTACATCAAAAATCGTGTGAGCCATGTTTGTGCCTGGTGGCTTACGGACACATGAAAACTCAGCACGTACACCCACCAAAGACAGAGTATGCTGGCTGCGTAGCAACTTACCAGCGCACAGTCTGGGTGAAACAACGTGCGTACACATAGACCTGTACATGATAGTTGGGAACATAGACCTGTACAGGACAGTTGGGAACATAGACCTGTACATGATAGTTCGGAACATAGACCTGTACATGATAGTTGGGAACATAGACCTGTACAGGACAGTTGGGAACATAGACCTGTACAGGACAGTTGGGAACATAGACCTGTACAGGACAGTTGGGAACATAGACCTGTACATGATAGTTGGGAACATAGACCTGTACAGGACAGTTGGGAACATAGACCTGTACAGGACAGTTGGGAACATAGACCTGTACATGATAGATGGGAACATAGACCTGTACAGGACAGTTGGGAACATAGACCTGTACAGGACAGTTGGGAACATAGACCTGTACAGGACAGTTGGGAACATAGACCTGTACAGGACAGTTGGGAACATAGACCTGTACAGGACAGTTGGGAACATAGACCTGTACATGATAGTTGGGAACATAGACCTGTACAGGACAGTTGGGAACATAGACCCGTACAGGACAGTTCGGAACATAGACTTGTACATGATAGTTGGGAACATAGACCTGTACAGGACAGTTGGGAACATAGACCTGTACAGGACAGTTGGGAACATAGACCTGTACAGGACAGTTGGGAACATAGACCTGTACATGATAGATGGGAACATAGACCTGTACATGATAGTTGGGAACATAGACCTGTACAGGACAGTTGGGAACATAGACCTGTACATGATAGATGGGAACATAGACCTGTACATGATAGTTGGGAACATAGACCTGTACAGGACAGTTGGGAACATAGACCTGTACATGATAGTTGGGAACATAGACCTGTACATGATAGTTGGGAACATAGACCTGTACATGATAGTTGGGAACATAGACCTGTACAGGACAGTTGGGAACATAGACCTGTACATGATAGTTGGGAACATAGACCTGTACATGATAGTTGGGAACATAGACCTGTACATGATAGTTGGGAACATAGACCTGTACATGATAGTTGGGAACATAGACCTGTACATGATAGTTGGGAACATAGACCTGTACATGATAGTTGGGAACATAGACCTGTACAGGACAGTTGGGAACATAGACCTGTACATGATAGTTGGGAACATAGACCTGTACAGGACAGTTGGGAACATAGACCTGTACATGATAGTTGGGAACATAGACCTGTACAGGACAGTTCGGAACATAGACCTGTACATGATAGTTGGGAACATAGACCTGTACATGATAGATGGGAACATAGACCTGTACATGATAGTTGGGAACATAGACCTGTACATGATAGTTGGGAACATAGACCTGTACATGATAGTTGGGAACATAGACCTGTACATGATAGATGGGAACATAGACCTGTACATGATAGTTGGGAACATAGACCTGTACAGATAGTTGGAACATAGACCTGTACATGATAGTTGGGAACATAGACCTGTACATGGGCAGTTGGAACATAGACCTGTACATGACAGTTGGAACATAGACCTGTACATGATATTCGGAACATAGACCTGTACAGGATAGTTCGGAACATAGACCTGTACAGATAGTTTGGAACATAGACCTGTACATGATAGTTCGGAACATAGACCTGTACATGATAGTTCGGAACATAGACCTGTACAGGATAGTTTCGGAACATAGACCTGTACATGACAGTTGGGAACATAGACCTGTACATGATAGTTCGGAACATAGACCTGTACATGATAGTTCGGAACATAGACCTGTACATGAAGTTCGGAACATAGACCTGTACAGATAGTTTGGAACATAGACCTGTACATGATAGTTCGGAACATAGACCTGTACATGATAGTTCGGAACATAGACCTGTACAGGATAGTTGGGAACATAGACCTGTACATGATAGTTGGGAACATAGACCTGTACATGATAGTTGGGAACATAGACCTGTACAGGACAGTTGGGAACATAGACCTGTACATGATAGTTGGGAACATAGACCTGTACAGACTAGTTGGGAACATAGACCTGTACAGGACAGTTGGGAACATAGACCTGTACATGATAGTTCGGAACATAGACCTGTACAGATAGTTCGGAACATAGACCTGTACAGGACAGTTGGGAACATAGACCTGTACATGATAGTTCGGAACATAGACCTGTACAGATAGTTCGGAACATAGACCTGTACAGGATAGTTGGGAACATAGACCTGTACATGATAGTTCGGAACATAGACCTGTACAGGATAGTTTGGAACATAGACCTGTACAGGATAGTTCGGAACATAGACCTGTACATGATAGTTCGGAACATAGACCTGTACATGATAGTTCGGAACATAGACCTGTACAGGATAGTTTGGAACATAGACCTGTACAGATAGTTCGGAACATAGACCTGTACATGATAGTTCGGAACATAGACCTGTACAGGATAGTTCGGAACATAGACCTGTACAGGATAGTTCGGAACATAGACCTGTACATGATAGTTGGGAACATAGACCTGTACATGATAGTTGGGAACATAGACCTGTACATGATAGTTGGGAACATAGACCTGTACATGACAGTTGGGAACATAGACCTGTACATGATAGTTGGGAACATAGACCTGTACAGGACAGTTGGGAACATAGACCTGTACATGACAGTTGGGAACATAGACCTGTACATGATAGTTGGGAACATAGACCTGTACATGATAGTTCGGAACATAGACCTGTACAGGACAGTTGGGAACATAGACCTGTACAGGACAGTTGGGAACATAGACCTGTACATGATAGTTGGGAACATAGACCTGTACATGATAGTTGGGAACATAGACCTGTACATGATAGTTGGGAACATAGACCTGTACATGATAGTTGGGAACATAGACCTGTACATGATAGTTGGGAACATAGACCTGTACAGGATAGTTTGGAACATAGACCTGTACAGGATAGTTCGGAACATAGACCTGTACAGGATAGTTCGGAACATAGACCTGTACATGATAGTTCGGAACATAGACCTGTACAGGATAGTTCGGAACATAGACCTGTACATGATAGTTCGGAAAGCTGAACAAAATTGTGGTTTATCGCAATAATCCAAAAATGAAAAAAAAGGAACGAATGAATAAGCAATTAAATATATAATGTAAATACATATACAGATAACTAAATAAATGAATGAATAGATAGATAATTAGATAGATGGATGGATGGACAGACAGATAGACAGACAGATAGACAGACAGATAGATAGACAGACATATAGATAGACAGATAGATAGATAGATAGATAGATAGATAGATAGATAGATAGATGGTTAGATAGATAATACATCAACATAAATAAACAATCGATAAATAAATTTCAGCTTCAGTTTTTGTTTCTCAACATGGCGTATTAGTGCTGGGAACAAAATCCATGTACGCTGACGCCACAGTTCCATGTGATTGATAAGATTCAAAATAATCATGGCACAAGGGCTATAACTGCACATATATCCTTCTCCCTGCCAACGTTTCGGGAATGATGATAATGAATGAACACCAGCCACAGCTTACCAAGAGTCTCCAAAAAACTGCCGAAGTCCTTGTCATCCAGGACACCAGATGCCTCCCCTGAAAAAGACGGGCTTCAGTTAAGCTAGAGTGAGCGGATGAACAAATTTGTTGTTGTTATTGTTGTTGTTGTTGTTCTGCTAATTTGTTTCTGTCACCCTCCCAAAAATGTTTGTTGAATTTTGAGAATCCTACGTCACACAATTGCACAAAAAACATGTACTGAAATACATAAATTCATCCACATCCCAGTCCACCACACCCAAAAAAGCCACTTTAAGAATTTCCATTTCGTTTACAAAATTATCATGAACGTAACAAGTGTGTGAATGCCCGTTATTGTGACCTTGAAAAAATTTCAGATGTAAAAATAAAAACCGACATACAGGGAGAACAATGCATGGTAGAGAGTCACAACAATAAAAACAGACTTGAAATAACACTGTGAGAAGTTCCTGTGAAAATGCTGTTGATACGCCTGTGGAAAGTGCTGGTTTCAGCCACGTTTTGGTCCTTGTGGACCTTCCAAAAATCATACTTTTTCGAAAATCTGAAAGTCCCCACTTTTCATAAAAAAACATTGAAGATTTTCTCCCCTTAAGAGCTGAGAAAATCTCCTTCCCACATACTTGTCACACACACACACACACACACACACACACACACACACACACACACACACACACACACACACACACACACACACACACACACACACACACACACACACACACACACACACACACACACACACACACACAACACACAACACACACACACACACAAACACACACACACACACAAACACACACACAAACAAACACAAGCACTCACTACTACCTCTGTGTGAATATGAAATAATCTCCACTTGCCTAATGTTTTTTAAATCAAAGGACACTTAGGAACGAAAATCCCCAAAACGTATAAGTCAGAACAATCTGGACAGAACACAGCACCATATGCAAAATACAGTTTCGCATTCCCCTCATGAGTCACACCCATAACCATAACCACAGAAAGAAAGCATTATGGTAGCACTAAGCACAGTTATGAGTAAACCGTTTTTATTTATACATGTATTATGTATGTATATATATATACATATACATACATATAAGATGCATATCAGATGAAGCATATAAAATGTAGTGAACATTTATTTTCAGTTCGAAAATAGGATAAGATATTTCTTTATTAGATTACAAGCGAGTAAAAAGGTTGATTAAATTTTCTTTTGTATTTAGTTATTTAGGTAGGTAGCTTCCTTTTCAATTCCCTTTGCTATTTAGTTAATTCGACAGTCTTCCTTTCCACTGAAGACTGGTACATTTCCCTATAAAATGGGCTTGTAAACTTTGGTGTGACTGAGTGTATGGCTGAACATGGTCTTATTTGTTCATTTACATGTTTGTTTATTTACTCATTCATTCAGTTATTTATCTCTTCTTTTCCTGCTTCTTCTTCTTGTTCTTCTCCCTCCTCTTGTTCTTCTCCTTCTTCTTCTTGTTCTTCTCCTTCTTCTTCTTGTTCTCCTCCGTCTTCTTCTTGTTCTTCTCCTTCTTCTTCTTGTTCTTCTCCTTCTTCTTCTCCTTTTAACTACGTGAAGAGTCACTCGGGTGCCGCACTTAAGAACTGTTCACCAGATTCCTCCAGCTGTGTCGGTTATGTGTCAAAACCTGGGGCTCTGCAAATGGTCTTTTTGTCCATACAGTAATGTTGTCAGTCCATTTTTATTCTTTACTGTCTTCCTCTTCATTTCCCTCCATCAACAGGTAGGCCTACCCGAAGGACTTATTTATCAGGTCATTGGATTTTTTTAGATCATCGCACTTAAAAAGATTTTCTTTGTGCTCATCTTTGTTGTTGTTTTTGTTTGTTTTGTTTTGGTCCGATTTTCTACTCCACCACAATGGCCACAAAAGCTGGCACAGTTTACTTTTTTAATAATTCTGTGATAATGATGTGGATGATAATCATGAAGCTATGGATTCCATCTAGGATTGAGAGTACGTGACAGGCCTGTACTCTACGCTTACTATCAGAGTATCCCGGTGTCAAGCAGGCCCGAACATACATACATCTGCGATATTGGTCAGGCCATTTGAGCAACACCTCGGTTACGCATCCGTGAAGTGGTTGAATTTCGACTGTGTGGTCCTGATCTTCCCAGTGAGCCTGTAGCACGGTCAACTCTGGGCAGG
>JAPXFY010000015.1:34019343-34031843 GCA_030674185.1 Monoplex corrugatus
CATCATCATCATCATCATCAAAGATCAACATTTTCACTTCCAAAAACAACACAACGGCATTGTAATCGTCGTCATCATTGTTTTAGGTGGCATCATCATCATCATCATTACCAACATCATTGTTATCAACACCAACCATCACCACAACTATCATCACCGTCAGCAACAACCCTTCATCATAGTTATAGCCGCCATCACCGTATTATGTTTATGCCTATATCAGCATTGTCGTCATCCTCATCCGTGTTCTTCCTGACATATTTTCAGTCTCACTCTTAAAAGGAAAAAAGAAGCTTTTGCTTCACATCAACAGGAGAGGGAAAACTGTGTGCGTGTGTGTATATGTATGTGTGTGTGTGTGTGCGCGCGTACGTGCGTGCAAGTGCGCGTGCATACGTGCATTTAGATGGTGCAGTCTGACAGGCGTATTATTTTGTTCCTCTATAATCTTTGTGACTGAAAGATCCTGATAGTTCATTTTAATTGTTGTTTATTCTTGCCCGTGATGATTTGTCGACAGTTTTAGTGATAGTAAAAAGTGAAACGACTGTGCTTTTGACGTGGGTTGTTGTCGTTTTGTGTGACTAAATCATTTACATCATTCAGCAGTAAGTCACAGACTGTGACATTTTAACGTGACAGGGTGTGGTCCATGGGCTAGATACGGTAGCAAAACTTCATCAGCGCGTACGGTTTGTGCACGGACTTACGTCATGTGCAATGGTTTTACTTTTTATCTTTTCGATTTCCATCACATGGTACCTGCAGTTTAAGTGCATATGGGATTTTTCTAGAGCGGTAATGCCGCCTTGAGAACATTAAAGGCGGAAACCTGTCAGTGACGGTTATCTCAAAACACTAGTATTGACAAAGCTGTTCACTAAAGCTGTTCAAAACACTAGTATTGACAAAGCTGTTCACTAAAGCTGTTCAAAACACTAGTATTGACAAAGCTGTTCACTAAAGCTGTTCAAAACACTAGTATTGACAAAGCTGTTCAAAACACTAGTATTGACAAAGCTGTTCAAAACACTAGTATTGACAAAGCTGTTCACTAAAGCTGTTCAAAACACTAGTATTGACAAAGCTGTTCACTAAAGCTGTTCAAAACACTAGTATTGACAAAGCTGTTCACTAAAGCTGTTCAAAACACTAGTATTGACAAAGCTGTTCACTAAAGCTGTTCAAAACACTAGTATTGACAAAGCTGTTCACTAAAGCTGTTCAAAACACTAGTATTGACAAAGCTGTTCACTAAAGCTGTTCAAAACACTAGTATTGACAAAGCTGTTCACTAAAGCTGTTCAAAACACTAGTATTGACAAAGCTGTTCACTAAAGCTGTTCAAAACACTAGTATTGACAAAGCTGTTCACTAAAGCTGTTCAAAACACTAGTATTGACAAAGCTGTTCACTAAAGCTGTTCAAAACACTAGTATTGACAAAGCTGTTCACTAAAGCTGTTCAAAACACTAGTATTGACAAAGCTGTTATACTAAAGCTGTTCAAAACACTTAGTATGACAAAGCTTTCACTAAAGCGTTCAAAACATAGATATTACAAAGCTGTTCACTAAACATGTTCAAAAACAATATATGACAAAGCTGTTCACTAAAGCTGTTCAAAACACTAGTATTGACAAAGCTGTTCACTAAAGCTGTTCAAAACATATGTATTGACAAAGCTGTTCACTAAAGCTTTCAAAACACTAGTATGACAAAGCTGTTCACTAAAGCTGTTCAAACACTATTTTGACAAAGCTGTTCACTATAGCTGTTCAAAACACTAGTATTGACAAAGCTGTTCACTAAGCTGTTCAAAACACTATATTGACAAAGCTGTTTCACTAAGCTGTTCAAAACACTAGTATTGACAAAGGCTGTTCACTAAAGCTGTTCAAACATAGTATTGAAAAAGCTGTTTCACTAAAGCTGTTCAACACTTAGTATTGACAAAGCAGTTCACTAAAGCTGTTCAAAACACAGTAACTGACAAAGCGTTCACTAAAGCGTTCAAAACACTTAGTATTGACAAAGCTGTTCAAAACACTAGTATTTGACAAAGCTGTTCACTAAAGCTGTTCAAAACACTAGTATTGACAAAGCGTTTCAAAACACTAGTATTGACAAAGCTGTTTCAAAACACTAGTATTGACAAAGCTGTTCAAACACTAGTATTGACAAAGCTGTTCACTAAAGCTGTTCAACAACACTAGTATTGACAAAGCTGTTCAAAACACTAGTATTGACAAAGCTGTTCACTAAAGCTGTTCAAACACTTAGTAATTGACAAAGCTGATTACACTAAACGCTTTCAAAACACTATCAGTATTGTACAAAGCTGTTCAAAACACATATTACAAAGCTGTTCACTAAAGCTTTCAAAACACTATATTGACAAAGCTGTTCACTAAAGTGTTCAAAACACTAGTATTGACAAAGCTGTTCATACAAGCTGTCAAAACACTTAGTATTGACAAAGCTGTTCAAAACACTAGTATTGACAAAGCTGTTCACTAAAGCTGTCAAAACACTATATTGACAAAGCTGTTCAAAACACTAGTATTGACAAAGCTGTTCAAAACACTAGTATTGCAAAGCTGTTCAAACACTAGTATTGACAAAGCTGTTCACTAAAGCTGTTCAAAACACTAGTATTGACAAAGCTGTTCAAAACATTAATTGACAAAGCTGTTCAAACACTAGTATTGACAAAGCTGTTCAAAACACTAGAATTGACAAAGCTGTTCAAACACTAGTATTGACAAGCTGTTCAAAACATTAATATTGACAAAGCTGTTCACAAAGCTGTTCAAAACACAGTATGTACAAAGCTGTTCACTAAAGCTTTCAAAACACTAGTATTGACAAAGCGTTCACTAAAGCTGTCAAAAGCACTAGTATTTGACAAAGCTTGTTCACTAACAGGTCAAAACACTAGTATTGACAAAGCTGTTCACTAAAGCTGTTCAAAACACTAGAAATTGACAAAGCTGTTCACTAAAGCTGTTCAAAACACTAGTATTGACAAAGCTGTTCAAAACCATCCTAACATCTTATTCCACGATGAAATAGGCCGATGCTCTGAATCTGAAGATCAGTCATTGAATTCTTGTGGTAAATATCTCTTGAACATGTGCGGTAGTACAGGGTTATATACTTTTTGAATGGTATATGTAATGGCGACCGTAAAGGACGCAATACTTACATGCCAGAAAGTGGATGCAGCGTAAATGATTACTATCTTTTATCAGCAGTTTTTCATCTACTTAATCGATAAAGCAAATTAGGTAGAAAGAAACTCTAGGGAGAGCTAGACAACAGAAGGTCTTCAGAGAAGTAACCCCCTTTAGACAAGTGTTTCGGCCCTGAATTCCTTACACTCTCGGGGGGCCGGGCCACATCCAGGTCATGACTCCTGGATGCCCTTCTGCTGTTGTCTATTTTTTTTTTTTTTTTTTTTTTCCGCCGGGGAGCGAACCTGGGCGATTCTGCGCTTCAGAACTGCGGTGCGCGGTTTTACCAATGTGCTAACGGGGCACACATCATCTGTAGGGAATTTAATCCTTATGAAGTTCACTTTTGGTTCCTTCTTGCCCAGATCCAGCTTGAGCTCCTTTCTGCTGCCTCTGCCATCGCTTTAAGGGCTCTAGTCCTCTTCTTCCCAGAAATGGCGAGTTGTTTCATGAGATCATAAGCGGAGGTGCCCACAAACCCTCTTGCCCCGACCTCTATGGCGAAGATTTTGACCCGCAGCCCTGCTTTCTTCAGGGTGCTGGCAAGACCGGCGTATTTTTCGGTCTTGTAGATATGTGCTTCTTCCATTCTGCTTTCGTATGGCACAGTGAGTTCTATCAGAATCACTTGTTTCGAGGAGTCAGAGTGGAGAGCGATGTCTGGTCTCATGCCTGTCTTGCTGATGACATCTGGGTAATTTCTCCACTCTGGGAGGTCTGCTGTACACTCCCAGTCGACTGCTCCATCCAGAAGACCCTTTGGCAATGTGCTGGTTGTCATAGCACTTTCGGGCCAGACCTGCTTCCCTCCTGCTTTGTAGAACGTTGTCATAGCAATTGGTGCGTTTGGGGTCATGGTTTTTTCGCTAACCACGTCTGTGATCACTTTCAGAGCTTGGTTGTGCCTCCATGTATACCTTCCTTGGGCTAGCGCTACTTTGCAAGAGCTTACTTTATAGTCGAAAGAATTGAGCCAGATTATCTGCCTTTGGAACTTTGCGTTGGAATCTTAAAACATATAATCCATATGTTAGCGAAACACTGATCACAAGGTATAGTTATTGAAAAGTTTGTATGGAAACCAGAACATGCACGAAACTTCAAAGCCAAACTGAATAGTTCTGAAATCCAACAATAACTGGATCACGCAGTGCACTTAATTGATGTTTATGTTGATGAAGCTTTAGAAATGTTCGATAGTATAGTGAAAGAACAAGATAAATGTAAGTAATGCAGAAAAGACATCAACCATAACATGAAAGAGACTGAGTGGTTTGATGAAGACTGTAGATCTGCACGGTCAAATGAATGTTAACTGTTAAGGAAATACAGGAAAACTTAAAAGACGATGACGACAGATATACCTTTTGCCAGAGCAGAAAAAAGAGTACAAACAACTGCTATCAAAGAAGAAGCTGTTTAACAAACCCCCTTGTAAATAAGCTGGTAGAATATTGTAAAAAATCAGAGAGAAACCTTGGAAATGGTTCACAAAATTTCACGCAAGGAAAGGCAACCACAGAACAGTATTACTATGGAGGTTTGGTTCTAGCACTTCAAAAATATCCTTCAGAAAGATTCGATTTCTCATCAAACAGACAATGAGTTAGAAATTGAACACGTAAACCCTATGCTACATCGACTCACTTTAAAAGAGGAGATGCTTGTTGTTAAAAGAAAACTGAAAAACAACAAAGTTGCAGGACCAGATCAAATAATAACTGAATTCTTCAAGTATTCTGGTGATTTGACTGTTGAGTCTTTGACAAAATTATTTAACAGTTTGTTTGATAAAGATATATATATCCCAACAGCTGGACAGAATCTATCTTGCTGGCATTATACGAGAAAGGAGATGTCAGTTACTCTAATAACTACAGAGCTGTATCCATATCTGACATCAGCAGCAAATTATATAATTCTATCATTTATAGCAGATTACAAGAGTAGATAAAACTCAACAATAACAACAACAACAACAACAACAACAACAACAACAAAACCCAGAGTAACATCAAGCAGGCTGTAAGATGAACTATTTCACGATTTACCATGTTTGCATTGCTGGCAGCTATTCAGAAACAATCTGCATCAAATTATAAGCTATATCGTTGCGATCATTTACTTTGAAAAGGCATTTGATTTCATCTAAAAAAATTATTATGGCAAATACATTGGAAAAATGGGATTAAGGGTAAATTATTTTGCTGCATTAAGAGTATGTATAAAAAAGTTAAGACTAGGGTTAGAAATGGGGCTAGATTTAGTGACTGTGTTTACAGTTCTCAGGGTGTGAAGTAAGGTGACGTATGCAGTCCGATCATCATCATCATCATCAGGTGCCCTGCCGAATGGCGTTGGCGACCATGGACTTCCAACCATCTCTATCTCTCGTTGCCCCCAGCATCTCCCCCACCCTCCTCATCCTCAGCCACCTTGCAAGTCCGTCCAGCATTCTCTCCCTGGGTCTACCCGGTGCTCTCTTTCCCTCCAGCTTTCCCGTTATGACCAGGTGCTCCAAATCCCCCTTCCTCATAAAATGGCCTATAAATGTTGCTTGTCTTTTCCTAATCTTCCTTATCAGTGATCGACTTGTGTCTGCCTCCATCAAGACTGTCTCGTTTGTTTTCTTTGCTGTCCATGGTACTCTCAACATTCTTCTTAGAAACCACATCTCGGCTGCCTCAATCCTGCTCTGGCTTTGCTTGCTGACTGTCCACGCCTCGCATCCGTACAACAGTATTGGTTCTATATAACATTCAAGGACTCTCTTTCTGATGTTAATTGATAGGCATTTGTTGGAAAGAATGCTTGTCATCTTCTTGAATGCTGTTTTGGCTTGGCCGATTCTGGGGATTTCATGTTTTTTACTGATCACCATGACTTCAGTCTTCCTGCTGTTTAGTTCCAGCCCCTTATCTTTGCTTTCTGTTTCTAGTATATTCACAAGGTTTTGTAGGTCCCTTTCATTTTCTGCAATTAGCACAGTGTCATCTGCGTACCGAATGTTGTTTATCATTTTCCCTCCAACCTTTAATCCAGGGTCTTCTTCTAGGTTTCTCATGATGTTTTCGCTATATAGTGAAAACAGATCTGGTGACAAAACATAACCCTGTCTGACTCCTCTTTTGGTGTTTTGAAAAGAGTTTATATTGTTTTCTATTCTCATTGCAGCTGTTTGTTCCCTGTACATATTCCTGATTATTCGTAGATCTTTTCCATCGACATTGAGTCTCTCCAGTTGGTTGATCAATTCTTCATGTCGTACCCGATCGAAAGCCTTGGTATAGTCAACAAAGCATAAATACAAATCCTTATTCATCTCAATTGACCTCTCTATGATAGTTCTTAGGATGTATATGGCATTAATAATTCCTTTCCCCTCCACAAATCCACACTGTTCTTCTGCTATTTCTCTTTTGATTCTATTCCTTGTCCTCATCATGATTATTCTTAACAGGATTTTTGTTACATGACTCATCAAACTGATTGTGCGATGGAGTTCGCATTCTATAGCCCCTGTCTTCTTTGGAAGTGCAATGAAAATTGATTTTGACATATCTTTGGGGATTTTTCCTGTGTCATAAATTTCATTTAGGAGGACTGTTATTTTTTCTATGCCAAATTCCTCCAGGCTTCAATCATCTCTGTAGTAATGTTGTCTGGTCCTGGGGCTTTTCCTGGTTTCATCTTTTTCAGTGCTGCTCTGACTTCATCTTTCATTATGGGTGGTCCTTCAAAGTTCTTTTTTATAATGTGTTCTTCGTTTCTGTCATCCTCAAAAAGGTCTTTAATGTACTCTCCCCATCTGTCTAATACCTTGTCTTTTTCCATGATAAGCGTGCCATCTTTTGATTTTAAGCAACCAGTTGATGTGCATGTATTTTTCCTGTGAACAATTTCTTCAATTCGTCTGTACATACCCTGAGGATCCATTTTGTGTCGTTCTTCTATCTCTTTGCATTTTGTGTTCAGCCAAGCTTCCTTAGCTTCATTGCACCTATACCTGATTTCTTGGTTTATCTTACTGTAGATCTCCTCGTTTCTCTTTGCCTTCCTCCTTTTCTCCGTCAGGCCCAAAATTTCATTAGTCATCCAGCTCTTTTTTGCTTTTCTATTTGCCTTAGGGATTTCCTCACAAGCTTCATTTATAGAACTTCTCAACTTTGTCCATTGTTCCTCACTGTCACCAATGTCTTCCAGAGCACTGAATTTGTTTTGAACATGTACATTAAATTTTTGACGTATCATTTCATCTGTCTTCAAGAGTCCAAGGTTTAGTTTGATGTTGCTTTTGGTCTGTTTCCTTTTCCTCAATTTCAGCCTAAACCTTCCCACTACCGGATTGTGGTCACTGTTGCAGTCTGCGCCTGGTAGTGTTTTTGCTGACAGTAAAGAATTTCTAAATCTTTTGTTGATCAGGATGTAGTCAATTTGATTTTTGATATTATCTCCTGGACTCATCCAAGTCCATTTACTTCTGTAAGGCTGCTCAAACCAGGTGTTTCCTACTATGAACTCATTTATCTGTGCCCATTCTACAAGCTTCCCCCCTCTTTCGTTTTGTGTACCAAGGCCATGAGGTCCAAATATATCCTCCACCCTATCCTGTCCCACTTTAGCATTAAAATCTCCTATTATGACTGTAACTTCCTGTGATTTACATTGGACCTTGGCCATCTCTAAAACTTCGTAGAAGTTGTCGATGTCTTCCTGAGTACTTGCGGATGTTGATGCATACACCTGTATGATGTTGATATCAAAAGGTTTCCCTCCGAATTTGACCAGTAAAACTCTGTCGGACACTGCCCAGTATCCTTTAACTGCTTTTGATTTGTCTTTGTCCATTATATGCCTACTCCTCTTTCATGTGAATTACCACCAGAGTATATCACTGTATATTCTCCTGATGTTATCATGCCTGCCCCCTTCCATCTCATTTCCCCTAGTCCTAAAATACTGATGTTAAGCCAGTCCGAGCAGCGACAAAATATGAATTGAAGGTAAATATGCAGAAAAGTAATGTAATGGTTTTCGGAAAAGAGGTTTCTTAGCAGGTCACGAAAAATGGCACTATGGAACTTTTAGAATCTCTGTAGTAAACGTGCACAAATACTTTGGAATCTACTTCACTACGAGACCGTCCGTTAACTTTACATGTCAGGATTTACTGGCAAGAGTAAAGGAAGCTGTTCTGAGTGTCCTAAATACTTTATATAAATGTGATTGCATTTCTGTAGAAACTTTCCTTTAGTTATTTGACTCGCAAATACAACCAATAGCACTGTACGGAGCAAAGTAATATGGGGACTTGAGAAAGAAATGCAAATAGAAAAGGTGAATTTATTTGCTTTGGAAAACTTTCTTGGCGTTAACTGATGTACACCAAACAATGTGATATATGGAAAATTTGGAAGATTCCCAGTTCAAGTAAATCTATTTGTTGATTTATAAGATACTGGCTAAAGTTAACCAGTATGGATAACACTTGGTTACCGTTTAAAGCCTACAAAATGTTATGCTACTTAAACTGTAGCGGTAAACATTCCTGGGCATCAAATGTATGCATGTGTTGAAGTCAGTGTGGATTTGCCCTTGTTTTGGGACAATAAAGGAGTAGAGAATATAAACAGTTTTATGAGCTGTTTCAAGCAGAGAATTACTGACTGTAGGTGGCAAGACTGGACTGATCACATACAAAGTAGTGACAGAATTTCTTCATACAGGACACTTAAGACTTACACCTGTACTGAAGTTCACATTTTAATGTATATAGATATATTTGTCAAGCAAGCACTGGCAAAATTAAGCTGTGGTATGTCAGAAATTGGTATGCATTCCAGACAATATATAGCAAATATGATATGCGCCCTGTGTAACAATGATACTGAGGATGAAGTCCATTTTGTTTTGAGGTACCGACTCTTTGTACTTAAGAAAAGATTTGATTCCTTAAACATACTATCAGTTTCCCACAAAAATAAAAATATTTCAACTTCTCTCGACAAGAAAATGAACGAATAATAACAAATTTAGTATTATTTCTATACAAACCTTTGAAAAGGGTAAAAGATGTTTCACAAATACCCATATATTTCTGCATTTGTTTTATCATCTTTTTTTGTTTTGTTTTTTGTTTTGTTTTTATATGAATGTTTGAAATCTCTGATGAGTTGTATTTACAAGGTTTTGTCAAACTTTTGTTCAACTTTGTTTTGTGTTTCACACCCCTTGGGCAATGGCCTAATGGATACATCATGTGAAGTCTGAACTCTCTCTCTCTCTCTCTCTCTCTGTCTCTCTCTCTCCCTCTCTCTCTCCCTCCCCCCCCTCTCTCTCTGTGCCTCCTATGTCCGTCTTTACTTTGTTGGTTTTATCAATGTCTCTTTTTCAATTAATCAATCAATTTACCAGTCTAACAGAGATATGCAGTAGGAAGAACAAACAGGGGCAGCAACCACAACGAAGAAATAACAACACTAATAATAACAAAGACAAGCAAACCGAAGTGATAGGCAACAAGCAGAAAACGCTCAATGTTATTGTTTTACCTTTCCTTCGAAGAATGGCGAGGTACCGAGGTCTGATACTACGGACCAATCATTGCCAGCTTTTATAGCCCGGGTTGCCCACGTATATCCGCTTGGAGAAAACGGACTTCACATCTTTCGAATCGCTATATCTTCACGCGCCTGCTAATTGTTTTTTGTGTCCGTACAAAAATATAGACACACACAAAGGGGGTGGAGGTGGTATACATGTAGGCGGATCATTTAATGCTGACATGAGAGAATATGTGCTTTCTGTTTGTATGTATGACCAGATGCAATGGACTGATTAAACTGGTGGGGGGGGGGGGGGGGGGTGGAGGTTTCGTGGGTTTTTTGTTTGGATTTTTTGTTTTGTTTGTTTTTTGGTCATAATGGATTATTATGCCCAAACTGCTGGTTACACGTCGCCACCGTACGAACTACCATTCTATTTCCTGCAGGAGTAAACTTTGGTTACGTCTGGTGATGGATTTTTCTACAAAACTTTGTCATGGACAATAGATGGATTTTTTACCTAACAATAAAACTTTGTCATGGACAATAGATGGATTTTTCTACAAAACTTTGTCATGGACAATAGATGGATTTTTCTACAAAACTTTGTCATGGACAATAGATGGATTTTTCTACAAAACTTTGTCAAGGACAATTATTTGTTGCCATGTAAAATTTCACGTGCGTCAAATGTATGCTGTTAGACGAGGCCTCATTTATCATCTCGGCTGAAAGACTAACACTTAAAGCAGCGCTCAAGTTCTAGTAGAAGAGAGGGGATCGAACTTGCGATCTCTCATGTTCCTGGCAAGAACTTTACCCAACTAGGTCACTACTTCATGCCACATGACTCTATCTACTCCATGTGTGTGTTGTGTGTGTGTGTGTGTGTGTGTGTGTGTGTGTGTGTGTGTGTGTGTGTGTGTGTGTGTGTGTTTGTGTGTGTGTGTGTGTGTGTGTGTGTGTGCATGTGTATGTGTGTGCGCGCGCGCGTGAGCGCGAATGTATGCCTGCATGAATGTGCATTGTATGTATGCATATGTGTGTGTCTAACAGTGGAATAACATTTGATGAAAAAAGGAATCCAAAAACATTTACAACAAAGATCCGTGATACCAAGAAACTGGAGTTTTAATCAATATTGCCAAAGTACAACAAATACGGGTCCACATTCTTGATAATAAAGCTGCTGGGAAAGATATTACACCAGTTCCGGGGAGCCTTCCAACGAACAACCTGCGCTACGGTGAAATCAGTCCTGACAGAATACTGATCTTCAGAAAACATGCGAATCCACTACACTTCAATGGAGAATAGGTTTGTCCATCTTTCAAGATATGTCAGCCAAAGCAACTGAGTAAGCCGTCTTCTCAAGCTAGATGAAACTATAATACTGATGTTATCGACTATGAGTCTGGCCTCACAACGTTGTACAGACCAACATTTTGAAACTAGACAGAACACAAATTTAAAACAATGAGAATGATCATTGGAACTACAACGGACACCTCACGGAGAGTTTGCAGTATATGCTTGACCTTCCTTCAATGCAATCAAGACACAAAATAGAACGAGTAGAGATGTTTTCATAGTATTGGAAAATCCGGAAAATCCACTTCACAAGATCATCAAAACAGTAAAAGACAGCCGACTCAAACGTGGGAAATTATGAATGCTGCAGGCAGAACAATCGATCCCGCACGTAGCATATGCCAGCTGACGGAACCTATAAAAAATGGAGAAAATGTCCAAACTGTTTCAAAGGCCTATACAAAACAATCATAGCAAACAGTAAAATGAAGACACTGTTATGAAGGACAAGATGTCCAGCATTCATCCTGACTGACTCAGTGACTTTATTTGAAAAGGTGGAAAGTGAAATAGAAATCCCAGACTGACACAAAGCAACACGGTATCAGTTAACAAATGCTCACGTGGGTTTACTGTCCTGGACACTCTGGTGTGAAGGAAAATGAATATGCCGACACACTTGCAGGTAAAGCCAGTGTGACAAATACTTTACGGCTTGAAGATTTCAAATCCTTAGGAACTTGAAATCATACGATCGTGAACAAAATCTGGGTCATCATACCTATACCATCGATCGTCTTACTCGGGAGAGGGGGCAAGAGAGAGAGAGAGAGAGAGAGAGAGAGAGAGAGAGAGAGAGAGAGAGAGAGAGAGAGAGAGAGAGAGAGAGAGAGAGAGAGAGGAGAGAGAGAGAGAGAGAGGTACTTATAGAAAGTGGACTAAAATCTGTCTTGAAAAAGCAAAACACAAACAAACAAACAACAACAACAATGGAAGTCTTTCAAAAATACCATTGCACTGACTTCTGCAACCGTGGAGTAGAAGGTATTTGGTCTTTCCCTGAATCAGAGTTAAAGAATATGGAAAGAAACGAAAAAGACAGTTCACAAGATTATAAGGAAGAAAGCAGTGGGCAGATAATAGGTGATATACAAAACGAGTGAGAGAGAGTGAGTGTGTGTGAGTGAGTAAATGAGTGTGTGTGTGTGTGTGTGTGTGTGTGTGTGTGTGTGTGTGTGTGTGTGTGTGTGTGTGTGTGTGTGTGTGTGTGTGTGTGTGTGTGTGTGTGTGTCTGTGTGTGTGTGTCTGTGTGTCTGAAATTATGTCAGAGAGTGGAAAGAGTGAATGATGGGTTGTATATAGATACGTTTGTTTTTGTTATGTATTGTTTTCAAATTTGCGTTGTTGTT
>JAPXFY010000015.1:34039343-34079343 GCA_030674185.1 Monoplex corrugatus
ACTGTGACCATAGTTATATTGGCGAAACTGAGCGCAACTTGCACAAAAGATTAAAAGAACACAAACGTGAGTCCTCTCCAGTGGGAGAACATCTGACCCACACCCAACACCACTTTGAAAAGGACAATGTGCACGTTCTCGACAAAGAAGCAACATGGTTCCAGAGGGGAGTAAAGGAGGCAGTTTACATCGCCGCAAGGAACCCCACCCTCAACCGTGACGGGGCCGACACAACCTGCCATCGGTGTACTCCTCACTTATTCAGTCGCACTGTCGTGAGTTCGCTCCGACGGTGCGCACTGAAGCCAGTTCTCAACCCAGCAGTTGCGCTGAAGAAGTCGGCTGGATCGCCGATGAAAGCTACGCAGTAAGTAGCCTTTTTTGTAACTGAGAGCCAGGTTCAACCAGGTAGCCATTATACAAACATATTGACAAACAAACGCAAGCTCCATTATTTAAATCCATGATGACAAGCATAACAATTATATCACATACCTTAGAGGCAATCGTTCCACAGTTTTTTTTCCGACCACCGCAGCAATATCAAACTGTACGTGACGAATACACGTTGACAACTTACATTACAAAAATATGAAACCTATCATATATATTCCAACCAAAGTACTCTTGATCCCCATCTAATCTCGCACCAAGTTACACGCTTTTATGCACACACTTATTTTCCTTCTCTCTCATTTTAAACAGTTCACTCATACATTAACATTGGTATTGTGTAACTGAAGAAAAACATTAACCAGCAAATCTTGATTTGTGACTGTGCATTAAAGAAGACATAGCTTTTTCAGCTTGATCGTGTGCACTTTCTTTACTCTTACAAAATTTACCAGTTCGACAAAATTCTCTCCCCAAGCATTTGAAAGTATTTACAATTTCATCGTACACATACACCAATATTTTTAACCCTCTAAATCCTTCACCCTATTCACCAACTGTAAAAACTTAACCCTTTGACTCCCTCACCCTAACCTGCAGGAAGCTGGTGGATAGAGTGAGGGAGTCAAAGGGTTCAGTTTTTCTTTGCTAGTATAGTTGACGATGCAGGAAGCTGCTGGACAGGGTGCGGGAGCCAAAAGGTTTTAATGCATGCAGATAGACAATCGTTACAGTAACTATTGAAATGAGTTATGTCCCATGTCACTGTCCCGCTGCCTGGTTTGTGCCGAGGTTGAGCAGTCGTTCATTTTCACAAAGGAATTTTACCGGTTGATAAGGAAATGTTACAAACAGGAAGCACGACAGTCTGACGGCTTTGAGGCGCTGACAGAACTGTCAAACAGTTATATCTTGATGAGTTGATCATCCCACAACATGTTCCTATATCTCTCCACTACATGTTCCTATCAGTCTTCTCTCCCTACATGTTCCTATATCTCTCCACTACATGTTCCTATATCTCTCCACTACATGTTCCTATATCTCTCCACTACATGTTCCTATATCTCTCCACTACATGTTCCTATATCTCTCCACTACATGTTCCTATCAGTCTTCTCTCCACTACATGTTCCTATATCTCTCCACTACATGTTCCTATATCTCTCCACTACATGTTCCTATATCTCTCCACTACATGTTCCTATATCTCTCCACTACATGTTCCTATATCTCTCCACTACATGTTCCTATCAGTCTTCTCTCCACTACATGTTCCTATCAGTCTTCTCTCCACTACATGTTCCTATATCTCTCCACTACATGTTCCTATATCTCTCCACTACATGTTCCTATCAGTCTTCTCTCCACTACATGTTCCTATATCTCTCCACTACATGTTCCTATATCTCTCCACTACATGTTCCTATCAGTCTTCTCTCCACTACATGTTCCTATCAGTCTTCTCTCCACTACATGTTCCTATATCTCTCCACTACATGTTCCTATATCTCTCCACTACATGTTCCTATATCTCTCCACTACATGTTCCTATATCTCTCCACTACATGTTCCTATATCTCTCCACTACATGTTCCTATCAGTCTTCTCTCCACTACATGTTCCTATCAGTCTTCTCTCCACTAAAATACCTGAATTCTTTGACCCCATGCTCTCTGCTACCCCAAACACATACACGCACACGCGCGCCGCACGCATGCACACACCACATGGTACACGCACACAGACAGACACACAGACAGACAGACAGATGCACAGACACACACACACACACACACACACACACACACACACACACACAGATACACACGAACACACACACACGTAGACATACGCACGCACGCACGCACGCACACACACACGCGCGCGCGCGCGCACGCGCACGAACACACAGACACACTCATGCGCACACACACACACACACACACACACACACACACACACACACAGAGACTCATACGCGCGCGCACACACACACACCATGGTACACCACCGCATACAAACACACACACACACACACACACACACACACACACACACACACATCCCGACGCATGTTGATGGTAGTGTTAAGTTCTCGTTCCATTGTTCTACTCTCCGACCTACTTCTTTTCTGTCCCTTACTCTGTCTCCCCTCTGCCCCGAATCCAACGCGCCCAACTCTCATCCTCCATGGCTATTTTTTTCTCGTCTAATATGACATAATGATAAGACGTTAAATCAAAGAACGAACGAACACCAACGCACAGTCACACACTACATAGATGCACGCACACTGCAAACATTTCTGCATGTATTTCATCATGATCATATGCCCTGCCGCATGGCAATGGCGATCATGGCCATCCAGACGAATCTATCCCTTGTCGCTGCAAGTACATCTCCAATCCTCTCTGTCCTCAACCACCCTGCAAGTCCGTCCAATATTTTCTCCCTGGGTCTACCTGGACCAACTTTCCTATTTCTCATTTCCTCATAAAGTATCCTATAAATGTTGCTTGTCTGTTCTTTTTCTTCTTTATTAATGATCTTGTATCTGCCTCCTTCAAGACTGTCTTGTTTGTTTTCTTTGCTGTTAACATTCTTCTTAAAAACCACATTTCAGTTGCCTCAATTTTGTTCTGACTTTGCGTGTTGACTGTCCACGCCTCACAACCGTATAATATTATCGGTTCTATATAACATTCAAGAACTGTCTTTCTGATGTTAATTGATAAGGTATTTGTTGGTAAGAATGCCTTTTATCATCTTGAATACTTGTTTGGCTTGGCCGATTTTGCTGGCTATTTCCGATATGCATCTGCTGTCTGGTGTGATGACCATTCCCATATATCTAAATTTATCAACCTGTCTCAAAGTTGTGCCATTTGCTGTTATTTGGATGACAGGATTTTTTTCTTTCTTCTTTTTTTCTTCTGATTATCATGACTGCGTGTACCTATTCACTCAATTTTTTCGACAAATGTACGCACATTTGAACTAAATTGTCAAACTGACACATGTTTCATAAATACTAACGTAATCAGCAAAGGGCTAAGTTCACCTCGATCGACAGACATTGTTCATTGATACTGATGATAGCGATGATGCCTCTCTCCGTGTGTGCGTGCGTGCGTGCGTGAGTGCGTGTGTGTGTTTGACTGTGTGTGTGTGTGTGTTGTGTGTGTGTGTGTGTGTGTGCGTGCGTGCGTGCGTGTGTGGTGTGTGTGTGTGGTGTGTGTGTGTGTGTGTGTGTGTGTGTGTGTGTGTGTGTGTGTGTGTGTGTGTGAGTTCAGATAAAATAGAACGAAGGTAGCAATGTTAACGTCAAGCACAGAATGAGTAGGAGACGGGGGAGAAGATCACAAATCATTTTTTAATTTACAAAAAGAGACACTATAACGATCATTTCATTTTGCTTTCCAATAACCAACATAAAAAAACAATGTAGAAACAGACGGCGATGTGAATTCATGCATATAGGAAAAAGTAATGTTCACATGTAAACAATATGCAATGTGTAGAAACACGTGATATTTCAAAACGTGGACATTTCAATGTGAAGTTCAAGATTAAGTACGTCATAGATATAATTCTTCCCTACTGAGAAAAAGTTGGCGTATAGTTTTTCCAATCAGCATTAAAATGGACAGATGAACGTTTATTTTTGCATTATACTGTTCAGTTTGCTATCTCAAATCTAAGTAGGTTATGGAAAATGAGTAAACTTACATTCGGTACACATTTGTGGGATGGGGTAGGAAGGGGGTGAATAACGTTTGTAATTTTCGCTAAGCCGAAGAAGCTTTGCGGCGTTTTTGCTCTTCCTCTTTTTGCTGTTTCTTTTCCCTCCACACGTTTCTAGGAGCAATACGACCGTCGGGGTCAGGCACATAGTACTTGATCCAGTCGTTGAAAAAGAACATGGGGTACAGCCACGGCTTGCCACGTCCATTCCAGTGGATCAGTTTGGCTGTCTTTATCCACTGGTGGCTTTCTGCAACTGAGCACAGAAGCAGACACAATGCGGTCATTTATCCCTTTAAACTCCCTCAGTCCATCTTGGAGCTTCTGCCATCTTCGAGGCGAAAACTGAAGGGGAGAGAGAGAGAGAGAGAGAGAGAGAGAGAGAGAGAGAGAGAGAGAGAGAGAGAGAGAGAGAGAGAGAGAGAGAGAGAGAGAGAGAGAGAGAGAGAGAGAGAGACAGAGAGAGAGAGAGAGAGGGTTGAGCGGAATTATGTAGTGGCTCAGTGGTTAAGAGGCCTGGTTAGCGTAGAGGCAGAGCTCCCGTCTTGTAAGCTGACTGTGAGGAAGCGAATGTGTCCCGAGAAAAACTTGTACGGGTAGCTTTCAATCCACCCAGCTATGAATAGGTACCTGGCCCTGTGCAGGGTTTAGGGAAGGTAAGGCAAAGATGGAAACGAGCAACACCATCAAAATAAGGGCCCTTCCTACCCCATCCCACAAATGTGTACCGAATGTAAGTTTACTCATTTTCCATAACCTACTTAGATATGAGATAGCAAACTCTACCACCTCACTTCCATACGACTTCAGCGCCATTGGTAAATGTACTGATTAAAAGCGCTTGCCAAGGACACAAGATGCCCCAGACACGTGTGAAGGATTGGACAGAGATTAGTCATAGGGATACAGGCCAAGATAAGAAGCTGTCCCTGTAACCAGAAGGTCCTAAGGGAACAAGCAGTTACAGACACCAGCTTTTCTCGGGGCCACGCCACCATTATGACGGCGGTGCCCATCTCTCTTCATGGCTGCTTTATCTTCCTCAACCTTGAACAGGGTCAGACACTCATTCACAGTTGAGTGGATTGGAGACCGCACACACAAAATGTATCGAACCAGACTTTAAACCCGTGCAGTCGGATGGGAAGAAGTTCTACCAAAAATGTGCGCTTGTCTTGTCTTGTTGTGTTGAACACGCGTTCTTTTTGGTTTACTTGTTCTTCTGGTTCCTGTTTGCTTGGACGCGGGCAGTCCACTTGTTTTGGATCTCTACCTCTATGCCCGGCAGGCCTCAGGACAAAAATAGTTTTTGGTCATTTTGTGTGAATACGACTGTCACGTAAAGGCCAACAGAAGGATATTCTGACCGTCTGAGGCGTGACTGTGCTTGAACATTAAAGTAAAAGACTGTGTAAGAACTCACCTGCAAAATGCATCGAACCAGACTTTGAACCCGTGCAGTCGGATGGGAAGAAGTTCTACCAAAAATTTGCGCTTGTCTTGTCTTCTAATAGAAGACAGTGTGTAAGAACTCACCTGCATTTTAGAAGACAGTGTGTAAGAAAGTCACATGCATTGTAGAAGACAGTGTGCAAGAACTCACCTGCATTTTAGAAGACAGTGTGTAAGAAAGTCACCTGCATTGTAGAAGACAGTGTGTAAGAACTCACCTGCATTTTAGAAGACAGTGTGCAAGAACTCACCTGCATTGTAGAAGACAATGTTAAGAATCACACTGCATTTAGAAGACAGGTAGAAAAAAGTTCACTGGCATTTGTAGAAGACGTGTGAGAATCACCTGCATTGTAAAGACAGTGTGTAAGAATCTACCTGCTTGAGAGACAGTGTGTAGAACTCACTGCATTGTAAAGACAGTGGTAAGAACTCACCTGCATTAGAAGACAATGTAGAACTCACCGATTTTAGAAGACCGGGAGAAAGTCTGCATGGAGAAGACAGTGTGTAAGAAACAAATGATTGTGAAGACATGTGTAGAAATGTCAAATGCATTGTAGAAGACAGTGTGTAAGAAATCACCTGCATTTAGAAGACAGTGTGAAGAAAGTCACCTGCATTGTAGAAGACAGTGTGTAAGAAAGTCAATGCATTGTAGAAGACAGTGTGTAAGAAAGTCAAATGCATTGTAGAAGACAGTGTGTAAGAAAGTCAAATGCATTGTAGAAGACAGTGTGTAAGAAAGTCAAATGCATTGTAGAAGACAGTGTGTAAGAAAGTCACCTGCATTGTAGAAGACAATGTGTAAGAAAGTCACCTGCACTGTAGAACACAGTGTGTTTGAAACTCACCTGCATTCCATTCTCTGGGAGCAGCTGTGTACTTGTCGTGAAGGACTGCGTTCAGTATGGCCTGCGTCCCAGACCCAAGGTCGCCAAACTTAAACAGTGGTTCCCTGTACATAATGATACGCCTCTCTGTTGCAAACAAATCTGTTATACGATGATGACTGACATTAAACATATTAACTTTCATAAACTCCTTTCTTTCTTTGTTTACTTCTTGTTTTCTGATTGTTGTTGTTGTTTTATGGAGGGTGTGTGTGGTGCGGTGATGGTAGAGGTGAAGGGGGTCACACTACAGATTTACTGATAATTCATTTGTACTTCTAGATTGCGCCAATCAGGAATGCCTTCGATAACTTTGACACTGCAGAATGCTGCGTATAGTTGACTTGTTTTGTGTTAGACTTTCTGCTCTGGTAACTGCTCTTTCGGGCGTGTCTTGAGGGGTTAGGATAAAGGTGTGTATACCTCGCCACCCTTTCATACAGAGGGTCCCCCAGCTCATTTCCGTTATCTTTGCGTCAGATAACAGAGATGCTTTGCATCAGATAACAAATACATGTACGCTTCTGAACGTCGATCAGGCCTGAGGCACATGTGGCAAGGTGCTAGCTGGACCCAAAAGCTTTCATGATAAGTGCTGTCCAAATGCAGTTTGTGTGTGTGTGTGTGTGTGTGTGTGTGTGCGTATGTTTTTCCCGCCACATACCCAGAAAAGACGTGCCGACTGCAAGACAAGTATCAGCATACAGTTTTAACCTTTTGACTCCAGCAGCCTATCCACCAAATGCAAAAACTTAACCCTTTGATTCCCTCACCCTATCCACCAGCTTCCTACAGGAAGCTGGAGGATAGGGTGAGGGAATCAAAGGGTTAAGTTTTCGCATTGCTAGTATGGTTGACAATGCTGGATGCTGGTCAACAGGGTGCGGGAGTCAAAGGGTTAAGGTGCTCACAGAATTACAAAGCTTTACGACTTTGAAGTTTAAAGAAAACAGCTTCAGTCCAGGAATGACGATATGACGATCACTGCCGGCTGCCGACACAGTGAGAGTGGCCCTGAAAACCTCCTGGCATGTCTGAATCTGTAGGACAGATAGATGGTTGCTGGTACTTGCGCCTGGCGTGTGTGTTAGTGTGTGTTAGTGTCTTAGTGTGTGTGTGTGTGTGTGTGTGTGTGTGTGTTGCGCGCGCGCGCGCGCGCGCGCGTGTGTGTACTTACGTGTGTGTGTGTGTGTGTGTGTGTGTGTGTGTGTGTGTGTGTGTGTGTGTGTGTGTGTGTGTGTGTGCAGGCGCGTTCGAGATTAATATTGGGTTTTGCTAGGAAGTTCGCGTTTCTTCTTTAAGCTATCACTAATGGAGTGTCTACTATTTCCATGACCCATGTTCAGTTAAGGTCAGAGTCCACTTAAGGCATTGCACATACATTCACAACATACATGTATTCCAAAGTTGGCAAAATTCAAAACAATGCTGTTTGCTCTTTTATTGAATGGGCTGTATAATCTTTTTCAATAATAATTTTCGTCACTACATTTGAATATGAGTGGCCTAACAGGCGAGGAAGTAGACCTCCAGTCTTCTAATCTGATTGCACGGGTTTGAATCTGGCTTGGGGACAAATGTTGTGCATTCAACCTGCAGTCCACCGTGCTGTGAATGAACACCAGACCCTTTTCATGATTGGTGGAAGGTAAAACAGCGAAGGAGAGGGAATGTGAGCACCGCGTCATAATACTGGTCCTGAGAACAGTTTAGATGTTTACCTCGTCACTGAACAAGACATCTAGGTTGTGAGACAGCCTTTAGATTTAACCATTAGGATCTATAACTACGCCCAGATAATTCTGTGCTGAGTTCCAGCCACAATCAACAAGAAAAAATGTATTCCTGAGCCATGGACATTTTGTCACTAATGCTGTGACTGCTGCTGCTGCTGCTGCTGCTGCTATTAGGCGTTACGACTATTAATATACTACTTCTGCTGTTACTCCTACTGAATTACTACTGCTACGACCACAACTTCTGCTATTACTCCTACTATATTACTACACTACTACGACTACTACTACTGCAACTACTCCCACTATATTACCATACTGCTACGGCTACCACTACTGCTATTACTCCTACTATATTACTACACTACTACTATGACTACTACTACTACTACTACTACTACTACTATATTACTACACTGTTACGACTACCACTACTATTACTCCTACTATATTACTACACTGTTACGATTACCACTACCGCTATTACTCCTACTATATTACTACACTGCTACGACTACCACTACTGCTATTACTCCTACTATATTACTACACTACTACGATTACCACTACTGCTATTACTCCTACTATATTACTACACTACTACGACTACCACTACTGCTATTACTCCTACTAAATCCTGAATGCCTCTTCTTCAAAAGAACTCTTTACAACCATGAATCATCTCCTTGGCACACGAAAAGATTTACCTCTCCCAACAAAACATACAAATGAAGAACTCCCATCTGTATTCTCCAACTATTTCACCACCAAAATACAAACTCTTCGTGACAGGCTTGACAGGACACCCTGTCAACCATGCCCACCTGACCCTTCCTTCTCTGGCACACCTCTTACTACTTTTACCCCAGTCTCACAAGAAGAAATTCTCAACACAATCAGATCCATGTCGTTCAAAACCTGCGAACTGGATCCTCTTCCAGGTTCTGTCTACGCCGACTGTCTCCCTACTCTCCTCCCATTCATCACTGACATCATCAACACTTCTCTTCAAACTGGAACTGTCCCAGATTCTTTCAAGTCTGCTATTGTTCACCCTCTCCTCAAGAAACACAATTTAGATCCAAATGAACTGAAAAATTACCGGCCTATCTCTAATCTCTCTTTCTTGTCAAAACTCCTTGAAAAAGTCGTCCTCAACCAGCTGAACTCTCACCTGTCTGCCAACAATCTCCTCAATCCTTTCCAGTCAGCCTACCGCCAGTGCCATAGCACTGAAACTGCCCTACTACACATTCTCAACAATCTCCTCCTTGCAACTGATACTGGCAAAGTCTCTCTCCTCACACTCCTTGATCTGTCAGCAGCCTTTGATACCATTGATCATGGTATTCTCCTTTCTAGACTTCATCATACTTTTGGCATCTCTGACATTGCTCTGTCTTGGTTTACTTCATACCTATCAAACAGAAAACAAACCGTTCTCATCAATGGCACTTACTCTCAACCTGCATACCTGACCTGTGGTGTTCCACAAGGATCTGTCCTTGGCCCTGTTCTTTTCACTCTTTACACCTCCCCCCTGTCCACCATCACCAACTCCCATTCTATAAAACACCACTTCTATGCTGATGACACCCAACTTCAAGACAGTGACTCACCTGATAATATACAGCGCCTGTTGACTCGAACCACTGAGTGTTACTCGGACATTAAGAACTGGATGACACACAATAGACTTCAGCTTAATGACGACAAAACAGAAGCTATCCTCATTGGCACCCGTCAGAAACTTTCTCAGCTGCCTCCTCTTTCTCTCCCATTATGTAACACATCAGTCCCAATTTCTGATTCAGCTAAAAACCTTGGTGTCTGCATTGACTCTACCCTCTCCATGAACAACTTTGTTTCTCAAACTGCCAGATCCTGCTACTATCATCTCCATCGTATAAAGCTGATCAGGAAGTATCTCTCTGTCGAAACAACTGCAAAACTCGTTCTCTCCTTCATATTGTCTCGCATTGACTATTGCAATTCACTCCTGTCTGGTCTTCCTGCCTCCACCATTCACATCCTACAGCGCATTCAAAACAATGCTGCACGCCTTGTACTCAAAAAGAAAAAAGCTGACCACATATCTCCTCTCCTGGCACAACTTCACTGGCTCCCTGTATCAAAGCGCATACAGTACAAACTAGACACCATGTGCTACAAAAGCCTCAATAACGCAGCCCCCGATTACCTGTCAAGCCTACTTGAGATCTATGTTCCCTCACGTACCCTCCGCTCTGCCTCTGATCCTCTGACTCTTCGCTTTCCACGCACTAAGCTCAATACCTATGGTCCACGAGCCTTCTCTGTTTCTGGTCCACTCTCCTGGAACAAACTTCCTCTCTCAGTCCGTCAGCAACCTACTTTTGTCTCCTTCAAGTCCGCTCTCAAAACTCACCTTTTCTCTCCTTGCATAAAATCCTAACCTCACTCAACCCTCCCCTCTGCAGCCTGTCTCCGCTCGGAGGGAATCACATGGTTATAATATATAATTGTATGCTATGCTCTCTATAATTTTCCATTGGTTTTATTCTTGCTTTTATTGCTTTTATTCTTTCTCCCCATTTATAGCCATGCGTGTGTGTGGGTGTGTGTGTGTGTGTGTGTGTGTGTGTGTGTGTGTGTGTGTGTGTCTGTGTGTGTGCGTGCGTGTGTGTGCGGGCGTGCGTGCCTGCGTGTGTGTCTGCTTCAGCGCTTAGATTTGATTTTATCAAGATTTTGCGCTATATAAATATTGTAATTATTATTATTATTATTATATTACTACACTACTACGACTACCACTACTGCTATTACTCCTACTATATTACTACTACTACGACTACCACTACTGCTATCACTCATACTATATTACTACTACTACGACTACCACTACTGCTATCACTCCTACTATATTACTACTACTACGACTACCACTACTGCTATTACTCCTACTATATTACTACACTACTACGACTACCACTTCTGCTATTACCCCTACTATATTACTACTACTACGACTACCACTTCTGCTATTACTCCTACTATATTACTACTACTACGACTACCACTACTACTATCACTCCTACTATATTACTACTACTACGACTACCACTACTGCTATTACTCCTACTATATTACTACACCACGATTACCACTACTGCCATTACTCCTACTATATTACTACGACTACCACTACTGCAATCACTCCTACTATATTACTACACTACTACGACTACCACTACTGCCATTACTCCTACTATATTACTACACTACGACTACCACTATTACTATTACTCCTACTATATTACTACCACTGCTACGACTACCACTTCTGCTATTACTCCTACTATATTAACTGCTACTACTGATACCTACATACTACATCACTCCTACTATATTAGTACCACTACGACTACCACTACTGCTATTACTCCTACTATATTACTACTACTACGATTACCACTACTGCTATTACTCTACTATATTACTACACTAACTACGACTACCACTACTGCTATCACTCCTACTATATTACTACACTACGACTACCACTACTGCCATTACTCCTACTATATTACTACACTACTACGACTACCACTACTGCCATTACTCCTACATATTACTAACACTACGACTACCACTACTACTATTACTCCTACTATATTACTACACTACTACGACTACCACTACTGCTATTACTCCTACTATATTACTACACTACTCGACTACCACTACTGCTATTACTCCTACTATATTCACTACACTACTACGATTACCACTACTGCTATTACTCCTACATATTACTACACTGCTACGACTACCACTACTACTATCACTCCTACTATATTACAAACCTACACGACTATCCACTTCTGCTATTACTCCTACTATATATTACTACACTACTACGACTACCACTGCTGCTATTACTCCTACTATATTACTACTACGACTACCACTACTGCTATTACTCCTACTATATTACTACACTACGACTACCACTAACTGCCATTACCCCTACCATATTACTCTACTACGACTACCACTACTGCTATTACTCCTAATATATTACTACACTACTACGACTACCACTTCTGCTATTACTCCTACTATATTACTACTACTACGACTACCACTACTGCATTACTCCTATATTACTACACTACTACGACTACCACTACTGTATTACTCCTACTATATCACTACGCTACGACTACCACTACTACTATTACCCTACTATATTACTACACTACGACTACCACTACGCTATTACTCCTACTATATTACTCCTACGACTACCACTACTGCCATTACTCCTACTATATTACTACACTACTGCCATTACTCCTACTATATTACTACACTACGACTACCACTACTGCCATTACTCCTACTATATTACTACACTACCACGACTACCGCTACTGCCATTACTCCTACTATATTACAACACTACTACGACGACCACTACTATTACTCCTACTATATTACTACGACGACGACCACTACTATTACTCCTACTATATTACTACACTACGACTACCACTACTGCCATTACTCCTACTATATCACCACACCACCACGATACCACTACTACTATTACTCCTACTATATTACTACTACTACGACTACCACTCTGCTATTACTCCTACTATATTACTACGACTACCACTACTACTATTACTCCTACTATATTACTACTACTACGACTACCACTCTGCTATTACCTCTACTAATTACTACGACTACCCTACTGTATATCACTCCACATATTACAATACGACCTACCACTTCGCTAATTACTCCTACTATATTACTACACTACTAACAACTAAACCACTACGCTATACTCCTACCATGATTACACACAACTTACGACTACCCCTACGACTAAACACTCCTACATATTACTACGACTACCACTGCTGCTATACTCCACTAATTTACTACTACGACTTCCACTCTCATTACTCTACTATATTCACACTACTACGACAACCACTACTGCTATACACCACCATAATACTTTACTACTAGACTACCACTACTATCACTCCTACTATATACTACGACTCACACTCTCTATTACTCCTAACTATAAATACTACGACTACCACTACTGCAATTAACTCCTACGCATTATACCACGACTAACCACCACAGCTATTAACTCCTACTATAATCATACACTACGACGACCACTACACTATCACTCCACTAATACTACACACACGACTACAAACTCTATACTCCTACTATATTACTACACTACTACGACTACTACTATTACTCCTACTATATTATTACACTACTACGACTACCACTACCACTATCACTCCTACTATATTACTACTACTACGACTACCACTACTGCTATTACTCCTACTATATTACTACACTACTACCACTACTACTAATACTACTACTACTACTACTACTACTACTACTACTACTGCTATTACTCCTACTATATTACTACTACTACGACTACCACTACACATCACTCCTACTATATTACTACTACTACGACTACCACTACGACTACCACTCCTACTATATTACTACACTACTACGACTACCACTACTACTATCACTCCTACTATATTACTACACTACTACGACTACCACTACTACTATTACTCCTACTATATTACTACTACTACCACTACTACTAATACTCCTACTATATTACTACACTACTACGACTACCACTACTGCTATTACTCCTACTATATTACTACTACTACCACTACTACTATTCACTCTACTATATTACTACTACTACGACTACCACTACTCTATTACTCCTACTATATTACTACGACTACCACTACTGCTATTACTCCTACTATATTACTACAGTGAAACTTCATAGGACTAAATTCCCTACGATGATTTGCCCCTTAGGCCGTTAGCACATTGTAAAACCGCGTACCGCAGTTCTGAAGCGCAGAATCGCCCAGGTTCGATCCCCGGCGTGGGGAAAAAAAAAAAAAAAAAAAAAAAATAGACAACAGCAGAAGGGCATCCAGGAGTCATGACCTGGATGTGGCCCGGCCCCCCGAGAGTGTAAGGAATTCAGGGCCGAAACACTTGTCTAAAGGGGGTTACTTCTCTGAAGACCTTCTGTTGTCTAGCTCTCCCTAGAGTTTCTTTCTACCTGCACATGGTCAGTCCATTGACTTCCGGGAATAGTTCGGAGGACATTCGGGAAAGACCGAAGGACACTGGGAAAGACTAGATCTGCGGGCTTTGTGGGTTGGCTTCCCACCTTGCCTTTGATAACATGCCACGAGTTTTTCAAATGAAATATGCTCCCAGGATTCACCGAAAGGGGGAGAGAATGATGAATCCATCGGCATTGACTCCATCACGACTGGAAACGCACAACGGACCATGATTAATGACCAGTTGGAATTTCCGTGTGCGTGTGGAAGGAGATTCACCAGCAAACGCGGCATGAAGATCCACAGGACAAAAATGGGCTGTTTGAAGACACATACGAACCAGCAGCAGCGCACTGCGATAGCAGGTGAGACGTTGGATGACCAAGGCCAGGAATTAAACCATAGTGCCAAGGACATCCACGCTGACGGTTCTGATGCGGATTTTGCACAAGCTCTTAACGCCAAACGTGGAAAACTCAATTTGCCGCCTGCCGGTGCAAAAGAACAATGGGAGAAATTAGATGAGGAACTTGTCCTTAAGCTGAATGCGCTAATAGGGAACAGTACGCTGGAACACAAACTTGACACATACGGAGACATCATATACTCTATCTGCAGGTACACTTATGGAGTGAAGCAGCCAAAGACAAAAACGCCTCCCCAGAAATCCAGAAGACAGCAACAGATGAAGAGCATCCGGAGGGAGAAAAGGAAGCTTAAAAAGCGAATGAAAACTGCCTCAGAATTCGAGAAGCAAGGGCTCCTGGAACTCTGGAAAGATCTGAAGGCCAAACACAATGCTCTCAGCAAAGTGGAATCAGCAAGGCGAAGAAAGAGCAAAAAGAAGAAGACTCAAGATCGTTTCTTCAAAGATCCCTTTGACTTTTCAAGAAAGCTGTTTGAACAACCCAAATCAGGGACTCTCACAGTGGGCAAGGAAACCCTAGAGCAGCATCTCAGGGAAACATATTCCGATTCTCAGCGCGAGGCACCACTTGAAATCCAGAATCTGGTTTGGCCTGCAGCGCCAGAAGGAAAATTCAATAACAAACCACCAACACTGGATGAAGTGAAGAACGTAGTAAAGAAAGCCAGAGCCAAGTCAGCACCTGGACCAAACGGAATACCATACCTGCTCTACAAGAAATGCCCAAAAGTGCTCGAGTGGCTCCACAAGATGATTCGATCAGCATGGAGGAACCAGAAGATCAGCGACCAATGGATGAGAGCTGAAGGAGTGTACATTCCGAAGGAGCAGAACTCCAGCAGCATCAATCAGTTCAGGCCAATATCACTTCTGAACGTCGAGGGGAAAATCTTCTTCTCTGTTATGGCAGCAAGATTGACAAAATACCTGACTGAAAACAAGTATCTGGATATGTCAGTCCAAAAGGGAGGCATACCAGGAATGCCTGGATGCTTGGAACATGCCACGTTGATTTGGGATGCCATCCAAAAAGCAAGAACAGACAAGAGAGACATTGACGTAGTTTGGCTTGATCTGGCGAATGCATATGGATCAGTTCCACACGATATGATCCAGCTGGCTCTTGAAATGTATCACATCCCAGAAAACATCCGAACAATGCTGAGGAAGTATTTCCAAGGGTTCTCAATGCGGTTCTCTACCAAAGAATACACCACGGACTGGATAGACCTAGAGGTGGGCATTGCAATGGGCTGTGCAATCTCTCCCATACTGTTCGTGTTGGCAATGGAAGTCATCTTGAAAGCTGCAATGAAGAGTTCAGGTCCAGTGAATCTGGGAGATGGATACCAGATGCCTCCTCTGAAAGCTTTCATGGATGACACAACAGTCTTGTCCACGGATGAGGAAGAGACACACCAAATCTTAAAGCAGCTGGATGAGCTGGTGGCCTCTTCAAGAATGAGGTTCAAACCTAAGAAATCCCGAAGTCTCTCACTGCGAAAAGGAAAAGTGGCAGATTCAGTCAAATTCATGGTAGCCAACCAAGCCATCCCCACTGTCACAGAAGAGCCAGTAAAAAGTCTCGGAAGATGGTATGATGACTCCCTGAAAGACACACAAAGGGGATGTGAAACCAAGCAAACAGCAGAAGAAGGCCTGAAGAAAATAGATAACTGCGGACTGCCAGGCAAATACAAAGTCTGGTGTCTACAGTTCATGCTGATACCAAAGCTGCTGTGGCCACTGCTAATCTATGACATTTGCACCAGCACAGTCGAAGCAATGGAAGCCAAAATCAACAAATACACAAGAAAATGGCTCGGTGTCCCACCTGGTCTCACTGATGTTGCATTCTACTGTCGTCAAGCAATGCTGAAGCTACCTCTCAAATCCATAGTGGAGGAATACAAAGTTGGAAAAGCAAGACTGTTGAGCATGCTGGAGGAATCGGAAGACAATATCGTGAGATCAGTTCATCCAAAGCTGAGAACTGGCAGAAAGTGGAAAGTCCAAGAGGCTGTAAACAATGCCAAGAGAAACCTCAGCATCAAAGAAATAATTGGACACACGCAAACCAACAGACAGGGACTGGGAGCAACAAAAATGCAGTGGTGGTCCAAAGCCAAAGGGAAGGAAAAAAGAGACATGATCATACAGGAGTTGAAGGAAGAAGAAGATGTCAAAAGAGTGCAGAAGGCAGTCCAGCAAGGTCAACAGGGGCAATGGACAACATGGGACAGTGCACTCCAAAGAAGTCTCAGCTGGAACGATATGTGGCACATGGCTCCTCTAAGGATAAGCTTCCTCCTCAGATCTGTATATGACCTGCTCCCCTCGAATGCAAACTTAGTGAAATGGGGGAAAGCAGACGACCCAGCATGTCCGCTCTGTCAGAAGAAACAAACAGTGGAACATGTCCTAAGCTCTTGCAAAGTAGCGCTAGCCCAAGGAAGGTATACATGGAGGCACAACCAAGTTCTAAAAGTGATCACAGATGTGGTTAGCGAAAAAACCATGACCCCAAACGCACCAATTGCTATGACAACGTTCTACAAAGCAGGAGGGAAACAGGTCTGGCCCGAAAGTGCAATGACAACCAGCACATTGCCAAAGGGTCTTCTGGATGGAGCAGTCGACTGGGAGTGTACAGCAGACCTCCCAGAGTGGAGAAATTACCCAGATGTCATCAGCAAGACAGGCATGAGACCAGACATCGCTCTCCACTCTGACTCCTCGAAACAAGTGATTCTGATAGAACTCACTGTGCCATACGAAAGCAGAATGGAAGAAGCACATATCTACAAGACCGAAAAATACGCCGGTCTTGCCAGCACCCTGAAGAAAGCAGGTCTGCGAGTCAAAATCTTCGCCATAGAGGTCGGGGCAAGAGGGTTTGTGGGCACCTCCGCTTATGATCTCATGAAACAACTCGCCATTTCTGGGAAGAAGAGGACTAGAGCCCTTAAGGCGATGGCAGAGGCAGCAGAAAGGAGCTCAAGCTGGATCTGGGCACGGAGGAACGAAAAAAGTGAACTTCATAAGGATTAAATTCCCTACAGATGATGTGTGCCCCGTTAGCACATTGGTAAAACCGCGTACCGCAGTTCTGAAGCGCAGAATCGCCCAGGTTCGATCCCCGGCGTGGGGAAAAAAAAAAAAAAAAAAAAAAAAAATAGACAACAGCAGAAGGGCATCCAGGAGTCATGACCTGGATGTGGCCCGGCCCCCCGAGAGTGTAAGGAATTCAGGGCCGAAACACTTGTCTAAAGGGGGTTACTTCTCTGAAGACCTTCTGTTGTCTAGCTCTCCCTAGAGTTTCTTTCTACCTACACTACTACGACTACCACTACTACTATTACTCCTACTATATTACTACACTCTACGACTACCACTACTGCTATTACTCCTACTATATTACTACACTACTACGGCTACCACTACTGCTATTACTCCTACTATACTACTACTACTACTACTACTACTACTACTACTACTACTACTACTACTACTACTACTATATTACTACACTACTACGACTACAACTACTGCTATTACTCCTACTATATTACTACTACTACTGCTGCTGCTGCTGCTGTTACGTATCTTTATTTTACTACTCCTGTTGTTTCTCCCCCTACTATTACTACTACAAAGACTATCACTATTACTATTACTGCTTCTATTACTTCTATTACTACTACTCTGTATGCTACTACTGCTCCTATTAATACAATAATTACTACATGTACTGTTTTACTGCGTCTACTATTACTTCTGTTATTAATACTCTTCTACTGCTTCTGTTATTGTTATTACTCTTCTACTGCTTCTGCTATTATTGCTATTGTTACTATTCTTCTGTTGCTTCTGCTATACTTCTATTATTGGTACTTTTCTACTGCTTCTGCTGTTACTGCTACTGCTATTATTACTGTACTGCCACTGCTCCTGCGACAACTATGATGATACTGATACTGCCACTACTGCTGCTATTTCTGGCTACTACTGCTGCTGCTACTATTACTGCTGCTGCCACTAGCACTACTGACTGCTTTTACTGCCATTATTACAACCTTTACTACCACTGCTGCTATAATTTCTATCTCAGTTGCTGTTGCAAGTATAACTACTTCTTCTACTGCTATTATAACTAAAATTGCTATCATTCATCATCGTTGTCGTCATCATCACCACCACCACCACCATCTTCATCATCATCACCGCCACCATCATCACTATCATTGTTGTCGTTGTTGTCGTCATCGTTGTGTATGGTTATAATAGTTACCTGGAATTGAGTTCCATCCAAGCCTGAAGTTGCTGTGAAATGTTGTGTTGTTCCCATTTCAAAAGATCGGCTACAAACACCCCGCCATTCATCATACAAGTTTCTTTTGGGATAGAGGCCTTCTGCACGAATGGATGTTCGTAATTCAGCACTTGACCCATTCTCTGAAAATGGATGAATAAATAATAAATAAACAAACGAATAAATAAATAAACACATAAATAAATTGTATAAAAAGAGATATAAATAAATACTAAACAGATAGATAAATTAGATAGATATATATATAGAGATAGATTAATAAATTAATCAATTAATAAATACATTAATGAATAAATGAATAAATAAATCATCGCCGTTATCTTCAATTTCATCACGACTATTACCATCTACAAAAGAAAAAAATATTATGTTTGTCAAACATAGTTTAAGAAATATACAAATCAACAGCCACTCAGACACAATAATCCGTCCCACCACCACCTCCACCACTACTACCACTCCTCTCTCCCTCTCTCGCACAGGCGCACGCGCACGCACGCACACACACACACACACACACACACACACACACACACACACACACACACACACACACACACACACACACAAAAGAAACAATGGGTAAGAGACTGAATATATGCAGACATTGGAATATCTTGTCTTGGGGCCTGGCTGGCGTTGGGATGGGCTTGTACATGTAAGAATCTCACCTTAGAAAAACTGTGTGCATGTGGCCTCCAGTCCACCCAGTTAATTAGAGAAGGCAAAGCAGCGAAGAAGAATAGATGGGCATCTGCTTTATAATGCTGACCCCGAGAAAAGTTAGATCATTACCATCTCACTCCCCTACAGTATCAGGATTAGGCGACAACTTCTTTTTATATTACCATTTTCTATATGTTCTTGTCCTATTGATCAAACCATTTTCATGTCTTAACCACACTCACCGGCCCCTTTGTCTCGTCGTAAAAGTCGCACAAACTGATTCCAACCAAGACGTGATTTTCCGCCATTTTGAAGTCGTAAAGTTCCCGGATGTCCCCTAAAAAGGCATAGATGAGATAAGCTGAGAATGTTCCTTAACATGGGCCATAAATAAGCAGAGCTGAGAATGTTTCTTAACATGGGCAATAAATAAGCAAAGCTGAGAGTGTTTCTTAACATGGGCAATAAATAAGCAAAGCTGAGAGTGTTTCTTAACATGGGCAATACATAAGCAGAGCTGACAATGTTTTTTAACATAGGTAATAAATAAGCAAAGCTGAGAATGTTTCTTAACATGGGCAATACATAAGCACTTAATCAATCGTTATGGTGTGGTGGTTAGCGCAATGGACTACCAATCGGAAGGCTGTGGGTTTGAATCTCCATTAGTCCATTCAGAATCATTGTGGGATTTTTCAGTTGAAATTAAAGTTTATGTGCACCGAGGACAGTGATAAACTGTCGCTGCAATGAAAACAATTCAAAATATTTCGAGAAGTTCCTGAAAAAAGTGATGTTTAGGTACTGTTTTGGTCCCTGTGACTTTGACTCGGGAGCTTCATCGTCAAACTTAAACCGTCGTGAAACATCAACGGTCTACAGTTTTGACCAAATTTGGTAAAGATCCACTCTTAAAGCGCTGAGAATATCTTGTTTACACATTTGTGTCACACACACACGCGCACACACGCACACGCGCGCGCGCAGCACACACACACACACACACACACACACACACACACACACACACACATACACACACACACACACACACACACACACACACACACACACACACACACACACACACACACACACACACACACACACACACACACACACACACACCTGCGGCTGATTTGGATTATTATAATTTTTCTTATGAAAGGGAATTTGAAAAAGGTTTCAGGATTGCAAGATGTACCGGCAGGTTAATGTTGGAACTACAATAACTGAATGGGGTTAGTGCCAACGTTTCTCGTGCGGCTTCCAATACGCCCAAACAGTGAATGAGTACTTTCCGGTTTAAGACTGAGAAGGTAAAGCACTGGAGGAGAGGACTTGGGCGATACCTCAGTAATGCTATACCACGAGAAAAGATGAGGTCTCTACCACTTTATTCCCTTACGACCGCCGGGTTGTGAGACAATCTGTACCTTCTGCACACAGTTCGTGGCCCAGCTGATGAGAGGCTCGGATTCAATTCCTGGTCGCACAGGGATTCCCCCTACCCTCTTGCGCTTGACCTAGAATGATGCTCTGGGTGCTAGGTATTTTGGTTTATTCGACAATAAACAATAAACCTAGGTCCTACGTGCAGCATACCTACAGCACACGTAAAAAAATCCGACGGCAAGGGAAAAGTTGTCCCTGGCAAAAATTATGTACAAAAAATATCATTTTCGTTGGTAAGCAAAAATACACGTACAGAGGGGAAAAAAAGAAAAATATGGGTGGCACTGTACTATGGCGACATGCTTTCCCCGGGAAAAGCAATCGACATTTCGCGCATGAAAATTCCGCTGTGATCAAAATGATGATACTGAATTTGGAGTTTTGGAATTTGATCAGGAGGGATTTATTGCACTCGTACACTTCCATGTGCGCTCCATCCGAATCTGCCAGCGGTTGTCTGGCAGACGGTCTAAGCCTGCGCAAAATCTCACGCGCTAGCAAGATCTTGTAATAGGGAAAAGGGAAAGGTATTTATGAAACTATACAATAACACCACCAGAATGACGGAAACATTGAGATGAACAGTGAACAGGCCAGTTTTTAAATGTTGCATGCTAGGACCGAACTCGGAGATATCAGATCTATCATAAGAAACAGTCAGCCTGCGTTCAAAAAAGTGGCTTTCCTGTAAGTCGATTCCCCTGTGTTATCAACATGATGCTCTAGCCAATTGGGCTAACGGGAAAAAAATAACATAACAAAATGATAACATGGTTTAACCCTATGCAATCCAACCATGCCCAGTCCATTTCTATTTTGTTTTAATGACATTCAGCTATGTCTTTTCACTTTGGTTCTCCGTCTGATTGTGGCATTTCTTTTAGTTTTAAGCATAACATTTACTGGTCCCTTGCTCGTTGCCTTGCCACGAGCTTTTGCACTATTTCTTTTGTCAGAGGCCACGTTTGGCAAGGCACATCGCTCGCATGAAAAACAGCAGATGGACGGTCAGAAGCACAAAAGGGCAGATAGTAGAGGGTACAAGATCATTTAGAAGACTGAAAAGTCGTTGGAGAGACGACATTAGATGGCAACAAGGAGCAACATGGTCAAGGACAGTAAAAGACAGAGAAAGTTGGAGGACTCTGGGGAAGGGCTTACTTCCTGCAGTTGAAGGACACAATCTAAAAAGAAAGAAATAGAGAATCCCACGATGAAATTTAACGAATGCAAAACCCACAAGGAAACAGCAGTCACATAACCTCAGTTCTTTGATGTGTCGGATAAAATGACGAGACCAACACGGTGGCATGGTGGTTATAGCGCCTGAAGTCCCAGATTCAGTTACAGACAGATTAACTAACAAACAAACAGACAGACAGAAACAAATTCCACGGCAGTTAAACAAAGTACAGATGATGATGATGATGATGATGATGATGATGATGATGATGATGATGATATGTGTTATAATTATGGTAATTTCCAAATTTGGAATGATGCAGAAAGTATTAAATTGTATTGTATTGTATTGTATTGTGTTGTATTGTATGGAGAAAAGAAAACGTACAAAGCACCAGGCAGTCGGCATCAAGGAAGACCACTCTCCCTACACAAGGCAGTAGATCTGTCAAGTAGATGCGTGCAAAGTTGAGCTGCAAAATCAGACAAAAAGTACATATAAAATTAAACTAAAATGCAATAAACTAATGTTCAATAAACTATGTTTAGAAACAACAAACAATCCAAAAATAAAACCGAGAAGTAAAAATAAAATGAACATATGATAGAGTAACAATGAAAGAAAAGAAAATAAGATTTAAAAAATTAGTATAAGATAAATGATATATAAAGAGAAAATTAAGTAAAATGATATAAAACAAAATGAAAGAAGATAAAGTAAAATAAACAAATAATAACAAACAAAGAAACAGATAATAAAAGAAAGAAATAAAAGAAATAAAAACATAAATAAACAAATAAAACCACAGCAACAACACAGCTTTAAGTTATAAAATTTTCAGTTTTTCCTTGCCACGTAGAATTGTAATTGCATTTCCTTTTCAAAAGGGATTCATCACACTCAAGTAATTCCGTACGAGCTCCATCCAAGTCTGCCAGCGATGATCTGGCAGATTTGTTGAGCTTGTGCAAAACCCATGCGCTGTGAAGCCTTGAAAGTGTGTGAGGAAAAGCGGAAGGGAAAACAAAGCTTATCAAACATTTAACAAGATGATCAAACAACACTCCTAATCTTTCTCTTGCACTCTTCTGACCTGTTTGCTTAGTACGCTCCGTGCCTAAAATGCCACTGGTCTCGATGAGGTTTCAGCGAACAGTTTCATAATCGCTTCACATACATGACTTTTAAGCGATTTTAATAGGTAGTAAAGACATTTATGAATAGCTAATATGTCGGTACTTAACTTATTTTAACCAACACACACACACACACACACACACACACACACACACACCACACATTTGTTTGAGTATTGATTTTATTGATTTCTTGTCTATGTTACAATGAATTTTAATCAAAGCGACTGCAAGCGTTCTCGCAAATAGGAAACAGAAATACGCAAAAATGAATCAGAACGCGCATTTCATATAACAAGACAAAACAAGACAAGACAAGACAAGACAAGTCATGAAAAATTTCGGCCAACCGGCCTTTGTCAAGCTTACACAAAACCACAAACAATGGATGCAAAAAACAACAGAAAAAAACACAACTCAAAGCAGAATATTGGTCTTGTTTTTCTATCAAGTTTTGTGCACTTATTCTTTGTCTTTCCTTTACGCTTGACAAAGGTCAGTTGACCGGAAACTTGCGCCTGTCATGTCATGCCTTGTCTTGTCTTGTCTGTCTAGTCTTGTCTTGTCTTGTCTTGTTACAACAAAGACGCGTTCTGATTCATTTTTGTGTATTCCTGGTTTCTTTTTACTGTTGTAATGCCTTTGAATTTCGAAAGCAATCCCCCCCCCCCCCCCATCCACTCCTTTCCTGTACTACCCTCTCCCATACTCGCACTGTTTTTTAGTTGGTTGCCTAAAAACACTTGTAAATGGACGTTAAAAGAAACAACACACACACACAAACACGCACGCACGCACGCACGCACACACACGCACGTGCGCATACATATACACATACACGCACACATGCACACACACACACAAACACACACACGTACACGCACACATGAACACACACACACACACACAAATATGCATGCGCATATACCTCGAGTCGATACATTTTTAACAAGCTCTCTTTAAAAAGGAGAGAGAGAGAGAGAGAGAGAGAGAGAGAGAGAGAGAGAGACAGACAGACAGACAGACAGACAGACAGACAGACAGACAGACTGACAGACAGACAGATACAGAGACAGAGATCACTGCAGTAATCTTATGGAAAAGTTGAGGGAGTGAAAGTTTGAAAAAAAACCCGAAGAAATAAACAAATAAATGAATAAAAATAAAATCTACCGGACTGTCAAGTTCCTTTCTTGGAGATCTGACGATATATTTTCCCTTCAGTATTTTTGGGGAAAACTCAATGATTTCATAAGACGTGTTATAAATTGTACTCCGCTTGATCCAGTGTCTGCAAAAGAGAAAAAGAAAAAAAAGAAAAAGTTGAAAATTATGAGCCATTTTTCTTAAGATGCCTATTTGGCGAAGCGATAGAACATTTGCTTTTTAACGTGACTGCACAGATTTGAGCCTGGCTTAGAGAACTTTGTGTATGCGGTGTGCATCCTCCCAGCTGTAAATGTCGCCTGACCCTTTTCATGGTTGTAGGAAAATAAAGTAGTGAAGGAGAGGAATGGGATCCTTTCTCAAAAAGATATTTCAAGAGTAGCAAGGTCTCTACCCATTCATTCCCCTTGCAGCTTGTCTTACGACTGTGGGACTACCTTTACCTTTATTGCAATTATTATTCATTAATGTGTCAGTATTCACAAATAAGTTATAATTCATAAACGGATTATTATTATTAATACGTTATTTTTCATAAATGTGTAATAACTAGATAATGAATTCATTACGACTTCTACTACTACTACATCTACAGTTTATGATACTGCTATTATTTTTACTGCTGCTGTTGTCGATGCTACCACTGCTGCTGCTTCCATTACTAGCAGTGGCACTCCTACTGGTATTAGCATAGTCCTACGAATACTGCACTCGTAGTAACACTTCGGCCCACGGCTGCTGCTACTAGGAGGGACACACACACACACACACACACACACACACACACACACACACACACACACACACACACACACACACACACACACACACACACACACACATATATATATATATATATATATATATATATAAATATATAAATGCATATATATATAATTATGTATTATATAAGACAGACAGACAGATAGATAGACAGACAGACAGACAGACAGACAGACAGACAGATAGATATATACATATAATGATAGGTACTTTTCTGTATTCCTTCAATGCAACATCCCTTCTTCTGAATGAGCGATGGGGAGGTCCAAAAGGCCTGTTGCTAAGCTACCAACGTTGATGTTTTATATCTGCTTGGCCACCTCCATTTCCAAGTCAGCTAAGTCATAGAGATGTACACCATGGAGGAGTTCTTTTAACCTGGGGACTAGATCGAAATCTAAGGGACTCGTACCTGGAGAATATACAGGTATCACAGGATGTCCCACTGATGTCATAAGTGACGTTACCCTCTCTGATTTGTGGCAAGATACGTTGTCTTGTAATATCAGTCATTTAATTGTGTGTTAACGTTTCTTTCAGATTGCAGATCTTAGTATTTAGAAACTGAAACATTCTGTAGTAGTAACCTTGATAACAGTTTGTCCCGTTGGAATGCCATGTACCGTCAGTACACCCTTGTTATCATAACCCTTGTTATCACAATCATCTTTACATTTTTCTTCTGAACTTGATAGGCCTTGGGGAGTGGAAGTGGGCCATTCCGACGATTTCTTTTTAACATTCTGGTTCAATGTTTCTAACCTAAATGTTGATCCGATACAAAAATATGTTGCCTTTATTTTTGTACCTGTTTAACAGCAATTATGCAACAATAAGGTGCTCCCGTTTTTGATCTTGAATAAGCCAGCAACGTGTCTCTTTCCAAATTCACACGTTAAAAATTAATCGCATGGTCTGATCTACGACATTACTGTCATCAGGTATCTCTTGACACTTATTCACCTGTCTTCATTCAAAATGTCTAACTTTGTTGACAATATTTCTCGTCAGTAGCTTCAGCTGGCCTCCCTGGACCATGCTTACCTTTCATATCATTTGGTTTACCTATAAAGAACAGCACCCACCTTTTCATTGCAGCTGCGAAAGAGCTTGTGTCTGACATACACTTTGTTGTGTGTTTGATATATCTGCCCCATGCTCAGGAATTTCCTTTATAAATTCTTTTTTTATGTAAACGCGTTGTTCTTCAAAGCAAAATATGGCCATGATGCTAGAAGTGAGTGCATCCAACGTGAAATCACAAGAAACGACAATAACAATATTTCCACATTTTGTTTTTCGAAAGTAGACCACAGAATAATTGGGCCAGGTGTGTGCGAAGCTTCAAAGTGCTGCGACAATTACTTTTTTAAATGAGTAGGATGTTCTATTTGTCGAATGACCCTCGTACTACCTCGGCGACGATCAGTCTCTTGCTACTGCGGTACTACTACTTCTTGCTGCCGTTACTGCTACTACTGTTACTACTATTACTATTACTTTTTACTTTTTCTGCTGCTACTTATGCTACAACTGCTACTGTCTCTGCTGCTACTACTACATGTACTACTATTACAACGACTACGTTGCTTCTGGTTTTACACTTGTACTACAACTGCTGCTACAACTTCTACGCTGCCACTACTGCTGCTGCTCCTACCACTACTACTACAGTCACTCTTGTATCAATACTACTACCAGAGTAACTGTTATTGTTGCTGCTGCTGCTACTGCTGTTACTACTTTTATAACTACTAATATTATCATTTATGCTGCTAATGCCATTACTAATGTTGCTTCTACAACTATATTTCTACTATTACTACTACTACTACTGTTACCATTATTGCTTTTAAATTTCTATTGCTACCTGCCACAGTACTCCTATGAATATACTGATACTATTGCAGCTACTACTACTACAACAACTACGCTGACAACGACTTTTGTACTACTGCTACCACTACTACTGTTGCTACTGCTGCTGCTGCTACTACTAACTATTACTACTACTACTTTTGCTATGCATTTGCTGATGCTACTTCTACTGTTGCTGCCGGTCATACTGCAATTCTACTGCTGCTGTTATTACTATGTCTTTTTATTGCTTTTGCTACTTAACTGCTGCGACCCCTTCTGCTGCTACCAACGCTACTACTATTATTACTACTAATTCTTCTACGGTTACTTATACATGTACAGTACCATCCTCGTACAATTGTTGTCGCTGCTGCTGCTACTGCTTCCTCTCTTGTTGCCTGTACTTCTACCAATACAATTACTTCTTTGCTACTGCAACTACCACCATCACCACCAAAACTTTTATTAATACCGCGGCCACCTCTACAACTCATACTGCAAATACGGTATGTTTCTAGTCACGGCAACACGTTACTTTACCTGGGCATTGCTGCGTCTCGCTGTCTCTGTTTCTCAGGGGTAAAGGGGGGTGTGTGTGTGTGTGTGTGTGTGTGTGTGTGTGTGTGGTGTGTGTGTGTGTGTGTGTGTGTGTGTGTGTGTGTGTGTGTGTGTGTGTTTTGTGTTGTGTTGTGTGTGTGTTTGTATGTTTTGTATGTGTGCGTGCGTGAGAGCGTGTAACTTTGGATTATTATTACTACTAATAACACATCACAGCTACAGCCTGGGTTAAAGTGTAGTTTAGATCTTACAAATGGATTTTGCGTAAGGGTACAACATGATTGGTCCTAGTGCTACACGCAGCGTTTTCTCAAACCCTCATCCTTGGTGTCGGTTTCTGGCGTCCCGATCAGGACAGGCACTGTTGAACTCCACAAAGGTGGTTCAGCAGCAGTGCAGGGTTTTCTCTGGTGAATGACCTTATCTCGACCTCACATCTCTGACTTCCATGGGTTTACCCACACTGGGACTTCAACTGAATTCTCTGTAGGTTGGTGGTATGTTGACAAGGCGGATTTGGCCAGCTCGTGGGTTTATGTGCAGGACTTGTGTCATGATTAATCTGGATTTTCTACATCACATGGCACTAGTGACATTAGCGCATATGGAATTCATCTCGAGCACGGAGACATCATTTTGACAAAGTGAAACTGAAACGGAAACTCCTGAATGAGGCAAAGTAAGCGGAATGGGATCGGCAGCAACACCAGAGAAGCGGCGCAGAAATCGACATTTAGAGGGTGGTGGAGGGGTGGGGGGGTGAATATGGGCTAGGGCTCAGGATTATAGAGTCAGGGTTGAAATAGCATTAGTGTTCTCAGAAGTAGTGAAGTCTAGTCTATGTTCATGCTCAATATTTACAAGAGAGAGAGAGAGAGAGAGAGAGAGAGAGAGAGAGAGAGAGAGAGAGAGAGCTAATCCGAATATGAAATATTCCTTTACTTACCTAAGCATCGCTGCGTCAGAAGGAGAGGTGACGTAATGAAACATGACGTCAGAGTCTGTGTTCTGAACAATGCTGTTGGTTAAGGTCAACATGCCGATGAATGTGTCCCGGTCCCCCATAATGATGACGTGAACACTTTCTGTGTCCACGTGACGTTCGCAAGGAGAGTAACTCTTATCAGAAATTCTAGAGTTGCCTGTCTTTGTGCTGCCAGAGATTCTTGTTAACTCTTGTTGAGCTTGTGTGACATAAAGAATTGGTACTATACGACACACACACACACACACACACACAACACACACACACACACACACACACACACACACACACACACACCCCACACACACTCTCTCTCTCTCTCTTTTTCTGTCTCCCTCTCCCTCCCCCCTCTCTCTCTGTGCGTGTGTGTATCTCTGTCTGTCTGTCTGTTTGTTTGTCTGTCTGTCTCTCTTTCTTCACATCTCTTTCTCTCTCTCTCACTCTCTCTCTCTAACACACACACATACAGAGAAAGAAAGAAAGAAGAGAGAGAGAGGAGAGAGAGGAGAGAGGAGGAGAAGAGAGAGAGAGAGAGAGTCATTCCTCACAAACTCATTTTCTTTAAAACCACCATCATAAGATATTCGAACTAAAATAAACAAACAAAAATATCATTAAAACTTAGACTTCACCATATCAAAGGAACATTTATGCACAAAATAATGAATGGACATGCTGCAGATAACGTACCCAATATCTTCTGTAAGGATCTCACACGGAACAGAAGAAAAATAAATGCTTCCATCCCCCAAATTGACCTCTTTATATCTAGCCACATATATTCAACAGCTGGAAGTTTGTCTCAGTTTCACAATATTTAAGAAGACGTAACTATATAACATATCTTATAAAATAATTAGCTCTTCTACTGTCTAAAAATCATACCATTCATTACCACGCTTGTAACCTTTTTTTAAAATCATTTTTTCACTTTGTTTCACAAGAAATAGACAGCAAACAAGTGTACTATCAGACTTTTATAGTTATTAAAGTACTTAGTATAAAGACAACATATATATTGCTGAAATATTTGTGTTGATTCATGTACATGTACGTTTGTATGTGGTGTAGAGCCCCGTAGGGCCAGGGCTGAATGCAAAATGCAACTATGCATTGCTTTATTTATCACCTTCGTACACAAAACCTGTTTTTGTTCTCTCTCTCTCTCTCTCTCTCTCTCTGTCTCTGTCTCTCTCTCTCCTTCCCTACCTCCCCTCCGCCCGTCCCTCTCTCCCCCTCTCTCCTCCCTCACATACACATACACAGACACACGCACACACATACACAGAGAGACAGAGACAGAGAGAGACAGAGAGAGAGAGAGGAGAGTGAGAGAGGAGAGAGAGAGAGAGAGAGAGAGAGAGAGAGAGAGAGAGAGAGAGAGAGAGAGAGAGAGAGAGACTGAGACAGAGCATCACAAACACAATACCCGTTTCCTGGTGTAGAATCACATGGAGGATCATTATTCCCACCGTCAACGAAAACATCGCTGGTAGAAAAAGTAAATAAATGAATAAACAGTAAGATTGATAATCAAATACATAAATATATGAATAAACACGTCAACGTGAGAAACTGACAGGCAAGCAGCAGATGGTTGAAAATGACATTACTAGATAGATAGTAGACATATAAATAAACAAATAAGTACATACATACATACATGCATACATACACTACATACTACATACATACATACATACATACATACATACATCATACATTAAAGTAGATAAAAACACACACACACACACCCCACACACCAACACACACACACACACCACACACACACACACACACACACACACACACGCACTCTGTGATAAAGAGGTAGAGAACCAGATAAAAGACGAACAAAACACAGATTCTATGTTGTTATTTACCTTTCAAGACACGACTTAGATAAAAGGCCCTCATTGTGTTCATTCAACCAAGCCAAGAATGGTGAATCTGTCACAATGTTAAATGTCCAACAAGTCAGCTACTGCCGCCATCATCACAGAATATGATTCCATTCGTTTTAGTTTCAACAGTCCCTGATAATTCTTTGGTTCGAATTTGTTCAGTTGTTGCATTTAGACAGTCTTCTACCCGATCGACCCAAACCTGCAGGTAAGCTCGTATCAGTTTGAAAGATTGCGTATGCTAGCGCAAAACCCTGTGAGTCGACGATGTAGTGAACGTCCATAGCATCCGTGATAAAGTGCAAAAACTTCACACCGTAATCAAGAGGTTATGGTCACGGCTCTCTTTACTCCAATTAAAACAGAAAAGTACTGCAAAATTTTAAAGAATCGTTTTGTTTTTACATGGGAACACTAGTTTTTCACTATTGTGACCAACCTCAGTTTGAAATGTTTGTTGCTGCGCCCCGGAGACAGAGATAATGAATGCTGTCATGCTGCTGCATCCCGTCAGACCCTTCTCCCAGCCCCACAAAAGAAAGGGGGTGGGGGAGAGAAGAAAGAAAAAGCAAAAGAAAAACAAATGGTAATAAATTCAAATAAAATCAAAAGTCTGTCCGATCCGGTATTCGTACCCCCACACTTCTCTGGTCCTGGGCGGGCGTTATTACCAGTAAATCACGGCTCCATTAGCTTCACAAAGTAATAAAACATGGCGAGCTCACAACTTCAGTTCTCCGTGCTTCACCTACAGTTCTGAGTGTGTGTAACAGGCAGTGTGCCCCAAACCATTTACCAATACAACTTGCCTTTGTTGAAGATGTGATCGGTAGACTGACTATACACGAGACAGTTTGGTGATAGGCCTAACGGCAATGGAGGGAGGACGGAATCCATGGTGACACGAGATGTTATCGGGGTCGCGAAGTAGCGATGGTTGGTCACATAAGCAGTGGATACAGACACTGGCAACTAATGCAAGATTTTTTCCTCTCTAACACAAGGCAAAAAAAGACAAATGATACGAGCATTTCATGCATGCCTTTGTTGTTTCGTTAATCAAATACGCGTTCTGAGTCTATTTTTGTGTTTTTCCAGTTCATAAATACAGGTTTTCAGTTGATTTATCCTGCCTCCCCCCCTCACCCGCTCAACCCTCCCCCCCCCCCCTAAAAAAATGAAATAGTCAAACTAACAAACCACCATTATCATTACATATTGAAAAAATCGCCCATTAGTCCAGTGGGTAATAGCACGATGTTGAAAACATGGTTCCTGGGTTTAACTATCTGGAGGGTCACATGTTTTCTTTTTTTCTTTGTTTCTTTTTACCCTTCTTTCTGTCTGTGTTTTAACAGCGCACATGCCGACTCTTATATCAAGGTCGTGGACTCAGGATCTGATATCTCAGGTTCAATCCTTCTCTTCTTCTTCTTCGCCTTTTCCTTTCATGCTGTGAAGGGTCATTGAGGCGACACACTACAGAACTGCTCACCAGATACTTTCAGCTGTGCCAGTTGTGTACCGAAGACTGGGTCTCTGCAAATGGTTTCTCTGTCTTTTCCCCAATGCTGTCAATCCATAGTTCTTTTTTCTGTTTTGTCCCCTCCATCTCCACCCCCCTCCCCCAAACAGTTTCCTGTAGGACTGATTTATCAAGGCCTTTGATCATGTTACATGGCCATACCGACGTGTAGTTTTCTTTTCTTGACTGGAATCAGTAGCTCTTCATATGGTGCAATGTGCTGTTTGCTGGTTTGACATATCTGTTCATTGGTAGTATAATCAGTGTATATGATGTTTAATATCATGCCACTTGCTCGGGATCTCTTGGCAAGATCGGAAGACAAACGACTTTGTGTGGAGCCAAATAACAACACTCGCAGGCCCACAAGAACCCCTCCTGGCAACAGTCAAGAACAGGAAGCTGTCGTGGTTCGGGCATGTCACACGCCACAACTCACTGCCCAAAACGGTCCTCCAGGGTACACTGGGAGGCGGCAGACGAAGGGGACGACAAGCCAAATGCTGGATGGACAACATCAAAGAATGGACCAGGTTGGATGGCCCCACGCTGGCGCGACAGGCGGAGGACAGGACCGGTTGGCGACGGCTGGCTTCAAGAGTGTCTCTCATCTCTCCTCTACGCCCATCACGGGCAGGAGAATGATGATGATGATGATCATGCCACAATACCTCATTTCCATGGTGAAGATAAGGCGAGCGCACTAAAGATTAAGGCGGAGGCAAAACCATCATCACGAAATACTTCTTTGACGAAACAAAATGTAGTGAAAACTGTCTGTGACACACATGGAATATGTGATGTGCATTTTTGAACAACCCAGAGACTATGTTCGTCTATGTCGCCATGTCTGTTCTTCGCCTGCTCTCTCTCTCTCTCTCTCTCTCTCTCTCTCTCTCTCTCTCTCTCTCTCTCTCTCTCTGTGCGTGCGTGCGTGCGTGCGTGCGTTTGATGGTGGTAATTATTCAGCTGAAATGTGTTTTGTTAATTTACATCATGCTGTAAAATTGTAAACACGGTAAAAGGAAACATGAAACTGTGCTTTGCTGAAACTACCTTGCGGTAACACACACACACACACACACACACACACACACACACACACACACACACACACACACACACACACACACAACACACACACACACACACACACACACACACACACACACACACACACACACACACCACTCACTCACTCACTCACTCACTCACTCACTCTGTTGTCAAGTTGTTTTAATGATTTAATTACGAAGTAGAAAAAAGACAGAAAAAGAAAAGACAAATCCCGCTGTTCAGTACTTTACACGTGTGACGTGGCCTTTACAAATATTTCGAAGCGTATTCATTTCATCCCACATCTACAAACTATTGTGAAGGAATAGAGGTAGAAGAAGAATTAAGGCAGACACACTTGTTTTACCCATCTGAAGCGGGGGCGCTGTGTCTGGGTTCGAGTCTGACTAGAGGAAAGCTTTGTGTATGCGGCCTTCAGTTCACTCATCTGTCAGTTGGTATCTGATCCTGTCCACAATTGAGGCAGGTAAAGCAACGCGAGAGAGGAGATGGGCGCAGGCTTCGTGATGCTGGCTCCAGAGAAGAACTTGAGATCTTTACCACCTCACTCCCCAACGACCCGAAGGTCACGAGACAACTTATCAGTACCTTACTACATCTGTGTTGACAATCTTTGACGCGTCTACCTGGTAAGTCATGGTTTTACTGACCATTAACTGGACACAGTTAAAGGGGGAGAAATCGTTTGATGGAAGGGGTCATAATGGGATCAAAATCGGCAGTACTCTTTAAGCTTCTGAACAATGGGGAGGTCACTCCTTAACAGCAACAACAACAACAACTATGATAATAATAGTAATAACAACAACAACAACAATAATAATAATAGTAATAATAATAATAATATTAATGATATTAACAACAACAACAACACTACTACTACTAATAATAATAATGATGATGATCATTTCAACAATATACATAGTACCCAGAGGTGTCGCGGGAGATGAACTGCGTCGAGTCATGTTGTAGATGTGGAGTGTGTCTGCCATTCCATCTATTCAGCGCCGCCTTGGTCTCCCTCTGGCTCTGAAGTTCGTGCATTTAATGTTGTAAGCTTGAAGGTGAAGGGTTAGCTGGTTGAATGGCATCTTGTTCATGTGGCCAAACTGAAGCCAATGGCATCTTGTTCAGGTGGCCAAACACTGAGCCAATGGCATCTTGTTCAGGTGGCCAAACCACTTGAATGCCAATGGCGTCTTGTTCAGGTGGCCAAACCACTTGAAGCCAATGGCATCTTGTTCAGGTGGCCAAACCACTTGAAGCCAATGGCATCTTGTTCAGGTGGCCAAACCACTTGAAGATTGCCTAAATGGGTCTTGTTCAGGTGGCCAAACCACTTGAGCCAATGGCATCTTGTTCAGGTGGCCAAACCACTTGATGCCAATGGCATCTTGTTCAGGTGGCCAAACCACTTGATGCCAATGGCGTGTCGTGCTGTTCAGTCAGTGGCCAACTAACCACTTGAAGGCCAATTGTCCCATCTTGTTCAGGTGGCCAAACCTGACCTTGTATGCCATAGCTGGCGTCTTGTTGTCATGAGCCATGGCGCACAAACCACTTGATGCCCTGTTGTGGGATGTAATGGTCTACGGGTGATCCGTCTCTCAGTTCCAGATCTCTTCCTTCCTAATCATGTCTCTTTTGGTCTTGCTTGCTGCTTTTCTGAGACATTTCGTCTCAAAGATTGTACTCTGTCTCTCAAATGTTTCGTTTTCTATCCAAGTCTGACACCGGTATGTTAGCGTGGGCACAAAGACGGCATTGATAAGCCTGGCTTTTGATTTCAAACAGATGCGTGTGTGGAAGGTATGAAAGTTGTAGTTCACAGCATTTGCCGATTACTTGAGTCTCAATTTCTCTGTCCTTTTTTATCATCTGCAAATAAGTTCCTCAAGGACTTAGATTCGGTACTTTGATATAGTTTTTGTTCTTTGATTCTGATCCAGTGTGTCTTGTCTTTGTTCTGCTGATACAAACCCTGTTTTTGGTGCTGATGTTGGCGTCATGGTTTTTACAGCTGTTGTTAACTTGTTCCTGTGTGTTTGCAGCTGAACTTCGTCATAGTTACTGATTGCTTTGTCATCAGCGAGTAATAGTTCACTGAGAGCTTTGGATAAACATTTGCATCTTGAGCAATTTTGTGATTGTAAATAATGTTGTACGGATGCGAGGCGTGGAAAGTCAACAAACAAAGCCAGTACAAGATTGAGGCAGCCAAGATGTGGTTTCTAAGAAGAATGTTGAGAGTTCCATGGACAGCAAAGAAAACAAACGAGACAGTCTTGATGGAGGCAGACACAAGTAGATCACTCATAAGGAAGATTAGGAAAAGACAGGCAACATTTATAGGCCATTTTATGAGGAAGGGGGATTTGGAGCACCTGGTCACAACGGGAAAGCTGGAAGGAAAGAGAGCACCGGGTAGACCCAGGGAGAAAATGCTGGACGGACTTGCAGAGTGGCTGGGGACGGGGAGGGTGGGGGAGATGCTAGGGCGCAACGAGAGATAGAGACAGATGGAAGTCCATGATCGCCAACGCCATGCGGCAGGGCACCTGATGATGATGATGAAATAATGAAGAGGAGAGGTAATAGAACTAATCCTCGTTGGACCCCATATGTTACTTGGTATCATTTGGAAGAATCACCCGAGGTCCTAACAGTACTCTGTCTATTTGCATAGATTGCTTTTGTGTTGTTGAGAAGTGTCTAGAGCTGGGAGGTGATTATGATTGTCCGGTCAGTGGTGAGGCATTGTTCCTCTGGGTCCCATCCAGCACCCTCGGATGTTTCTTGTCAACTTTCATGTTGTCGAGAAATTGAAAACACTAACGATAACGATGACAGTGTTTATAATAAAGGGAATTTTGTTGCATCAAATCTGTTCTCTTTAGTACGTTCAGCAATAATTCCGTAATTTCCGACTGTGATGGTTTTGTCTGATTTATGTTCTTTACTCATTTTTTTTAATTAAGCACTGCGCAAAGAATAGACTTTTTTGTGTTTAGAAGGGAGATTATTTCATATCTTACAGAAGCAGGTCCATGTATGTCTGTGACAATAATGTGTTCGTAGGAGTTTCCAAGCTGTTACACACACACACACACACACACACACACACACACACACACACACACACACACACACACACAACACACACACACACACACACACACACACACACAGAAGAGAGAGAGTTGCCAACTCTATTATGTCAGTTACACAGACACACACAGACACAGACACACACACACACACACACACACACACACACACACACACACACACACACACACACACACACACACACACACACACACAACACAACACAACACAACACAACACAACACAACACCAACACAACACAAAAATGGCATACATTTTCTCGTTTATTCAGAAGTCGTAAAATGTGTATAGTCCTCTCTTTCTGTCCAACCACTTCAAATGTTTCCAAATTTTACCTGAATCGTATCAAAAGGCAGTTATACAGTAAATACATCTTATGGAAAATGGCGCATAATGCTAAGTTTCAAAACGTACTGTGTCATGTCACTACAAACATGTTTAAAACAAACACAAGTAAATCAAAACCACCGCATCGGTTTTATACAAATCATAAGAAAAAAAACGAGAAAATGTGTGTGTAGTACTATAAAGTGTAGGTATATTCAAATTCTCATGTAGTTCTCTTTTTTCGGGTCTTAGCCAAACAAAAATTCTCAGTGAGTGTGTGTGTGTGTGTGTGTGTGTGTGTGTGTGTGTGTGTGTGTGGTGTGTGTGTGTGTGTGTGTGTGTGCATGTGCATGTGCGTGCGTGCGTGTGTGTGTGTGTGTAAATGTGTGCGCGTGTTTGCACGCGGGCGTGCGCCCAGCTGTCACCAAAACAAACAGACGTAAAGCTGACTAGTGAGTAGCAACGAAGAGACCAATGTCAGCATGCTGACCTGCTATCTACCACAGACCCGGGTAGTGACACAGGGGCGATGCAAAAATGGGACAGCAACAACAACCAAATGTATAAAAAAAAAAAAAAAAGAAAGAAGCGAAAACAAAAAATGAATGAAATGAAAATTTGGTTAATAAAAAGTAATGAAAATAAAAAGATGGAACATCAACAACAACAACAAAACAAAACAAAAAAGAAACGAATTAAGAAATGAATGAAATGACAACTTAGTTCATATAAAGTAGTAAAGACATATGTGACAACAACGACAAGCAAAATAAAAAAGAAAGAAACGAATTGAGAAATGAATGAAATGAAAATTCAGTTCATAAAAAGTAAATACAGAAAAATATGACAGCAATGAAAAGCAAAATAAACATAAATATGAAACGAAGAAAGAAATCAAAACTTAGTTCATAAAAAGTAATAAAAAAAAGATGGGAAAGCAACAACAACCAAAGTTTCAAAATAAAAAAGAAACAAAGAAAGAAATGAATTAAATGAAAACTTACTTCATAAAACAATAAAAAAAAAACAAAAAAAAACCCGCTGCTCTGATAGGTAAGGATGGGGCAACTTGCTGTTTTGTCCTTCAGCTCTCCCCACTCCCCATCCCTCACTCCCAGCGGGTCACACTGGTCACTGGATTAAATGACAGCGACAGTAATAATGATACAGTTTTATGGTGTGAGTGGCTTAGAACATGTGTGGTCAAAATAAGAGAAGATAAAATAATGGCACTACATGAAATGCCATCATCATTACCATCAGTATCATTCATTATCAATATCAGCAGCACCATAAGCAAAACACACGCACAATTTGACGAAAACAGCAGTCACTTATTGACAACACAACAAACAAACAAACAAACAAACAAACAAACAAACAAACAGGCAAAGCGGAAAGAGTACCGGGGATAAAGCGAGAGAAAGAGAGAGAGAGTGGGGTTACAGAAAGAGTGTGTGTGTATGAGAGAGAGAGAGAGGAGAGAGAGAGAGAGAAGAGAGAGAGAGAGAGAGAGAGAGAGAGAGAGAGAGAGAGAAAAGAGAGAGAGAGAAGAGAGAGAGAGAGAGAGAGAGAAAGAAGAGAGAGAGAGAGAGAGAGAGAGAGAGAGAGAGAGAGAGAGAGAGAGAGAGAGAGAGAGAGAATACGAATGTTTTAATGTTTTAGGCTGTCAGTCCATTCACAGGGAACACAGGGGACGGGGAGTAGTGGTCAATGAAACATTGACACTGACAAACATGATCGACTTTTAACATGATCATACATCACGACCTGGTAACCATGTCACAGTTAGAGAGAGAGAGGGAGAGAGAGAGAGAGAGAGAGAGAGAGAGAGAGAGAGAGAGAGAGAGAGAAAGAGAGAGACAGACAGACAGAGACAGAGACAGAGAGACAATGACAGAGAGAGAGACAGAGACAGACAGACAGACAGACAGACAGAGAGAGAGAGAGCTGTAGCCTTGAAACCATGTTAGCATTCTTCCTTCTAGGACGACTTGAGGTGTTTTGAGACTTACCTTTCTTTTTGTCTCCTTTCTCCACCCTACTCTCCGGAGTGTATTTATATCACTGAGCGAGTGAGTTTTTTTTTTATTTAAAGTCTGTTTCATCCACTTATTTGCATGCCTTGTGTCGATGCGTGTGCGTTTGTTTGCGTGTGTCTATGCCTTGGTGTATATGCGCTTCTCCGCGCGCGCCCGTGTGCATATTCGAAGTACATCTGCCAAATGGTATATTAAAAAAGCTATAGAGAAGGCAGATCTACTATTCTGTCAGATATTCCTAGAATATATAATGTTTGAATGCATATTGTTTGCGTGTGTTAGTGTGTGTGTGTTAGAGTGTATCAATATCTGTGTGTGTGTGTGTGTGTGTGTGTGTGTGTGTGTGTGTGTGTGTGTGTGTGTGTGTGTGTGTGTGTGTGTGTGTGTGTGTGTGTGTGTTGTGTGTGTACATTCATAATGCTACAGAAGCATATTCTTGTAGGCGTATACAATTTCTCTGATGAGGTCATGCATTCTTTTCCTGTCTTCTCTTATATCCTATTATGCTTATATGACTGAATTTTTGTTGTTGACCTATTTTTCTAATTGCATAATAATTATGCTCTGTAAGGTGCAAAAGTCTTCTTTTTCTTACGATTATTATTGTTATCATTACATGTATCATTATTACCATCATCATTGTCATAATTATTACTATTACTACTATTACTACTACTACTACTAGTACTATCATAATCATCATCATCATTATCATCATCATCTACTTCTTCTTCTTCTCCTTCTTTTTCTTCTTCTTCTCCTTCTTCTTCTTCTCCTCCTTCTACTTCTTCATTACAACAATGTTATAGCAACCTGGCAGACACATCTGATAAGAAAGTCTACCCACGTCCTCTACACCTTGTCCGCGCATAAAATCGTGCATCATCTCAAGAAATCGTTCACAACATTATAAACATACGCAACCAAGATGGTGAGTCCATTCTTACAACCCCTCTTTTTGTACAGCAGGTCTGACTGAAAATCCACATCTTGTACTTCTCATGGTTACTGTGGCCTTGAAGAAACTTCCGCTGAAATAAAACGTGACGTATTTTGTGGACAAT
>JAPXFY010000015.1:34081843-34089343 GCA_030674185.1 Monoplex corrugatus
TATATCGCGAGGTGGGATTAGATACATATAGAGGGCCGGGATCGCCAAAGCCATGCGGCAGGGCACATGATGATGATGATAATGATGGAGTGGGATTAAACTCTCGAGACATAAGATCTCCAGCCTTCGGTTCTATCAAAAGAGTAGGTCAGTACGGATAAAACTTGACATTCCCGGCGAAATGGTCCTTTGGATTCAAAGAGTCGTCGTTTGAGAAGTGAGAAGTGCGGGCTCTGAATCCCCGTCAAGAAGAGAGGCGATTTCTTCCCCATCCTTCAGACCCAGAGCAGTGTTCATGGTGCTTGTCCTTCGGATGAAACAACAGATCCAGTCCCTGTGTAAGGCATGCATTTTGCGCATGTAAAAAGAACCCACCATCGGAGAGGAAAGCGTTGTTCCGTGCAAAATTCTGTGGGAAAATCCACTTTCACAGGTAAACAAAACCACTGGTATGACCAGTACTCTCCCCAATTAATAGTCTACATTATCATGTGGAAAAAAACAATCTACTGTGACTGACAATAACAAATACATACATACATACATACATACAATACATACATGCATGCATCACCATCACTATACATCAAACTGCAGATGTCAATAGCAACAGATTGAGTGAACTTCTAGTCAGTGATAGTCTCAGCGCTCATTCCTACTTTTTTGTAAAGATTAACGCGTACATATGTCTCGAAATAACGTTCAGACATGTTAAATATTGTCCTTTGGAAAATAATACTATCAATGGTGATATAGATCCTGTCGTGGTGGACGTCTCCACCGACTTTGGCACAATCTGCCTCCTGCTGTGCCAGTCCGACACCACTTTTCGTCTTCTGCTTCTTCGTCTCCTCCACTGCCCCTGCACTCGACCTTGCTTCTGCAAACTTCGTCTCCTCCTCTGCCGTCTTCGCCTTCGCCTTCTGTCCCGCCGGTGCCGCCTTCGCCTTCTATCCCGCCGGTGCCGCTTTCGTTTTCTGTCCCGCCGGCGCTGCCCTCATCTTCTGTCCCGCTGGTGCTGCCTTTGTCTTCTGTCCCACTGGTGCCACCTTCGTCTTCTGTCCTGCGGGTGCCTCCTTCGTCTTCTGTCCCGTCGTTGCTGCCTTCATCTTCTGCCCCGCTGGTGTCGCCTTAGTCTTCTGTCCCGTCGGTGCTGTCTTCGTCTCCACCTCGGCCGCCGCATTGTGATAAACTAAAACTATGCCTTTTTAACGCTCAGTCAACATGCACTGATGGCAAAGCCGATGTCATTGCTGACTTTATCGCAGATGAGCATGTTGACATTGCTTTTATCACCGAAACATGGCTTAACCCCCTTGGTCATGAACCTATACATGCGAGTCTCACTCTGAGTGGTTACAGGCTTGCTTCTTTCCATCGCTCATCCCGAGGTGGTGGTATCGCCATCCTCTACAACGACTCACTCCATTCCCGCCTGTCTTTCTCGCAGTCACTGCCTTTCTCCCATCCTTCTTTCGAGCACGTTGAAGTATCCTTCCAATCCACCCCTCACCCCATCACCTTCTCCTGTGTCTATCGACCTCCACCTAGCTCTGCCAACAAGCTCACCACATCCATGTTTCTCTCTGACTTTGATCAACTTCTTGATTACTACTGCCTCTTACCTGGAAATCTCATCATTCTAGGTGACATCAATGTCCACTACGACAACACTCACCGTTATGACACAAGACATATCATCAACTCTCTGTCCAATCACAATATGACTCAACACATTTCTGAACCAACCCATCAAAAAGGTCACATTCTTGACTGGATCATTTCTCGTGATCACCACAATTCAACTACTGACAACTGCTTAGTTCTTTCTACCCGTCTAACTTCAGCCCTTCCATCTGACCACTCTGCAATTCTCTGTTCTCTTGACATTCCTCCTCCTTCCCGTACCATGCGCACAGTGACTCGACGCAATCTCAAATCTATCGACCTCTCCACATTTTCATCTGATGCCTTCCGTCTCCTTTTTGAAAAGTCACATAACCTTGCCGATGAATTCTATACTACTCTCCACCATCTTCTGGACACTCATGCTCCAGCCACAACCCGTCTTTTATCTGACCGCCCCCCTACCCCCTGGCTCACTCATGAGATTGCCTGTGCAAAACGTGCCCGCCGCAGAGCAGAGCGCCGCTGGCGCAAATCCAAACTCACTGTACATAGGCAACTTTTCCAAGCCCCTAAAACAAAAGTATCCACCCTCATTGCATCTGCAAAAACAAGCTATTTCCAAACCAAAATCCTGAATGCCTCTTCTTCAAAAGAACTCTTTACAACCATGAATCATCTCCTTGGCACACGAAAAGATTTACCTCTCCCAACAAAACACACAAATGAAGAACTCCCATCTGTATTCTCCAAGTATTTCACCACCAAAATACAAACTCTTCGTGACAGGCTTGACAGGACACCCTGTCAACCATGCCAACCTGACCCTTCCTTCTCTGGCACACCTCTTACTACTTTTACCCCAGTCTCACAAGAAGAAATTCTCAACACAATCAGATCCATGTCGTTCAAAACCTGCGAACTGGATCCTCTTCCAGGTTCTCTCTACTCTGACTGTCTCCCTACGCTCCTCCCATTCATCACTGACATCATCAACACTTCTCTCCAAACTGGGACTGTCCCAGATTCTTTCAAGTCTGCTATTGTTCACCCTCTCCTCAAGAAATACAATTTAGACCCAAATGAACTGAAAAATTACCGGCCTATCTCTAATCTCTCTTTCTTGTCAAAACTGCTTGAAAAAGTTGTCCTCAACCAACTGAACTCTCACCTGTCTGCCAACAATCTCCTCAATCCTTTCCAGTCAGCCTACCGCCAGTGCCATAGCACTGAAACTGCCTTGCTACATATTCTCAACAATCTCCTCCTTGCAACTGATACTGGCAAAGTCTCTCTCCTCACACTCCTTGATCTGTCTGCAGCCTTTGATACCATTCATCATGGTATTCTCCTTTCTAGACTTCATCATACTTTTGGCATCTCTGACATTGCTCTCTCCTGGTTCACTTCATATCTATCAAACAGAAAACAAACTGTTCTCATCAATGGCACTTATTCTCAACCTGCATACCTGACCTGTGGTGTTCCACAAGGATCTGTCCTTGGCCCTGTTCTTTTCACTCTTTACACCTCTCCCCTGTCCACCATCATCAACTCCCACTCTATAAAACACCACTTCTATGCTGATGACACCCAACTTCAAGACCTGACAATATACAGCGCCACCTGACTCGCACCACTGAGTGTTACTCGGACATTAAAAATTGGATGACATACAACAAACTTCAGCTAAATGATGACAAGACAGAAGCTATCCTCATTGGCACCCGTCAGAAACTTTCTCAGCTGCCTCCTCTTTCTCTCCCATTATGTAACACATCAGTCCCAATTTCTGATTCAGCTAAAAACCTTGGTGTCTGCATTGACTCTACCCTCTCCATGAACAACTTTGTTTCTCAAACTGCCAGATCTTGCTACTATCACCTCTATCGTATAAGCCTGATCAGGAAGTATCTGTCTGTGGAAACAACTTCAAAACTCGTTCTCTCCTTCATAATGTCTCGCATTGACCATTGCAATTCACTCCTGTCCGGTCTTCCTGCCTCCACCACTCACATCCTACAGCGCATTCAAAACAATGCTGCACGCCTTGTACTCAAAAAGAAAAAAGCTGACCACATATCTCCTCTCCTGGCACAACTTCACTGGCTCCCTGTATCAAAGCGCATACAGTACAAACTAGACACCATGTGCTACAAAAGCCTCAATAACGCAACCCCCGATTACCTGTCAAGCCTACTTGAGATCTATGTTCCCTCACGTACCCTCCGCTCTGCCTCCGATCCTCTGACTTTTCGCTTTCCACGCACTAAGCTCAATACATATGGTCCACGAGCCTTCTCTGTTTCTGGTCCGCTCTCCTGGAACAAACTTCCTCTCTCAGTCCGTCAGCAACCTACTTTTGTCTCCTTCAAGTCCGCTCTCAAAACTCACCTTTTCTCCTCTGCATAAAATCCTGACCTCACTCAATCCCCTCTGCAGCCTGTCTCCACTCGGAGGGGAATCACATTGTAATATATAATTGTATATAATATGCTCTCTATAGTTTTCCATTGCTTTTATTCTTTCTCCCCATTTATAGCCGTGTGCGTGTGTGTGTGTGTTGTGTGTGTGTGTGTGTGTGCGTGAGTGCGTGTGTGTGCGTGCGTATGTGTGCGTGCGTGCGTGTGTGTGTGTCTGTTTCAGCGCTTAGATTTGATTTTATCAAGATTTTGCGCTATATAAATATTGTAATTATTATTATTATTATTATTATATGTTATGGAGTTAGCTGCTTGTTTCACTATAGACACATGTGCTTTGGAAAATAATACTGTCTATGGTGATATCAGTGTTATGGAGTTAGCTGCTTGTGATCACATCACAGAGAACGACTGTCATTTGCCTGTTTTCCCATCCGTGTCTAAAACCATATCAAAAAGTATGACAGAGGTAACAGTCTGTCTCCATATCCATGTCCATGACTCACCATCAGTGGTCGTGCTATCCACGCGGCGCTGACACAGAGGACAGATGGTGAGGCGGTCAGCGCACGTGCTACACGCGGTCTTGTGGGCGCATGGCAACAGCGTGACGTCTGACATATTTGTGCTGCATACGGCGCACGGCAGCGACACGCCGCGCGGCACCGACGCAGGTTTTGTGCCATAGGCGCTGTAGATGCTGCCGCCGCTACTGCGACCCTTTTTGCACACCAGATGTTGACTGTGGAGAAAAGTTGCAAAATAATTATATAGAAATATACAGAGAACAACAACGTCATTGGCAATCATAACGATGATGATTCTAATGCTGCTGCTACTGATGATGATGATGATGATGATGATGATGATGATGATGATGATGATAGATAATAATAATGATGATGATGATGATGATAAATAATAATAATGATGATATTAATAGTAATAATAATAATATCAATTACTATGCCAATGATAGCACTGATATTAATAGCAATAACATAAAGCAAGCCTAAACTAAACACTAATCAAACAAAATGGGTAAACAAAAATAATACACGAACACAGACATATACAGTATTAATACTAACAACGAAAATTGGTACTCAACATGTTTTCACCAGTAAGTCTACTACTGCTTATACTTGTACTACCACTGACAGCTGAATAGAAAATCATGCCAGGCAACGTTCTGCGTTTGTTTAATTACATGTAGAAAACGTACAACAGAACACCGATGACGTGACCCGACATAAGAGCACAGTGCCCAATCCTTACAGGCTAACCTCAAATAACACTAATACATGCATTGACTACCTGTGGCATTAAGACAGACGATCGACCTCCAGTCAAGAGAGATGGTGCATGCAGGATGTTAAAGGAGCGCATTTTAAGTGATGCAGAACAATCCCTACAAGGAAGAGATATCTGCTTTGACAGTGACTTTGTCACTCTCCGTCAAGCCGTGTAGGGCCATAGAACGACACTGTTGGACAGTTGCCTTCAGTGCATAAGCCTACACATGGTGTTATGGACGATCTGCTGTTGCGTGTGCAGCAGGCTTTCCCTTTTTGCAACATTGCTGGGACCAAGGAAGAGGCCAAGGAGTTCGTTTAAGAGGGATTAATCGCACTCGGACAATTCCATATATGCTCCACCCAAATTCGCCAGCAGTTACCTGACAGACTCCCCGAGCCTGCACCAAACTCTATGCACTGGCAAGGACTTGAACAAAGAAGCGGAAGGAGAGAAGGGAGAAATCTAATGAAACACTAAGCTGACATCACCAGAATGATGGAAACATTAAGATGGGCAACAAACAGGCCAATTTTTAATGATGTCGGCTGGGACTGATTCCAGATATCAGATCCTGAGTTCACGGCTCTATCAAAAGAACCAACACAGCTCGGAGCCGAGGAAGGGAGATTAAAAATTAAGTAACCTAGGTGTGTTCGTGTTTCTGTAAGCCAGAGGACTACGACATGACTTACACAATCTTTAACGGGCGTATTTGATGTTCTGCATGCGTTTACACACAAAGGGGACTTAGGCACCAGCAGGTCTGAACATGAAGTTATGTCGACCTGGTAGATGTGAAAAATATCCACCCCTTACTTTACCAGGTAGGGTCAAACTTTCCAACTTGAAGGTTCACTGACGTCTTAACCAACAAAGCACCGATGATTTAACATCTCAAACCCTCACATTCCTTTTTTAAGTATCCTCGTTTTACTTACTTCCGATCCATGAAATCCTGAACGGCGGCTTTGATTTCTGGAGAGCCGTAACGCATGAATGTTCCCTTTTATCGTCTTCGGCGTCCACAAAAGCTCCATTAGAGATAAGAGTGCACACAATGCGGACTCTTTCTTCGGGAAACTGGATGGCCGATCCCTGATCCTGCATAAGGACACCGGGAATTTTGTCATTAACATATATACGACAAACATCCCCGGCTAAAACAGGCCCCTGCTCACATCCTTAGCTAAAACAGGCCCCTGCTAACATCTTTAGCTAAAACAGGCCCCTGCTCACATCCTTAGCTAAAATAGGCCCCTGCTCACATCCTTAGCTAAAACAGGCCCCTGCTCACATCCTTAGCTAAAATAGGCCCCTGCTCACATCCATCCTTAGCTAAACTTGGCCCCTGCTCACATCTTTAGCTGAAACAGGCCCCTGCTCACATCCTTATCTAAAACAGGCCCCTGCTCACATCCTTAGCTAAAATAGGCGCCTGCTCACATCCTTAGCTAAAATTTGGGCCCTGCTCTCATCCTTAGCTAAAACAGGCCCCTGCTCACATCCTTAGCTAAAATTGGCCCCTGTTCACATCCTTAGCTAAAATAGGCCCCTACTCACATCCTTAGCTAAAAAAGGCCCCTGCTCACATCCTTAGCTAAAACAGGCCCCTGCTCACATCCTTAGCTAAAATAGGCCCCTGCTCACATCCTTAGCTAAAATAGGCCCCTGCTCACATCCTTAGCTAAAATAGGCCCCTGCTCACATCCTTAGCTAAAATAGGCCTCTGCTCACATCCTTAGCTAAAACAGGCCCCTGCTCACATCCTTAGCTAAAATAGGCCCCTGCTCACATCCTTAGCTAAAATAGGCCCCTGCTCACACCCTTAGCTAAAACAGGCCCCTGCTCACATCCTTAGCTAAAATAGGCCCCTGCTCACATCCTTAGCTAAAATAGGCCCCTGCTCACATCCTTAGCTAAAACAGGCCCCTGCTCACATCTTTAGCTAAAACAGGCCCCTGCTCACATCCTTAGCTAAAACAGGCACTCGCTTTGTGTTGAGACAGAGATCATGACTTACATGTACATTCTGATTGCGTGCGTTCGAGTCTGACTCGGGGAGAAAAAAAAAACTTTGTGCATTCGGGTTCTAGTCCACTCAGCTATCCCAGTTGAAGCCTGACAGGGAGGTAATGGGTACCGATCTCATGAT
>JAPXFY010000015.1:34094343-34106843 GCA_030674185.1 Monoplex corrugatus
GTTTGCTAGATGTAAGGGAGCGTACCCGCCTTCATCCGCGTGTTCACATGGCTTCTGTCCCTTGTCAATATCTGTTCCACAGCACTGTAAAAGACGACGGGCATGTCCTAAAGATTTTCCTTTAATAGTATTGGATTTGTATCTGCTATTTTGTTTTTACACTTGTTTGTATGAAGTGTAATCACAAGATATTTTCCCACATACCTTTCATCGCGCAGCTAAACGTCAACTCTTTCTCCCTGCGGCACCCAAGTTTTTACAAAACCAGTACTAACAGATAGAAGCAGAAGATTGTGTCAATGTTAGTTTGCTCTATACTTTTGTTGTGCTTAAATGTTTATGTATACATATATTGTGTAAGACCATGAGTATGCCGTGTGTGATTATTGCATGCATGCGCGCGCGCGCGTGTGTGTTGCCTACGTGTTGCGCGCGCGTGCGCGTGTGTGTTTGTGTGTGTATGTGTGTGTGTGTGTGTGTGTGTGTGTGTGTGTGTGTGTGTGTGTGTGTGTGTGTGGCGTGCGTGCGTGCGTGTCTGTGTGTCGCATGTGTATATATATATATATACATATATATATATATATATATGTATGTGTGGTGTGTGTGTGTGTGTGTGTGTGTGTGTGTGTGTGTGTGTGTGTGTGTGTGTGTGTGTGTGTGTTGTTGATATTGTACTCACGATTGTATTTTTACACTTCAACATTGATTATGGTCTTAATGTTGTAATCCTTTTCAAGGCAGGAACTAGACGACAAATATATGTAATATACTTATCCATCAACCCCCATCCCCCATTATGAATATTCATCGTAGTATTCTGAATCTCAGCCCCCCTACCCTCACACACAATGTAAGCAAATAAACATTATGCCTTACTACCACCACCATCACCACCATTACTACTACGGCTACTGAAACTACTACTTCTACTACTACTATTACTGCTGCTGCTGCTAGTACTACTACTGCAACCACCATCACAGCATCAGCAACGCAGTCTACTACTACTACTACTACTATGTAAACAAATAAACATTATGCCTTACTACCACCACGACCACCACCATTATTACTACTACGGCTACTGCAACTACTACTTCTACCTCTACTACTACTATTACTGCTGCTGCTGCTGCTAGTACTACTACTACCACCACCACCACAGCAACAGCAACGTAGTCTTCGGGATGGTCTCCATGCAGGAAGGCAGGAACAATAACAACAACAACAACAACAACAACAACAACAACATAACAACAACCAGCCACACCACAATCTCCAACCACACAACACCACAGATTTGGGCTTGTCTTCATGCAGGATAGCAACAACAACAACAACAACAACAACAACAACAACTAGCCACACCACTATCTCCAACAACAACACAGTTTTGAGACTGGTCTTTACGCAGGATATAACAACAGCAACAGCAACAACATCAACAACACTATTTCTAACAACAACACAGGCTTGGGGCTGGTCTTCATTCTGGAGGGCAACAACAACAACAACAACAACAACAAACATACCACCAACGACAACATCAACAACACAGACGAAGAGCTGGTCTTCATTCTGGAGGGCAACAACAACAACAACAATAAAAACAACAACAAACATGCTACCAATGACAACATCAACAACACAGACAAAGGGCTGGTCTTCATTCTGGAGGTCAACAACAACAACAACAACAATAAAAACAACAAACATGCTACCAATGACAACACCAACAACACAGACAAAGGGCTGGTCTTCATTCTGGAGGTCAACAACAACAACAACAACAACAACAATAAAAACAACAACAAACATACCACCAACAACAACACCAACAACACAGACAAAGGCTGGTCTTCATTCTGGAGGGCAACAACAACAACAACAACAACAATAAAAACAACAACAAACATACCACCAACGACAACACCAACAACACAGACAAAGGGCTGGTCCTTCACGAAACCAGACAACAACAACAAAAACCACCACCACCACCACCATCCCACACCACCACCACCCACCACCACCACCACCACCACCAACAACAACAATGTTATTAACTAACAACAAAGAAACACACTTGAGGTTGGTCCTTGCGCAGGCCGCATGAAGGGCAGTCTGACCCTTGTTGTTGACAATGTTGATGTCTACCAAGTCCACTTGCAGCAAGATGTCGGCCACCGCACGTTTGTCAACCTGCAAGGCGGACAAAAGGGGCGAATCCCCGTCGCTGTCCTGAAGGGAAAAAAATGTATGTCATCTTGTCTGGATTCGAATAGACTGGATTTGGATTGAACTGGATTTTTTAATCTCCCTCCTAAATATGAGGAGACTTTTTTTTATCGACCGGGGAGGACTGTGTGTGTGTGTGTGTGTGTGTGTGTGTGTGTGTGTGTGTGTGTGTGTGTGTGTGTGGTGTGTGTGTGTGTGTGTGTGTGTGTGTGTGTGTGTGTTTGTGAGTGAGTGAGAGAGAGGAGAGAGAGAGAGAGAGTGTGTGTGTGTGTGTGTGTGTGTGTGTGTGGTGCGTATGTGGAAGCGTGTGTGTGTGTGAGTGTGAGGGAGGGAGGGGAGAGAGAGAGAGAGAGAGAAGAGAAAGAGAGAGAGAGAGCCTGTTTGTCTATTTGTGACATAAATGTGTACACAAAATTGTCTCTGCTCTTTATAAATGTATCTTTATTGAATCAGGGTCGAATGCGAGGACTATTAACGAGTACCAATGTGTAATTTTGGAAGTCATGGAACCAATGTCAAGGTCACATGGGCAATTTGGAAAAAAGCCTAAAATCAGTTGTTTTTCAATGTGTGTGAACAATATTTTCTCAGTTTTTTTTCGGAATACTTAAAACTCTGCTTTCACTGTTCTGACAATCCGCCATTGTCCTCGCTACAGGTAAAGTTATATTTCATCTGGTGCTTCTTCGATGCCATAGTGACCATGGGGAGAATAAAAACCGGAAATTACTCCTCTTCTCACACTGGATGAAGAAGCATTGGAAGTTTCAGTCTTTTTCTCCTAATTTTTGTAGTTGGTGTTTGTTTGTGATCTACCATTCACACTTGACAAAGGCCAGTTGACAAAAATTTGCGCCTGTCTTGTCTGGTTGTATTAAATACGCGTTCTGATTCTATTTTCGTGTTTTTCTGGTTCTTGGTGATTGAATGCTTCGTTGTTCCAGCTTGCCTGTATGCCTGATCATCACAATGAATTGTTAAAGTATGGATACAGCGTTCACTGACGTTCGTAGTTCCGTTCCACGGTTGCAGTGACTGCTACATATAAAACATCTTCAGCAGGTGCAGCTTTCTTGTTCAGCGTGTCTGTCTCCTAGCTTCTTCTGGCTAAAGAACCGTTGGCGGCTGTATGCGGGCATTTATCCCATGTACTTTGCTGATTTGAAATCAAAACTGTCCATCTTGCAGATTTGAAATCAAAATTGTCCATCTTGCAGATTTGAAATCAAAACTGTCCATCTTGCAGATTTGAAATCAAAACTGTCCATCTTGCAGATTTGAAATCAAAACTGTCCATCTTGCAGATTTGAAATCAAAACTGTCCATCTTGCAGATTTGAAGTCAAATTGTAATCTTGCAGATCAGATTTGAAATCAAAACTGTCCATCTTGCAGATTTGAAGTCAAATTGTAATCTTGCAGATCAGATTTGAAATCAAAACTGTCCATCTTGCAGATTTGAAGTCAAATTGTAATCTTGCAGATCAGATTTGAAATCAAAACTGTCCATCTTGCAGATTTGAAATCAAATTGTAATCTTGCAGATCAGATTTGAAATCAAAACTGTCCATCTTGCAGATTTGAAGTCAAATTGTAATCTTGCAGATCAGATTTGAAATCAAGATTGTCCTTCTTTCAGATGGACTGCCTTGACAGGGCTAACAAGTTCCATCCACTAGCTCCATCCAGGCAGGTTTGATCTCAATTCTTTCTACAGGATTAGTGCAAACATTTTTACTCAAATCTTCTTTCCAAATATTGTAAATGGCACTCAGACCATCGCTGAAGGTATTATGAAGGGAAAGGGGGACAGGACAAATCTGATACGATTTTTAACAAGAAAAATACATGGACCACTTCCTGGGACGGATGCTCTATCCATTACACCATAGTCTCCTCCCCCCTCTCCCCCCACCCATCCATTATGCTACAATCTTTCCTGTGCCTATAATAATATTACATAAATCGTGAACAAACAGGGAAGTAACTAACCCTGGCATTAACGTCGACCCCCATCTGAAGAAGGACCTGCGTCACCTGCACCAGATTGCGAATGGCGGCCATGTGAAGCGGTCTCCTTTTGCCAACGGCTATGAGATTGTTGGGGTCGGCCCCCCTTTGCAATAGTAGCACTGCAGCCTCCTCTTGTTTGCTGCACAACAAAATACATACAATCCAGTGCAATACTTTATGCCATGCAATGTACCACAATGCAATAAACTACTATGCTATATATGCAATGCAGCACAATGCAATAAAGTACTATGTTATAATGCAAAACAATGAAACAATACAATGAAATGTAATACCACACGCTTACTTTACTTTTACCGCCTGTTTGTAGCGGGAGGTGTTGCAGGAAGATGAAGCTGATTGTCTGCAGCCAAGTGAGCGCCTGGTGTAGTGTTATGTTGTAGATGTGGAGTGTACCGCCACTCCATCCATCCATCACCGCCCTGCTCTTCCTTCGTTCTGACGCCACAGTATCTGGTGTTTGCTGTAAGCTCAAAAGCCTGGCTGGTTGATGGCACCCTGGTCAAGTGGCCAAACCAATTCACCCGCTGTTGTGTACTAGAATGGTTGACAAGCGCTGTTCCATTCATCCCTGCAATCTCTCCGTTTCTAACTATGTCTCTTCTGGTCTTGCCTGCTGCTCTTCTGATGCATCTAATCTTACAGGTTGTGATTTTTCTCTCAGGTGTTTTGTTTTATGGCCAGGTCTGGCACTGGTCAGTCTGCGTGGGTACAGAAATTGTATAAATAAGCCTGGCTTTTGTTTTCATAAGGATGCTTGGGTATTTTAGAAGGGATGAAAGTTGGTAGTTTATAGTATTTGCCTTTTTAACTTTTCGTCTCGGTTTTTTAGTCCAATTTCCGTCTTTTGTAGATAAGCTTTCCAAATACTTAAACTTTGTACTTTGAGGGAATTTTTGCCCTTTGATTCTGATGTCCAGTTTCTCAGATGTTCGTCCCACTTACATAGCTTCTGGCTGGTGCTTATGTTTGTCCCACAGTCTTCAACATGCGACTATCTGGAACTGCCTACACCAAAGGAAATAGGCTTTGATTGGCTGCTTCACTGCTTGCCGCCATCGTGATTTGTTCGTCTGATATTACCACTTTGTGTGCCATATGCAGGATAGCTCTATTAAAGTTGTTTCGTGGCGTATTGAAGGGTGCATATCAGTACGATTTAAGATAATCTTTTTCAAAAAATACCTTTTGCTTGAACCGTTGATGCCATCATACACGATTATTACATAAAGTCTGTTGAAATAAAGAAAACTGGAAGAGAGCCAATCAGAGCCTGGTGTAGGCAGCTCCAGACAGTCACATGTTAGTCTTCACAGCTGTTGTTAAACTTGTTCCTGTTCCTTGTCTTTTCTTCTGTAGACTGATATTCCCATGACTTGCATTCTGAGTTTTTGCATGAATTCTATTATCTCCGGTTCGTTGTCCTTCAGATTGCAGATATTCCAGGGGCCAGTCTTGCTTGATCTAACTCGTCCTTTCCCGTTTCCATCGAATTTTCCGTCAAGATCCGTCTGATTCCTTTTCTTTTTCATTTTCTGTAGCAGTATGTTTATTCGCCATTGGCTTGCTAGGCCCGTCGTAACTTGAAATCCAAAACAAGTGTGACTGCCGCGTTCAAGCAAACGGGAACCAGAAAAAAATAGAAAAGAAAACACGAACAAAGAATCAGAACGCGTATTTAATACAACCAGACAAGATAGGCGCAGATTATCGGTCAACTGGCCTTTGTCAAGCGTAAACGTAAGATCACAAACGAACAAACACCAAATACAAAAATTAGAGAAAAGGACTGAAACTTCCCTGCTGCTTTGTCCAGTGGGAAGAAAGGATCTTACGTTTATACTTGACAATGGCCAGCTGGCCGTAAATTTGTGCCTGTCTTGTCTGGTTGTATTAAATACGTGTTCTGATTCTTTTTCCGTGTTTCTTTCTGGTTCCTGTCGTAACTTGATCAAAGCCCTTTTACCTGGATAATACGTTTACACCTCTCACGACAAGGACGAGGGATCGGACTTTGGGAAACAAACGCAACTAAGCAAAACACGCTATCAGTTCTAACAACGATTTCTCGGTCTTCTTTCGAAGGATTTGAATCAATACAGTACGATACAACACCATACAATACAAAGAAACACACACATAAATGCACACAAATACACACATATACGTACTCATAAATGCGCGCACACACACATACACACACATACATACACACTCATACACATACATGAACATACACACCGTCTAATATCAGTTACAGTGAAAAGACGTTAAATCAAAGAACGAACGAACGATGTACATACACACACACATACACACACACGCACACGCACGCGCACGCACACGTGCACATGCACACACACACACACTGCAATACGCAGGTAAATAAAACGTGTCTGCAAAATGTAAAAACCTTTTCTCGATCATATTCGACAGATTTTTACGAGACGTAGAGCACTTATCTAAGCTAGTGCCTGATCTCTTACTGACCGAACTTACGCCTGATCTAATGATAAGTTCTAACACTCCGTTTAAACCTGCATGTCATACCTGACTATCTCTGACCTGACTTGAATGCAGTGAGTCATACTGGAAAGATCAGTGATTACACACTAGCTGAGATAAAACATAATACTAGTAATATAATAATACTAGTAGTGATTGTGAGGGTAATGGTGGTGGTGATGATGATGACGATGACGACGACGACGATGATGATGACGATAATGATGATGATGATGATCAATAACACAGAGCAAGTACAATATTTTTGAATTATTATTATTAATCAATATTTGGCCATAAAAATGTGCATCTACCGGGTTTGAAACACACATATAACGTTTCCACAATTATCTGGAAACACAATTACAAATCAAGTAACTGTAAAACATTAAAATATAACACAAAATGAAAAGAGAGGGATTACGTATAGCTAAGCAGAGGTGTTCACATTAAAAACAAAAAACAAACACAACGCACGGTTGGCCTGAAACATAACAATTAAAAGAAAAATATCTGCGTAGAGTTAAGCTACGGCGCCAGGATCGAAAGGAAACAATGACTGTGTATGGTTTCGTTGAGGCGCAGTGAAACGAAAACGAAAAAATGCATATTTAAGACTCGCTCGAAGCAACATGCTAAAAAGAAAAGTTAAAACGATAGTAGCAGTTCAACCAAACTATGGCCAGAAAGCTAGCAAGTATGGTTAAGGAGTGAAAGAGTTAGCAGAAATGATCATGTGGTATGCTAGAGGCGATATCGCTACATGTGTGTTCACCTGTCTGGTCCACTTGACCGCAGGAAGAGGTTAGTAAATCTTTTGGCCTAACACCATTTCCAATCAATGAGCTGGCAATGTGGTTAAGGAGTAAAAGAGTTAACAGAAATGATCATGTGATGCATATGGCAAAAGACAAAAAAAATTAATAGAAATCACAATATGGTGAATAGGTTGAGCGAACTGTTGAACGAAAAACTAGCACATGGTGGATAGGGTGAGGGAAATGTTGAATGGAAACCAGCATATGATGGATAGGGTGAGGGAAATGTTGAATGGAAACCAGCATATGATGGATAGGGTGAGGGAAATGTTGAATGGAAACCAGCATATGATGGATAGGGTGAGGGAAATGTTGAATGGAAACCAGCATATGGTGGATAGGGTGAGGGAAATGTTGAATGGAAACCTGCATATGATGGATAGGGTGAAGAAATGTTGAATGGAAACCAGCATATGGTGGATCATCATCATCATCATCATCATCAGCTGCCCTGCCGCATGGCGTTGGCGACCATGGACTTCCAACCATCTCTATCTCTCGTTGCACCCAGCATCTCCCCCACCCTCTTCATCCCCAGCCACTCTGCAAGTCCGTCCAGCATTCTCTCCCTGGGTCTACCCGGTGCTCTCTTTCCTTCCAGCTTTCCCGTTGTGACCAGGTGCTCCAAATCCCTCCTCCTCATAAAATGGCCTATAAATGTTGCTTGTCTTTTCCTAATCTTCCTTATCAGTGATCGACTTGTGTCTGCCTCCATCAAGACTGTCTCGTTTGTTTTCTTTGCTGTCCATGGTACTCTCAACATTCTTCTGAAAAACCACATCTCGGCTGCCTCAATCCTGCTCTAGCTTTGCTTGCTGACTGTCCACGCCTCGCATCCGTACAACAGCATTGGTTCTATATAACATACAAGGACTCTCTTTCTGATGTTAATTGATAGGCATTTGTTGGTAAGAATGCTTGTCATCTTCTTGAATGCTGTTTTGGCTTGGCCGATTCTGCCAGCTATTTCCGATGTGCATCTGCCGTCTGATGAAATGACCGTTCCCAGGTATTTGAACTTATTAACCTGTGTCAAGGTTGTGCCATTTGCTGTTATTTTGCATGAGGGGATTTCATGTTTTTTACTGATCACCATGACTTCAGTCTTCCTGCTGTTTAGTTCCAACCCCTTACCTTTGCTTTCTGTTTCTAGTATATTCACAAGGTTTTGTAGGTCCCTTTCATTTTCTGCAATTAGCACGGTGTCATCTGCGTACCGAATGTTGTTTATCATTTTCCCTCCAACCTTTAATCCAGGGTCTTCTTCTAGGTTTCTCATGATGTTTTCGCTATATAGTGAAAACAGATCTGGTGACAAAACACAACTCTGTCTGACTCCTCTTTTGATGTTTTGAAAAGAGCTTATATTGTTTTCTATTCTCATTGCAGCTGTTTGTTCCCAGTACATATTCCTGATTATTCGTAGATCTTTTCCATCGACATTGAGTCTCTCCAATTGCTTGATCAATTCTTCATGTCGTACCCGATCGAAAGCCTTGGTATAGTCAACAAAGCATAACTACAAATCCTTATTCATCTCAACTGACCTTTCTATGATAGTTCTTAGGATGTATATGGCATTAATAGTTCCTTTCCCCTCCACAAATCCACACTGTTCTTCTGCTATTTCTCTTTTGATTCTATTGCTTGTCCTCATCATGATTATTCTTAACAGGATTTTTGTTACATGACTCATCAAACTGATTGTGCGATGGAGTTCGCATTCTATAGCCCCTGTCTTCTTTGGAAGTGCAATGAAAATTGATTTTGACATATCTTTGGGGATTTTTCCAGTGTTATAAATTTCATTTAGGAGGACTGTTATTTTTTCTATGCCAAATTCCTCCAGGGCTTCAATCATCTCTGTAGTAATGTTGTCTGGTCCTGGGGCTTTTCCTGGTTTCATCTTTTTCAGTGCTGCTCTGACTTCATCTTTCATTATGGGTGGTCCTTCAAAGTTCTTTTTTATGATGTGTTCTTCGTTTCTGTCATCCTCAAAAAGGTCTTTAATGTATTCTCCCCATCTGTCTAATACCTTGTCTTTTTCCATGATAAGCGTGCCATCTTTTGATTTTAAGCAACCAGTTGATGTGCATGTATTTTTCCTGTGAACAATTTCTTCAATTCGTCTGTCCATACCCTCAGGATCCATTTTGTGTCGTTCTTCTATCTCTTTGCATTTTGTGTTCAGCCAAGCTTTCTTAGCTTCATTGCACCTATACCTGATTTCTTTGTTTATCTTCCTGTATATCTCCTCGTTTCTCTTTGCCTTCCTCCTTTTCTCCATCAGGCCCAAAATTTCATTAATCATCCAGTTCTTTTTTGCTTTTCTATTTGCTTTAGGGATTTCCTCACAAGCTTCATTTATAGAACTTCTCAACTTTGTCCATTGTTCCTCACTGTCACCAACGTCTTCCAGAGCACTGAATTTGTTTTGAACATGTACATTAAATTTTTGACGTGTCATTTCATCTGTCTTCAAGAGTCCAAGGTTTAGTTTGATGTTGCTTTTGGTCTGTTTCCTTTTCCTCAATTTCAGCCTAAACCTTCCCACTACTGGATTGTGGTCACTGTTGCAGTCTGCGCCTGGTAGTGTTTTTGCTGACAGTAAAGAATTTCTAAATCTTTTGTTGATCAGGATGTAGTCAATTTGATTTTTGGTATTATCTCCTGGACTCATCCAAGTCCATTTTCTTCTGTTAGGCTGCTCAAACCAGGTGTTTCCTACTATGAACTCATTCATCTGTGCCCATTCTACAAGCTTCCCCCCTCTTTCGTTTTGTGTACCAAGGCCATGAGGTCCAACTATATCCTCCACCCTATCCTGTCCCACTTTAGCATTAAAATCTCCCATTATGACTGTAACTTCCTGTGATTTACATTGGACCTTGGCCATCTCTAAAACTTCGTAGAAGTTGTCGATGTCTTCCTGAGTACTTGCGGATGTTGGTGCATACACCTGTATGATGTTGATATCAAAAGGTTTCCCTCTGAATTTGACAAGTAAAACTCTGTCGGACACTGCCCAGTATCCTTTAACTGCTTTTGATTTGTCTTTGTCCATTATGATGATATGGTGGATAGGGTGAGGGAAATGTTGAATGGAAACCAGCATATGGTGGATAGGGTGAGGGAAATGTTGAATGGAAACCAGCATATGATGGATAGGGTGAGGGAAATGTTGAATGGAAACCAGCATATGGCGGATAGGGTGAGGGAAATGTTGAATGGAAACCTGCATATGATGGATAGGGTGAGGGAAATGTTGAATGGAAACCAGCGTATGATGGATAGGGTGAGGGAAATGTTGAATGGAAACCAGCATATGGTGGATAGGGTGAAGAAATGTTGAATGGAAACTTGCATATGATGGATAGGGTGAGAGAAATGTTGAATGGAAACCAGCATATGGTGGATAGGGTGAGGGAAATGTTGAATGGAAACTTGCATATGATGGATAGGGTGAAGAAATGTTGAATGGAAACCAGCATATGATGGATAGAGTGAGGGAAATGTTGAATGGAAACCAGCATATGATGGATAGAGTGAGGGAAATGTTGAATGGAAACCAGCATATGATGGATAGGGTGAAGAAATGTTGAATGGAAACCAGCATATGATGGATAGGGTGAAGAAATGTTGAATGGAAACCAGCATATGATGGATAGAGTGAGGGAAATGTTGAATGGAAACCAGCATATGATGGATAGAGTGAGGGAAATGTTGAATGGAAACCAGCATATGATGGATAGAGTGAGGGAAATGTTGAATGGAAACCAGCATATGATGGATAGAGTGAGGGAAATGTTGAATGGAAACCAGCATATGATGGATAGAGTGAGGGAAATGTTGAATGGAAACCAGCATATGATGGATAGAGTGAGGGAAATGTTGAATGGAAACCAGCATATGATGGACAGGGTGAAGAAATGTTGAATGGAAACCAGCATATGATGGACAGGGTGAAGAAATGTTGAATGGAAACCAGAATGTGATGGATAGGGTGAAGAAATGTTGAATGGAAACCAGAATGTGATGGATAGGGTGAAGAAATGTTGAATGGAAACCAGAATGTGATGGATAGGGTGAAGAAATGTTGAATGGAAACCAGAATGTGATGGATAGGGTGAAGAAATATTAATTGAAAAATCAGCATATGATTGATAGGGTGAGGGAAAGAATAAATAGACATAAGTATAGTACGGATAGGGTGAGGGAAAGAATAAATAGACATAAGTATAGTACGGATAGGGTGAGGGAAAGAATAAATAGACATAAGTATAGTACGGATAGGGTGAGGGAAAGAATAAATAGACATAAGTATAGTACGGATAGGGTGAGGGAAAGAATAAATAGACATAAGTATAGTACGGATAGGGTGAGGGAAAGAATAAATAGACATAAGTATAGTACGGATAGGGTGAGGGAAAGAATAAATAGACATAAGTATAGTACGGATAGGGTGAGGGAAAGAATAAATAGACATAAGTATAGTACGGATAGGGTGAGGGAAAGAATAAATAGACATAAGTATAGTACGGATAGGGTGAGGGAAAGAATAAATAGACATAAGTATAGTACGGATAGGGTGAGGGAAAGAATAAACAGACATAAGTATAGTACGGATAGGGTGAGGGAAAGAATAAATAGACATAAGTATAGTACGGATAGGGTGAGGGAAAGAATAAATAGACATAAGTATAGTACGGATAGGGTGGAGGAAAGATTAAATGGAAATTAGCTTATGATGGACAGGATGAATGAATGAAAATATTTATCAACGAAGCTATCGAATATGGTAAGAATGAAAGGGTTAATGAAAATCCCCATAAGCCCGTCGTATACACATACACACATACTACCACCACCTAACCCTCACACACCTACCCCCCCCCCCCCCACACAC
>JAPXFY010000015.1:34111843-34139343 GCA_030674185.1 Monoplex corrugatus
TTTCTTTGTCGCTAGTGTTGCTGTTAACACCCCGTTGTCGCTCTTATTGCTGTTGTAGTTTTATTGCTCGATATGAGAACGACTACTTAAAAACCACAAAACTAAACCAACCAGCCAGCTCAACTCTGTCCAGACCAACATACCTCAACCATCCCGGGAGGAAAATCCACGCGTTTGTTCAGCAGCTTGACAAAATCTAGGTCAGAGCGCACGCGCACAGTGTCACCCACAGCATGTTCGTGCACGCGCATGAGCGCCTGCGGGTTGAACCTATAGGTCAGGGAGTTGAATTTGACGCTTACGACACCAGATGTCAGCCGTGTAACCGTCCCCGTCTTCCCCGGACACTGAGGAAAAAGAAATGGTGTGAAACTAAAAATGACTAAAAATGAGGAGGAGAGGGGGGGGGAGGACAGGATAAAAGAACAACACAACAACAATGCTAATAATGATGAGAGGGAGCAACTATGATGATAATAACCCTGCTTTTTCTCTTGTATGACTTCAGTCTACGACCTTTTATTTCATACCTATGTAAAATGTAGTCGTCGATAGTCATTTCTTTAACAACAACAACAACAACAACAACAATAATAATAATAATAATAATAATAATAATAATAATAATATAATAATAATAATAATAATAATAATAATGACGATGACGATGTTTAAAAGATTTCAAAATCTTGATGCATAAATCAAATCAAAACGCACACTATCGTCGTTCATGCAAGCATTCACTCGCAGTTACAAAATCAGCTTAAGGCCTCTTCGGTGTGTGTGTGTGTGTGTGTGTGTGTGTTTGTGTGCGCGCGCGTGCGCGTTAAGTGGGTGCATGGTGTGTGTGTGCACACGCATGCACATTTGCTTGCACCAGCATAAAACGAAGAGTCTAAATTTGCATGCTTTATAAGTGTTTGTTTCAGAAACAGACTTACATTAAATTACATATTGCTTTCACACGGTACGTGATCATCAACTCCCACTCTATAAAACACCACTTCTATGCTGATGACACCCAACTTCAAGACAGTGACTCACCTGACAATATACAGCGCCTCCTGACTCGCACCACTGAGTGTTACTCGGACATCAAAAATTGGATGACATACAACAAACTTCAGCTAAATGATGACAAGACAGAAGCTATCCTCACTGGCACCCGTCAGAAACTTTCTCAGCTGCCTCCTCTTTCTCTCCCATTATGTAACACATCAGTCCCAATTTCTGATTCAGCTAAAAACCTTGGTGTCTGCATTGACTCTACCCTCTCCATGAACAACTTTGTTTCTCAAACTGCCAGATCTTGCTACTATCACCTCCATCGTATAAGCCTGATCAGGAAGTATCTCTCTGTGGAAACAACTGCAAAACTCGTTCTCTCCTTCATAATGTCTCGCATTGACTATTGCAATTCACTCCTGTCCGGTCTTCCTGCCTCCACCACTCACATCCTACAGCGCATTCAAAACAATGCTGCACGCCTTGTACTCAAAAAGAAAAAAGCTGACCACATATCTCCTCTCCTGGCACAACTTCACTGGCTCCCTGTATCAAAGCGCATACAGTACAAACTAGACACCATGTGCTACAAAAGCCTCAATAACGCAGCCCCTGATTACCTGTCAAGCCTACTTGAGATCTATGTTCCCTCACGTACCCTCCGCTCTGCCTCCGATCCTCTGACTTTTCGCTTTCCACGCACTAAGCTCAGTACCTATGGTCCACGAGCCTTCTCTGTTTCTGTCCGCTCTCCTGGAACAAACTTCCTCTCTCAGTCCGTCAGCAACCTACTTTTGTCTCCTTCAAGTCCGCTCTCAAAACTCACCTTTTCTCCTCTGCATAAAATCCTGACCTCACTCAATCCCCTCTGCAGCCTGTCTCCATTCGGAGGGGAATCACATTGCAATATATAATTGTATATAATATGCTCTCTATAATTTTTCATTGTTTTTATTCTTTCTCCCCATTTATAGCCGTTAGTGTTGTGTGTGTGTGTGTGTGTGTGGTGTGTGTGTGTGTGTGTGTGTGTGTGTGTGAGTGTGTGTATGTGTGTGTGTGTGGGGTGCGTGTGTGTGCGTGCGTGCGTGCGTGTGTGTGCGTGTGTGCGTGTGTGTGTGTTTCAGCGCTTAGATTTGATTTTATCAAGATTTTGCGCTATATAAATTTTGTAATTATTATTATTTATTATTATTATCACATTGCCTGTTGATACACCAATATAGATCGTGCTAATCATCCAAAACAAATGAATTATTCTACAATTATGGTGAATGTCTGATGTCTTTACACACAAATAGACACAACTCAGTGGCTTAAATGGCACATCAAGAAGTATTACTGAACATTTTTTAGATAAGGCGCTCTTAAACTGCTTGTTGTGTTTGCATGGTGTCAACATTTGCATTCTCTAAATTTCAAGAATTTATTCCACGTTTCCTTTGTTGTAAACACTTCTATGTTAAAACAGACTTCAGCTTCATTTAAAAACTGGATCGTTATGACCCATAGTTAGGTCATAATGACTGATTCACTGCCTGAAATCGTCAACAATGATGTTTGTCACATATACCTACCTTTTCCTTGTTTTTCTAGTATTCCATCTTGAAATGAATGTTTGTTCATTTTTTGCCTAAAAAGGGGGATTATATAATGGCCTTACCACATTATTTATTGTTCCATGTTTACATAGATGTAAATACGACAAACTGTACAGATGTTCAAAGTGGTGCTTTTTAAAGGGCTGTGCCGTTTTAGTTTCTAAGCTGCGTGGAGATATGCACTAAGAAACGCGTGTGTTGGAAACGAACGTTTGTTTCGTTTTTATTAACTTAAGTATAAAAAGGGAGAACATAGAATGGCTTGATCACACTCACACACACTCTCTCTCTCCCCCCCCCTCTCTCTCTTTATTCTTTTCATATATTTTTATGTACTGTATAGTAGTTGGTGGTAGTAGAGTGGGGGAGAGGGGGACGGGTCTCGATCCCGCACGTGTATATATCTGTGTAATACAAAGCGCTCTCTCTCTCTCTCTCCTCTCTCTCTCTCTCTCTCTCTCTCTCTCTCCTCTCTCTCTCTCTCTCTCTCTCTCTCTCTCCGGCTCGTCCTGTATATAAAATTGATGGAATAAACTACCGATTACCTGAAACATTCCCTTAGTCGTACCCCCAAAGTCCAGCTGTAGTTCTACCAATCTTTCCTCCGTCACTTTGATCACCACTCGATCCCCCTCCCTCAGTTCTGTGTTGTCGTCTGCTGTCTGGGCCATGCTCGTCGGAGCTGTCTTTCTTTGTCCTTGGTCGGTCCCAACTTTGGACGTGGCGTTTCGAAGGTTGGCTCCATTTGGTGGGTTTGTTTCTGGTTGGGATGAGTCAGCTTTTGTGTCAAAATATGGTGTCGTTTTAATTGTTTCTGCGGACTGTGATTTCTGCCGGCTGATGTTTCGGGTAGCCGTTGACTGAACACCGGTATCTGGAGTATGTTTCAGATCCCCGTCGGATACAGACAGGTGTCTCTGCATCGTGTGGGTTCCTGGCTTTGTTGTTGTCAGTTCTTGTATCTGCGTCTGATCAGCGGCTGCTTCTTTTTTACCGTGTCCTGAAACAGCTGAAAACGCTTCTCTTCCACACGAATTATCAGCATGGCTTGGTGTGATGGATGGCTTTTGATCTCTCCAGACGGCAGTGTTTCCAAATATGGCAGATAAGTTGTCTGTCCGTATAAAGGACTTGACGTTTTCAAAGGCCGACCCGTCAGGTTTCTTTTCCTTCGGCTGGTTTTGGGTGATCAACGCTGTAGCTGTTTCCGGTGTGGTAAGTGTTATCGGTGCGGTATTGGGCTTGTTCAGCTTTCTGTCATGGACGGTGGTGGTTGATGCCACGCCTTGTGTACTGATGAGGTTATCTCTTCGGCTCGGGTACTGCGCTCTAGGTTCTGGACCCGTCGCATGGGTGGCAGTACTCGCATCATCCTTCTGAACGTCTTTCTTTGCCTCGGTCTCATCATGCTCAAATTCTTTCTTTACTTCGATCCAGGAGGCGGTCGTTTTCGGTATGGCACCATACTTGTTTTGATTTCTGCCCTGATCGCAAACTTTCCCTTCTGGTATTAGCGTAGTTGAACGTTCATCTGGTGTGACTGTGCTGCTCGAAAAGGGATCAGTTGTGTGTGTCCATTTCTCTGTTGCTTCTCTGTGGCCGTGCTGAACGGGACCAGTAGTTTCTGCCTGTGCCAAAGGTGTATTCACTTTCTGCCCTTCAAAAATGGCAGTGTGTTTTTCTGATATCAGCTGTGAGGCGTTCTTCCTTTCTTCTGGTGTCCTTGTCACTTCGGGACTGTCGTGGCTCCTGACATTAAACTGAGTCGGATTAAGGCTAACCTCATTCCCAAACAAGCTATCTCGCGTTTTGCTTCTTCCAAGTTCTCGTGACATGACTTGTGAACTATGACCGCCATCTGTTTTCTTGAAACCAATTCGTGACCTGTTCTCTCTTCTGTCTTCTGTAAGACTGTCTGCGAGGCCAGACTCTCTTTCCTCGTTCATCGACAACCAAGGATTGAACCTTGGATCTCCACTGCTGGCAGGGGGGTCGGCAGCCGGCATGTTGGGGTTGGTCAGATTTAAAGGTCCCCCGGGACCCATCACCATCCAGTCTCCCATTCCTCCAGCAGGCATGCTGGGCAGGTTAGGCAGACGAAAGCCCTCATCTTCACTGTCCAAAGGCTCGGAGGCATAACCAGATGGATCAACAGTCGTTGTTGAATTCATCATGAGACTTCTGTTGTCTTTGGCTGATTCATCATGGCACGACTTTTCATCAGCAAAATATTCCGAGAGTTCTTCTGGCAGAAGTTTCGCATCGGCTGTATCGTTCGGAATATCTCTTCCAGTCGCAGATGTATCAGATACTGCAGAGCAAGATTCTGTCGGAAACTGTCGGCACACTGCAACTCTAAGCAAATTTCCATCTGATGTTGAACCCTCTTCATGAGTATCCCCCAGGAAACTGGACATCACAGACGTTGCTTTTTCTGACTGAGGGATAAATGAAGACGCTTTATCTGCTGACAGTGCGGAGACACTCGAAAAAGACTCCTTCTGTCCAGAACTCTGACTAGAACTGGTACGTGCTGGCTGACATGCATCTGATGATCCTGCCACTGATGCAGGAGATGCTATCTCCGACGGTGCAGCTGTTTGTGGCTTTCGTTCCGTTCTGCTGTTGTCGTCGTCAGACGGATAAAAAGTGCTAGTGGACAGGCTTGATACCTCGTCTAGTTCTAGGTCTGCTGCAGGCTGCAGTTCACCATCACGACCTCGTGTCACGGGGTGAACTGTAGTGGACTGACTGCACCGTTCCTGGTACTGCCTTGAAGCAGTGAGATCTCTAGGCGACACTTTAAAACTTGAGGATTCTTGGTGATTCAACGGATTGGTTGCACTCTGCCTCGGCTGGGAAGGACGGCTGACCGTTTCTTGCTCGCGAGCATGTATGGACCGATTGTTTAAACTCTGCCTTGGCTGGGAAGGGTCGCAGAATAATTCCTGCTCCTGAGGAAGCTTCGAGGCAGCCTCGCGGGTTGCAGGGACCGCCCTGGCCTGAGTGCCGGGTGCCGCGGGCGTGTCTGGGTCATCCCTATTGGGCGAACATGACCTGGGTTGAGAGGACGTCCTAGTTCTCTCTGGGTCTCTCTCTGAATCTTGTTGCCTGGGTACTGGGGGGCTTCCTGCAAAACACCGTTATGTGTTTATCTGTATGTGTTTTTGTGGCATACTTCGATACATACGCAAGTTCTACATATTCATGCACACGCACACACACGCACGCGCGCACCCCATCCCCACCCCCATATATATATATATATATATATATATATATATATATATATATATATATGTGTGTGTGTGTGTGTGTGTGTGTGTGTGTGTAGGTGCGTGCGTGCGTGTGTGTGTGTGTGTTTGTGTGTGTGTGTGGTGTTACTGTTACTGTAACTGTTATTTTTGTTTAAAGCCCAGCCGACTGCGCAGAGCCACATCAGGGCGATACCCATTTCAAAACATACACAATACTTCAACCGGAAAAAAAAGGAAAGGAAAAGAAAATTAAGTATACATATCAATGCATTCGCGCACGTAATCAAAGAGATACCCCTGGTGTTGACCACTCCGTCCAGTTTATCGCACATGGGGATTTAAAAAAATAACCCTGAATACATATATGTATAGATGTATGTGTAATGTATGTATGTATGTATGCATGTATGTATGTATGTATGTATGTATGTATGTATGTATGTATGTATGTATGTATGTGTGTATGTATGTATGTATGTATGTATGTATGTATGCATGCATGTATGTATGTATGTATATACTCTCCCTCGCTCTCTCTGTACCATACTGAATAAAAACAGAATAAACAGACTCTCTACCAGTCACTTCACATGCCATGGGCATGATAGCCAAGTGGTTAGGATGTCAAACTTTCAGCCTGAAGATCTGAGTTCGATCCTGCCCGCTTAGCGGCTGGTGAATACATGGCGGAAAATGATTCGTCCAGTTGAAAATATGTGTAGACCTGCTCGTACCCAAACCCACTTTGTATACGCACACAGGACAAGGTCAAGAGCCTGTAAGCAATGTCAGTGTTAGGTGGCTTCTAGGAACATGGAAACACCCAGCATGCACACCCACCAAACTTGGTATACACACACTGTGCGATAGCATAACGCATGCACGATGTAGGCCCAAGAATACGCACACACGTATATGAGAAAACATTGCTCGGAACGAAAAACAAAATATCACAGATGTACATAACAAAATCAAAACCAAAACTAGCAGTGGTTTGCGGATGGATGAGTGGGTGGGGAGTGGGGGCTATCCTTGGAAGGACATAGTGGCGGTCTGTTTACCAGAGATACCTCACTCAGTCTTTACTCAGTCTTGCTCAGTGATTGAGCGATTGTTGTCGTCAGCATAGGCTTTGTTGGCAGTGTCCTGCATATTTTGGATCAGGACAGGCATTGCTGAACTCTGCCTAGGTGACCCGCCAACAGCGCAGAACCGCCTCTGGTGTGTGGACATACATCAGCTTGACATCACTAGCTCTTTCCTGGCGCTGGAATTTCGACTGAATAAACTTGTGTTTTGGCAGTATGCTGTGGAGCCCGAATACATGGCTCGATGCCGCTGAAGCAGAACACACAGTGGGACAGCACAAAAGAATGGGAGTAAAACACAGACAAATAAATGCACAGAACAAAGATCCCAACCCACCTCCGAATTCTTTGCCAGTCAGTTCACAGATGCACACTGGGCAGAATTGCACGTCATCCGCGCAAGTGCGACACACACAGCGATGACCACAAGGCTTGAGAGTGACGTCACTTTGCCTCTGACATAAGCTGCAGGGCATGCTGACGTTTTTCGGTGATGTCATGAACGTGGACTGCACGAGCCCGCTAGTTTGAATTGCCGGCTTAAAGTGTTGTCCTCCTCCTCTTCTCGATGCTTTGCGTCGCACAAGCTCTGGACTTGAAAGAAAATAGAAGACACAGGATCACTTTACTCTTTATTCTACCTCCGTACACAGAGAGAGACAGAAACAGAGAGAAACAGAGACAGACAGACAGAGACACAGAAAGCGTCAAACTTCAAAACACTTTATAATAGCTGGACTTGTCTTACAGTTAGTCCTTGCTTCTCTACATCTATAATACAAGCATTTTAAAGAAAAGAAAAAGGATCACAGAAAAAGAACAAAGTAAAGTAAGCATTAGAAAACAAACTATGGAAAGGAAGAAATGTTACCATTACCGCTATGATGAAATCAGATGAACCATGACACTTGCAATGTTAATGAAATTATAAAAATGAAATACAACAAAATATTGATATCTATGTAATTGATCGAGTGCTTTAAGAAAGTGTGAGATACAAAGGCAGACATACGTAAATGAAATACATGTCAACCCTTAACAATAATAAGAACAATAATAACAACAACAACAACAGTGATAATAATAATCAAAACCCTACAAATATAGTAGCAGTAGCGATAATATATAGCTCATATTCTTTAATCATAAGAATTACATTGAAAATAATAATAACATAAAAAGCATACCTTACAGACACAGAATCAAAGGAAAGGAAGAAATAAAAGAAGCATTAAAAACAAACATCTCCACTCTAGTGCTATAATGAAAACAGGCGAATCCTTTCCCAGCACCACTCTCATAAATCTTTAACATAAAAAAACAAACAAGGCAAACAAGTAAGTTAATCAGAAATGGAGAAATACCATCAAATTTGATGGGTAGGAAAGGGATTGTGCGTATGTCAGAGAGAGAGAGAGAGAGAGAGAGAGAGAGAGAGAGAGAGAGAGAGAGAGAGAGAGAGAGAGAGAGAGAGAGAGAGAGAGAGAGCTTTCCTACCACAAATCTCATAAATTAAGACACGCATATAAAACACAAGATGAACAACATAAATCACTGTTAAGATAAACAACAAGGTAAATAATTAAGTAAACCATACATGGACAAATCAGTTCAGCAGGAAGTGAGTAAAAAAAAACAGAAAAATTTTGTGTTTTAATGTAAACAGACAGTAGCTTAAAACTGTGATAATGGTGAGCCGTGTGTAGTTATGAGGCTGACTAAAGGTTACTGCAGCACAGCGTGTCTACAACTAGAATAGCGTTTTTAGTTAGAATAAATATGTACATTATTTCATAGAAGTAAAGCTTTAGCTTAAAGCTGCTCAGTGATGTGCATGACTTGATGTTGATGGGCAATGTATTCAGAAATACAAAAGCCTGCCAAAAAGATGCTTCCTTTCAGTGTGCATAATCTTGATCAACGAAGCTAAAAGTTGTTTATTCAGCTTGTGCAGTATAAAGTCATAGGGTAAATAGTTCTGTTGGGGGTATGAGAATAAGACAGATGGAGGGGGAAGGGAGAAATAGGATCATATTCTTATTCACGAAGGCAATCGAGAGAGAGAGAGAGAGAGAAGAGAGAGAGAGAGAGAGAGAGAGAGAGAGAGAGAGAGAGAGAGAGGAGAGAGAGACTTTTTTTTTAACAAGTAGGCTCATATAATAACCATAAGTATACAATCAACTGGGCGCGCGCTGTGTGTGTGTGTGTGTGTGTGTGTGGAGTGGGGGGTGGGGGGTGGGGGTGTGGTTGCGCGCGCTGGGATCGTGCGTGCGTAGAGCTAAGTTCGGGATGAGAAGCTATATTAATGTGCTTGATCTCATACAATCACACACACACCACACACACACACACACACACAACCACCAACACAAAACCACACACACACACACACACACACACACACACACACACACACACAACACATATATATATATATATATATATATATATATATATATATACATGTATATATATATATACTATATACCTATATTATATATACATATGTATGTAGTATGTATGTATGTATGTATGCAGCAGCGGAATTTTGCAATGGGGGGTATACGATTGTAATGATGATGTGATGATGATGATGATGATGATGATGATGATGATAAAAGATGTTAAGGCTTTGACGGCGCTGATGTTGATGACGATCCCGTTGACTCAACATCACCATCATCGTCATCATCATCAAGATCATCGTTGCACATGATACTTACTTTTGCTCAATAAACTGCCTCACGTGCAACTGAACTTCATTGTGACCGAACGTGGTGGGTGGTCTCCCACTGTTGTTTTCTGCGTCCACGAAAGCGCCGTGGATTATGAGAAGACAGGAGAGCTGAATGCGTGTCTGTACGTCCCGTTCTCGTTTTTCAAGCTGCATGTCCGGAACAACAAGTTCATTTGTTCGTTTACCTTTATGTATTCATTCTTTTATTTATTTATCTATTATGACCCTATACTACAAAATGAATCTCTAGACATTCAAGCATTTCGAGATTAAAACATTGTTTTAAATGTGTATAACAAGCACATTATTTCTTCTTCGCTTTTCAATCCTGAGACTGGGTTTAAACAGGATGAACTGAACCAGCGACATGTACTAAAATAAAATCTGAATCAAAGTGACTGCCAGCGTTCAAAACACACACACACACACACACACACACACACACACACACACACACACACACACACACACACACACACACACACACACACACAAACAAACACACACAACACACACAAAACACACACACACACACACACACACACACACACACACACACACACACACACACACACACACACGAACCCAGAAAAACACAAGTATAGAAGTAGAACGCCTATTCAATATAACAAAACAAGACAGGCGTTAATTTTTGGCGACTGCTTTTGTCAAGTATATACAAAAGATAACAAATAATAAATGTCCATCACAGCACTAATGTAGTTTACTGTTTTATTTTTATTTTATTTATGTGTGTGTGTGTGTGTGTGTGTGTGTGTGTGTGTGTGTGTTGTGTGTGTGTGTGTGTGTGTGTGTGTGTGTGTGTGTGTGTGTGTGTGTGTGTGTGTGTGTGTGTGTGTGTGTGTGTGGTGTGTGTGTGTGTGTGTGTGTGTGTGTGTTGCGCATTTATTCTTTGTTGTCCTTCGCGTACTTCTGAGAAAGGCCAGTTGGCCCAAAAGTTACGCCCGTTCTGTGCGTTCTAATTCAAGTTTGTTTGTTTGTTTGTTTGTTTTTTAAGGGGACGGGGGCGGGAGTTGTGTGTTTTTCGTTTTTCTATTACGGATATATACCCTTTAAGTTGGTACTCTCTCTATTCTCTTTTCCGAGAAAACATACATAACCAGGTCTAAAGCCAAGGTGTACCAGTTGTAAATTTAATCCTTGTTTTTTTTTAAACAATTGTGCTTTGGATGTCTGAAAGTGATTGGTCACGGTAGAATCATAGAATCAAGGGGGCGATTATTCAGTGTGTCTGTACCACTGTGCTACCACTGTCGTCAGCCAAGGGGGTGGGGTGGGTGGGGTTCCTAGCAGGCTGTGTCCTGCGTGTGCTGGATTAGGACAGGCACACCTAAACTCCACAGACTGGGAAAGGTACTTTCAGCATGGTAGTGGGGCGACAAGAACACCGACCTCATGACAACAATCTTTCAAGGAAAAACTGGCAAAAAGGAAAAAAGACAGACCTCCAATCTCATACACCGAAACATAACCAACATCAGTGGCCTAATATTCAAGATATTGTCAACAGAAGTCAAGACAGAGCGGCCTGGAGGGAGATAATGGTGTTCAGATGTGCAGAGGCCAACACAGAACCCGGTGACGCCGACAGTTGAGGTGAGGTGAGTGGGGGCATCATTCCAAACCCAGCAGGCCGCACTATCCGGACCAACTGCTGACGGTTACTGTCCAGGCAGAGCGGAGGCGGCCCCTGGCAATGTTATACCTTATTTACACCCTATGTGTCCTACGACACAGCCATCGGGCGGATGAGGGCCGCCCTTAAAAGCGCTATGGCCCCTGCGCTCTCAGGGTAGATCTTTTAGCTACGTGCTAAGCGTGATGTAATCCCTACAGAATATCTAAAGGGCTGAAGTCAGACGTAACGGGCCTGCATGCGCCTTCTAACAAACTATGGTACTATGCAGGGAAAACAGCCAATAAGACCGCGAACGAGAAGAAGAGGAGCTTCCCTGAATATACCCTGCAACAGTGTAGTGTCTTCTCTGGTAGATGAACCAGCGGCAGGCTGATATCGCTAACTCCTAACGATTCCGTAAGGGAGAAGAATGGCAGAATGGTTCAGACATTCGCCTGCCAATAACTAAACTCGAGGACTCCAGGGTTCGCTCCCCGTACAGGCCTCGACTTTTCTCCTCAGTTTGACCGGAAAGTCGAACTGAATGTCTAGTCCTTCGGAAGGGGACGAAAGACGAGTTGGACCCGTGTGCCTTCTGGTTGCGCACGCTAAAGATCCCACGGCAGTTGAAAATCGTGAAGAGCATGGCATTGCCCGGCTGCCTTGGTATAAAACATTGGAGAGATAGGTTGATTTCCAAGATCCCACCCTTGAAGACCAATTAGCCTTCTTACCTTTCTGAAGTCTTGGTAAGAAAAAAAAAGTAAAGTGACTATGAATATGAATTTGAATCTAGGGAGAAGGGATGGGCGCCGCCCTCATGGTGCTGGCCCCGGAAAAAGTTGAGGTCTCTGCCACCTCAATCCCTTACGACCCCAGAGTTACGGAACTATCTAGGTAAGACCTCAGGACCTGGCCAGCTCGTGGATTTATGTGCAGGATTAAAATCTGTGCCGTGATCATTCTGGATCTTCTCCATCACATGGCACCTGTGACATTAGTGCATATGGAATTCTTTCCGAGCGCGGAGACGTCATCTTGAGAAACTGAAACTGAAACTGAAACTAAGGATTTCCTGGTAGTGAGACTTGGACTTAACCGAACTTGGTTCAAAGATGTGTTGAAGAGCAGAATGAACGGCATGGGATCAGTGTCAAGACAGTGGCGCGGAAGATAGGGCATCACAACATGACAAAAACACAACGTTCAGAAATACATAACTGACAACTGAGCCTCCTCCCCCTCCACAACGTTCTCTTCAGCTGATCTGGTTGCTTGGTGGATGACTCCCCAAGTTTTTGTTTGGCTATATTACGAACATTTCAAGATTGCTTCTTCTTCTTCTTCTTCTCCTCCTCCTCCTCTCTCTCTCTCTCTCTCTCCCTCTCTCTCTCTCATACAATCGTTTGTCTAGCTATCATTATCGTCATTATTAATATTATTTTAATCTGTCCTTTCCTTTTTCTTTTCCAGTTTCATTTTTCAAGGGGAGATCAGTTCACATTGACACTAAGGAATGTTGAGTGCACACAGGCGCTTAAGTGAAGAAAATACGCAAGCACCTGAAAATATACTCATGAACGGACTGGTGAGGCAGAAACAGAGGCAATAGAAAGAACAGCAAAACTCTGAAACGAAGAGAGCTGATGGATGAAAATGTCTACCACAGAATTTCCAAAAGATGGGGATAGCATTTACATAGGAAAGGCCCCCTGCACCTACACAGAGGGTTTTTCTTCAAGTATTTACATTGGGAGTGTCCCTGGCACCTTCATGGCAACATTTTCCTGTGACATTTACACTGGAAGAACCACCAGCATTTTCATGGCAACATTTTCCTGTGACATTTACACTGGAATACTGGCACCTTCATGGGAGCATTTCCCTGGGAACATTTTCCTGTGACATTTACACTGGAAGAGCCCCCGGCATCTTCATGGCAACATTTTCCTGTGACATTTACACTGGAAGAGCCCTGTACCTTCATGGGAGCATTTCCCTGGGAACATTTTCCTGTGATATTTACACTGGAAGAACCCCCGGCATCTTCATGGGAACACTTTCCTGTTACATTTACACTGGAAGAGCCCTTTGCACCTCCATGGGAACATTTCTCCCGGAAACATTTTCCTGTGTGACATTTACACTGGAAGAGCCCCTGGCACCTTCATGGGAACATTTTTCCTGTGACATTTACACTGGAAGAACCCCTGGCACCTTCATGTCAACATTTTTCCGAAACATTTTCCTGTGACATTTACACTGAGAGCCTGGCACCGTCATGGAACATTTTCCTGTGACATTTACACTGGAAGAACCCCGGCATCTTCATGGGAACATTTTCCTGTGACATTTACACTGGAAGAACCCCCGGCATCTTCATGGGAACATTTTCCTGTGACATTTTACACTGGAAGAGCCCTGGCACCGTCATGGGAACATTTCCCCGGGAACATTTTCTATGACATTTAAACTGAAAGAGCTTCTGGTACCTTCATGGCAACATTTTCCTGTGACATTTACACTTGAAGAGTCCCTAGCACCTTCATGGGAACATTTCCCTGTTACATTTACACTGGAAGAGCCCCTGGCACCGTCATGGGAACATTTCCCTGTTACATTTACACTGGAAGAGCCCTGGCACCGTCATGGACATTCCGGGAACATTTTCCTATACTTTACTGAAAGAGTTTCTGGTATCATGGCAACATTTTCCTGTGACATTTACACTTGAAGAGTCCCTAGCACCTTCATGGGAACATTTCCCTGGGAACATTTTCCCGTGACATTTACACTTAAAGAGTCCCTAGCACCTTCATGGGAATTCCTGGGACATTTTCCTGTGACATTTACACTGAAGAGTCCCTAGCACTTCAATGGGAACATTTTTCCTTGTAGCATTTACATGGAAGAACTCTGGTCTCAACGGCGATTTTTCTTATCGTGATTGTGTTAGAGTGATGTCTAACTAAGTAAAGCATCCGCATGGGAAGTGACAAAATTCAGCCGTCTGAGGTTCCAGTCCCGGCTGGGCAAGAAGTATTCTCCCGCTTCCATTAGACAGACTTTGAGTGACGGTTTGGGTGCTAGCCTTTCGGATGAGACGATAAACAGATTCCGAGTACGGTAGGTAGTGAGTGGGCATAAAAGAAACGTTGTCCTTGGCAAACTTCCATGGAAAATTCACCCTGTTAGGATAAAGAAAACTACACACACTTAGAAAGAAAGACAGGAAATGGACAGAATTAGTGGTGATATGCTTTCCCCAAGAAAGGCAACTTGTATTTCACGAAGAGAAAAACTCTGTTGAAACAGAACGAAAGCAAACAAAGTTCATTCCAATCCGATCCAGTTACTGGCAAAACTGGAGTGTTAGGGCCTTCCTATTTTCGGCCTACTTAAAACTGTCGCAATATCTTCATTCTGAATCACTACAGCAATCCACACATAGTTCGAAATTAGAATTGATCAATACTATCAGATTTCTTCGTTAGATTGCACCAAATTTATACTTGTTTTGCTTTGGGCAGATGATCTGGCACATGTTAAACACTGAGTGTGAAACAGCTTCAAATGTAAGGATTACTGAGGATAGCATTCTTTTTAGCACTGAAGAAAACGTACACACTGACGGTGTGTTTCACTTTATCATACCTTTTCCTCAGCATCATTTGTACACATGTGAGATAAAACATTATCAGCCAAATATGAATGCTTTTAAAAGGCAACTACACTCAAGGTTCCTAGTAGAAGAATATAACCCAAACATGTATCTTGATCTTATGCAGTTTTCTGCAAGGTGACGCTATTATAAACTTATGTTTCTTGAGAAATGACCGTGGGTTGTATGGTTTTCTTCGTTTTTGTTTTTTGTTTTTTTGTTTTGTTTTTGTTTTTGTTTGTTTGTTTTGTTTTTGTTTTTGTTTATTTGTTTGTTTTGATGTTTCCCAGCAACGTATGCATGGGAGCTGGTGGTTGACGTCACAAAATCACAGACGTCACAGAGCTGCAAGCAGCAATTCCAGTTATTGACAACAAAAGACGGAGAACGATGAAGTGATCGGACATTTCACAATGCTTTGTTCACTCTGATGAACGTGTGACGTGTAAACAGCAGTGTCGATGGCAGAACTATAGCTGTCAGGATGGAAAAAAAACAGTCTTCGTATGAACAACCATGGTCACGACTGTTGTCAAAATGAAGAGATTTGAAAGACATCGTGGAGGAGGTGAACAAAATGCACATGGTGTGCACAGACCTTTGTATCACATGAAACGTAATTTTGCTTCATGCCTCGATGGGATACTATGTATAAAAATTATCATACTGCGCTAGAAATGTGGCAGAAGCTTATTTGTTAATTTTTTACTTATTTTTCATTTATACATTCATTCATATCTTTTGCTTGTTTATTTTCATCTTCATTTATTTATTTTTTCATACCTTTAGCTGCTTAAGAAATAAGAGGGAAGCAGGGATAATTTTTATAATATCCACCAAAGGACATAACTCTTGAGAGTCACGTAGGAATTATCTCCCATGTTGTGAAATTTATCAAATCTAACATAGCTTGCGCTACCCATTCAGTTAGCATAGAAGCAGATACAAAGCACAAAAACCGTAAGCTCAGAATACTCCTTTGTTTGCTTATTCATTTTCATTTTATATTATGTTTATGGCGACTACAATGCAGCGTGTAACAAGATTAGGTAATACACCATGAAACTTGTTCTGGTGTATAATTATATTCTACATGTTACACACTGAGCTGTATAATTATATTTTACATGTTACACACTGAGCTGTATAATTATATTCTACATGTTACACACTGAGCTGTATAATTATATTCTACATGTTACACACTGAGCTCTTTTCATCTTGATACAGACATAAACTTTCTTTGCACGGTATAAAATGTCGTAAGTTGAGGGACCCTACAGTCCTATTTGGCCCAACCATTTGACACTGACCGAGTCAATGTTGCCGTCGTTGCCTCCCATGGCCAGATGCAAAGGGGTGTTTCCGTTGTGCTCCTGTACGTTCACGTTGGCCCCTGTACAGTCATAACCAGAGGTAAGTTGTAAACAATCATCGTCGTCGTCGTCGTCGTCGTCGACATCATCATCATCATCATCATCATCATCATCATTATCATCATTATCGTGATCACCACAATACCAATAATAGAAGGTAGCCAAGCCATTCTGATAATTCCATTTTTGAAAATGGAGACGGGAAAAAAAGGAATTCTACTTGTAACTGTAGCGAAGTGGTTAGCGCAGTGGATTGATAACTGAGAAGCTGGAGATTCGAACCTCTGTAAGTTCATATCGGGGGAGGGGAGGGGGGGTCTTCAGCTTCAACCAGCTCTCTTTCAGAGTTGAATGGGATCATTAGGAAGATTGAAATCACACCTTTCTGTCCAACATTGCAGATGTGTGTAGCTCTCAGTCCTGGCTGATGCCAGAACAGGAAGTGTGGAATAATATAGCCCTGTCACACAGTCTCAACCCGAAATGGAATTCTATGTATCATCTCTATCATCCTCACTTTCATGGAACAGTTTAGCATTGCAAAACTAAAACTGTCCAGATTCCGCCAAAGTGGTCCTTCATGCCATGCTCTTATGGTGACCTAAGTTTTGGTGGGTTTAGATGTGTGTAGGACACATGTAATGAGCGGTGTGTTAGATGTGTATTAATGAGTGTGGTTAGTAGTGTAGACACTGTAATGAGCGTGGTTGATGTGGGAATTAAGAGCGTTGGTTACTGTAGGACAACTGTAATGAGCGGTGGTTTATGTGTAGGAAATGTAATAGATGTGGTTAGATTGTGTAGGACAACTGTAATGAGCGGTGTGGGTTTAGATGTGTGTAGGACACTGTAATGAGCGGTGTGGGTTTAGATGTGTGTAGGACACTGTAATGAGCGGTGTGTGGTTTAGATGTGTGTAGGACAACTGTAATGAGCGGTGTGGGTTTAGATGTGTGTAGGACACATGTAATGAGCGGTGTGGGTTTAGATGTGTGTAGGACAACTGTAATGAGCGGTGTGGGTTTAGATGTGTGTAGGACAACTGTAATGAGCGGTGTGGGTTTAGATGTGTGTAGGACACATGTAATGAGCGGTGTGGGTTTTGAGTTGTAGAAGATGTATGATGTGGTAGGTAACAACTGTAATGAGCGGTGTGGGTTTAGATGTGTGTAGGACACTGTAATGAGCGGTGTGGGTTTAGATGTGTGTAGGACAACTGTAATGAGCGGTGTGGGTTTAGATGTGTGTAGGACACTGTAATGAGCGGTGTGGGTTTAGATGTGTGTAGGACAACTGTAATGAGCGGTGTGGGTTTAGATGTGTGTAGGACACTGTAATGAGCGGTGTGGGTTTAGATGTGTGTAGGACACTGTAATGAGCGGTGTGGGTTTAGATGTGTGTAGGCACGTAACTGTGGTAATTGTTAGACAGCTGTATGCGTGTGGGTTTAGATGTGTGTAGGACAACTGTAATGAGCGGTGTGGGTTTAGATGTGTGTAGGACACATGTAATGAGCGGTGTGGGTTTAGATGTGTGTAGGACAACTGTAATGAGCGGTGTGGGTTTAGATGTGTGTAGGACACTGTAATGAGCGGTGTGGGTTTAGATGTGTGTAGGACACTGTAATGAGCGGTGTGGGTTTAGATGTGTGTAGGACACTGTAATGAGCGGTGTGGGTTTAGATGTGTGTAGGACACATGTAATGAGCGGTGTGGGTTTAGATGTGTGTAGGACACTGTAATGAGCGGTGTGGGTTTAGATGTGTGTAGGACACATGTAATGAGCGGTGTGGGTTTAGATGTGTGTAGGACAACTGTAATGAGCGGTGTGGGTTTAGATGTGTGTAGGACACTGTAATGAGCGGTGTGGGTTTAGATGTGTGTAGGACACTGTAATGAGCGGTGTGGGTTTAGATGTGTGTAGGACAGCTGTAATGAGCGGTGTGGTTTAGATGTGTGTAGGACACATGTAATGAGCGGTGTGGGTTTAGATGTTGTGTAGGACACATGTAATGAGCGGTGTGGGTTTAGATGTGTGTAGGACACATGTAATGAGCGGTGTGGGTTTAGATGTGTGTAGGACACTGTAATGAGCGGTGTGGGTTTAGATGTGTGTAGGACAGCTGTAATGAGCGGTGTGGGTTTAGATGTGTGTAGGACACATGTAATGAGCGGTGTGGGTTTAGATGTGTGTAGACACTGTAATGAGCGGTGTGGGTTTAGATGTGTGTAGGACACATGTAATGAGCGGTGTGGGTTTAGATGTGTGTAGGACACATGTAATGAGCGGTGTGGGTTTAGATGTGTGTAGGACAGCTGTAATGAGCGGTGTGGGTTTAGATGTGTGTAGGACACTGTAATGAGCGGTGTGGGTTTAGATGTGTGTAGGACACTGTAATGAGCGGTGTGGGTTTAGATGTGTGTAGGACAACTGTAATGAGCGGTGTGGGTTTAGATGTGTGTAGACACTGTAATGAGCGGTGTGGGTTTAGATGTGTGTAGACAACTGTAATGAGCGGTGTGGGTTTAGAGTGTGTAGGACAACTGTAATGAGCGGTGTGGGTTTAGATGTGTGTAGGACACATGTAATGAGCGGTGTGGTTTAGTGTGTGTAGGACACTGTAATGAGCGGTGTGGGTTTAGATGTGTGTAGGACAGCTGTAATGAGCGGTGTGGGTTTAGATGTGTGTAGGACACTGTAATGAGCGGTGTGGGTTTAGATGTGTGTAGGACAACTGTAATGAGCGGTGTGGGTTTAGATGTGTGTAGGACACATGTAATGAGCGGTGTGGGTTTAGATGTGTGTAGGACACTGTAATGAGCGTGTGGTTTAGATGTGTGTAGGACAGCTGTAATGAGCGGTGTGGGTTTAGATGTGTGTAGGACAGCTGTAATGAGCGGTGTGGGTTTAGATGTGTGTAGGACAGTTAATGAGCGGTGTGGGTTTAGATGTTAGGAACACATGTAATGAGCGGTGTGGGTTTAGATGTTGTAGGACAACTGTAATGAGCGGTGTGGGTTTAGATGTGTGTAGGACACTGTAATGAGCGGTGTGGGTTTAGATGTGTGTAGGACAATGTAATGAGCGGTGTGGGTTTAGATGTGTGTAGACAACTGTAATGAGCGGTGTGGGTTTAGATGTGTGTAGGACACATGTAATGAGCGGTGTGGGTTTAGATGTGTGTAGGACAGCTGTAATGAGCGGTGTGGGTTTAGATTGTGTGTAGGACAATGTAATGAGCGGTGTGGGTTTAGATGTGTGTAGGACACATGTAATGAGCGGTGTGGGTTTAGATGTGTGTAGGACACTGTAATGAGCGTGTGGGTTTAGATGTGTGTAGGACACATGTAATGAGCGGTGTGGGTTTAGATGTGTAGACACTGTAATGAGCGGTGTGGGTTTAGAAGTGTGTAGGACAACTGTAATGAGCGTGTGGGTTTAGATGTGTGTAGGACACTGTAATGAGCGGTGTGGGTTAGATGTTGTAGACACTGTAATGAGCGGATGGGTTTAGAGTGTGTAGACAGCTGTAATGAGCGGTGTGGGTTTAGATGTGTGTAGACACTGTAATGAGCGTGTGGTTTAGATGTGTGTAGGACAGCTGTAATGAGCGGTGTGGGTTTAGATGTGTGTAGACAGCTGTAATGATGGGTGTGGTTTGATTTGTAGGATGTAATGAGCGTGTGGGTTTAATGTTGTAGACAGCTGTAATGAGCGGTGGTTAGATGGTGTGACAGCTGTAATGAGCGTGGTTTAGATGTGTGTAGGACACACTGTAATGAGCGGTGTGTGTGTGTTTACTAAATGATGGTGTGTTATGACAGCTGTAATAGCGTGTGTGGGTTTAGATGTTGAATGTCTGTTAGTGACAGCTGTAATGAGCGGTGTTAGGTGTGTGACCAGTGCCAGCACAGAGGCAGTACAGGTAACAAATTAATAGTAATAATATCTGTGCTACATAAATGAATATACAAAACAAATAATAAGTGTTCTTTATTGCAATTTCTCGATTATCCGGACAATCTTTCGACACCAATGCTTACTCAGTGACCGATAACTCTGGTAAGGAATCTTTTTTTTTTTTTATTGTATAAGGTATGGTAAAGTCAGGCATCAGTTTGCATTCACATAACTTACCCAATTCCAACAAGGTTTCCACGATACTAGTAGCTGCAGTCAAACAGGCCAAATGTAGAGCCGTCAGCCTATGGCGCCCTGACGGAAGGTTCACATCAGCGTTACCCTGCAAATAAAATAACAAAGAAGCTTATGATGATAATGATAACTAAACGATGATGATGATGATGATGTGATGATGATGATGATGATGATGATGAGATGATGATGATAGATGATGATGATATAATACCGGACCATTTTGGGGATGTGGAATTCTTCCATATGGACAACGAAGTGTCCTGTCCAACGAAAAGGCATTTGACGAGTAGACACCCTAGACATGGCCAGCTATATTTCTTCAGAACTTGAAAGGTAAGCACTCGGTCTTACAACGTGATGTTGCAGACAACTTTGATGAAATTGCTTTGGCTGCTGAAGGTGTCGTCGATTGGTAGTCCAGCACTGCTGCGTACACAGCAGTCTTGTTGGCGAGCCTGGTGCACGGTCTTGCCATAACCCCTGGATCAATCCTCCTAAAGAAGAGCAAGCCGGCCTTGGAGATGCGCTGTGCCACTTTCTCATCAAGAGATCCGACGCTGCTCACTGTAACACCCAAATAGCACAATCCGTCCTTAGTCTTGACCTCCCGATTGTTGTTGACAATCACAGGTCGTGGAACGCCAGAAGCCTGAGACAGTGACTGCTGAAACAAAGCCTCTGTCTTGTTGAGGGTGTCTGTAAGGCCAAAGTGTTTGCAGGCTGCAGTAAATTGGTCAGTAATGCACTGGATGTTCTCGTGCGTGTGTGCGGTCAGTACGCGATCATCTGCAAAGAAAAATTCCCACAGGGCGGCTTTGAGCCCTTTGGTCTAGGCTGAGAGTTTCCACAGGTTAAGGAGTGTTCCATGTGCATGGAGATGGATGGACATTCCCCTACTAAAGTTTCGGAATGTATTAATCAGCACTGTTGCAAACAGGACGGAGAGAAATGTGGGCGTTAGAGCACAATTCGATCCGGACTGGAAACAGTTTGGATGCCTCCTCATTCTCCTGTGTCCTGACTATAATTCCATTATAAAGGACAGCGATCCGCAAGACATGCTTCTGACAACAACCAAATTTTCGTTGCAGCTCCCACAGACCCTTCCAGTTAACAGAGTCAGATCCTTAGTCGATCTACAAACACCACTGGGGGACATAATAATGACTACTTGTACAGCATCACATCTCACATAGCCCTAACCTTTTTACAAAAGCATGACAGAGAGAAATCCAGATGCACTGAAGCAACTACGGCAATGCATGTCAACTCGTACCACTATGATAAAAACAGATGAACTATAATGTTTCAATGTTAAGAGGCAATAAAAATGATTTATAAAAAAGTATCCACTTCATATGTCAATCGCTTATGAAAAAAAAATCTGTACATCTCTCTCTCTCTCTGCCTCTCCCTCTCTCTTTCTCTCTCTCACTCTCTCTCTCTCTGCCTCTCCTCTCTCCTCTCCCCTCTCTCTCTCTCTCTCTCTCTCTCTCTCTCTCTCTCTCTCTCTCTCTCATATAAACACAGATTATAGCAGATTAATCTTCAGAGCAGATATTAAGGAAGTGATTGAAACTGAATGTCTAATGAGGACGTGGAGTTCGTTCCATTCTATTGGACTTGAGTAAGCCAAGCTACGCTGACCAAAAGAGTTTGTTTTTAAAGATTAAAAGGTTGTCACATAACCCTAAGGTAGTAAGGGAGTGTGGTGACAGAGATTCAACTTTTCTCGGGGCCAGCATTACGAGGGCGGTGCCATCTCCTCCTTGCAACTGATACTGGCAAAGTCTCTCTCCTCACACTCCTTGATCTGTCTGCAGCCTTCGATGCCATTGACCATGGTATTCTCCTTTCTAGCTTCATCATACTTTTGGCATCTCTGACATTGCTCTCTCCTTTTTCACTTCGTATTTATCAAACAGAAAACAAACTGTTCTCATCAATGGCACTTACTCTCAACCTGCATACCTGACCTGTGGTGTTCCACAAGGATCTGTCCTTGGCCCTGTTCTTTTCACTCTTTACACCTCCCCCCTGTCCACCATCATCAACTCCCACTCTATAAAACACCACTTCTATGCTGATGACACCCAACTTCAAGACAGTGACTCAACTGATAATATACAGCGTCTCTTGACTCGCACCACTGAGTGTTACTCGGACATCAAAAATTGGATGACATACAACAAACTTCAGCTAAATGATGACAAGACAGAAGCTATCCTCATTGGCACCAGTCAGAAACTTTCTCAGCTGCCTCCTCTTTCTCTCCCATTATGTAACACATCAGTCCCAATTTCTGATTCAGCTAAAAACCTTGGTGTCTGCATTGACTCTACCCTCTCCATGAACAACTTTGTTTCTCAAACTGCCAGATCTTGCTACTATCATCTCCATCGTATAAGGCTGATCAGGAAGTATCTCTCTGTCGAAACAACTGCAAAACTCGTTCTCTCCTTCATAATGTCTCGCATTGACTATTGCAATTCACTCCTGTCTGGTCTTCCTGCCTCCACCATTCACATCCTACAGCGCATTCAAAACAATGCTGTACGCCTTGCACTCAAAAAGAAAAAAGCTGACCACATATCTCCTCTCCTGGCACAACTTCACTGGCTCCCTGTATCAAAGCGCATACAGTACAAACTAGACACCATGTGCTACAAAAGCCTCAATAACGCAGCCCCCGATTACCTGTCAAGCCTACTTGAGATCTATGTTCCCTCACGTACCCTCCGCTCTGCCTCCGATCCTCTGACTTTTCGCTTTCCACGCACTAAGCTCAATACCTATGGTCCACGAGCCTTCTCTGTTTCTGGTCCATTCTCCTGGAACAAACTTCCTCTCTCAGTCCGTCAGCAACCTACTTTTGTCTCCTTCAAGTCCGCTCTCAAAACTCACCTTTTCTCCTCCGCATAAAATCCTAACCTCACTCAACCCCCCCCCCCCCTCTGCAGCCTGTCTCCACTCGGAGGGGAATCACATGGTTATAATATATAATTGTATATGCTATGCTCTCTATAATTTTCCATTGCTTTTATTCTTGCTTTTATTGCTTTTATTCTTTCTCCCCATTTATAGCCATGCGTGTGCGTGTGTGTGTGTGTGTGTGTGTGTGTGTGTGTGTGTGTGTGTGTGCGTGCGTGCGTGTGTGTGCGTGCGTGCGTGCGTGCGTGCGTGTGTGTCTGCTTCAGCGTTTAGATTTGATTTTATCAAGATTTTGCGCTATATAAATATTGTAATTATTATTATTATTATTATCTCCTCTCCCTCGCCGCTTTACCTTTCCCTAACTTTGAAAAAGGTCAGGTGCCCATTTTCAGCTGGATAGACGGGAGGCCACATGTACATATATAGTTCTACGGGACGTGATTCGTACTCATGCAAGCAGACTGGAAAGCGAGTGCTCTAGTTCTACACCAACCAGGCCTCAAAGATTTGAAAGACAGAACACAAAACAGTCTGGAATCAGAAGTGGGCGAAGTTTTTTGCGTGAGGCCTACGAGCATAGATATTATAAATGTCTGAACTATACTGACGGCCTGTTCCAGAAACAGACGCAAAGCGTAATGAGGAGAGTTTATCACTGAATCTAGATTAAACATGAAACCAATGCAATGATCTGAGATGAGGGGAGATAGTGCTCATATTTGAAAGATTTGAAAACTTGCTGAGCAGCATTATTTTGAACTATGTACAGCCAATGGATAAGATACTTTGGAAGGCCAGCGAAAAGCGCATGGCAATAGTCAGATCAGGACAGAACTAATGAACAGACATGTACTTCAGTGGCATTAGTGGAAAGGCAATGAGGAACAGCACTGATTTTCGTGAGTTTTAGAGAGACATGACAATTATCGCACAAGATCTTTCGATCACATAGCAACTCCAGATGACAACGCGTTAACGTCCTATTAAGCATCCGATGTTTTTGCTGACCTTGATTTAATTTTGAGTCATCTTGATCCTTTTGTTTACATTATATGAAACAAAACTTGTTAAAATTTCAAGGAGTCGATTTTGTTTATTAGAGATTAAGATCAATATATGAAGAATATGGTTCTAAATGCACTCCTCTGACTACAGAAACTGACCTTTAACAAATTTCTACATGCATATTGAAGAAGAAAATTAGATAGTGATGCCCAAAAGAACTTTTTGTTCCACATCTACATCAAAATACACTTCCTAACTTGTTAGAACAACCTGACTTGATTATAAACGAAGACTGTTATAATAACTGACCATCTTGTTCTATTTTTCGTATGTGTTTTTAGTTGTTGTCGTTATCGTTACATTTCGTTTTTACTTACAACAGTGATCAGGAGACGAACACCATCCAAAAAATTCTCTTTCACGCATGTGTGGAGAGCGGCCATGTCTTGCTCCCTGAGGTAGTTTACGTCGGAGGTACCCATTGCCAAAAGCAGACCCACTGTCCTGTTGGATCACACACACACACACACACACACACACACACACACACACACACTCACACACACACACACACACACCACACTCACACTCACACACACACACACACACACACACACACACACACACACACACACACACACACACTTAGAGATGTAACAGGAAAATATAGAAGTTACATGTACACCCGACAAGGTAGCAGTGTTGTTGACTATTTCATATGCTCCCAATAAATCACTAAAGATGTGTATAATATGAATGCGAGTAACACAATTTACGGCATATTTTGACCACTGTACATTACATATAGAAATGTATGTATTTCTAAACGTTATGAAGAAGAAGAAAAAAAAAAACATTTGTCAACCACACGCAAAAAACGACTAATTCGAAGTATGACTGAATTACATATAATTGGGATGAAGGATGTGCTGAAAAAATACAACAGTCCGTAAAAATCAGAATTGGATCTGAACTTGAAAACACATCCATCCCCCAAACAGATGAACAGATCAACTAACCTTTTAAAAAGTTCATGCTCGTATTAAAATAAAGCATCGAAACTAGCGTTGATGCATACAGTAGTTGGAAAAAGACGTAAGAAAAAGAAAATTATAAGAAATAGTTTGAATAAGAAATGCCATATTCAGACACAGGGCTTTAAATGATATCGGGACGCATTCAGCAGACACCCAGAAAAATGCAATACAAAACACACAATTTTCAAAATTGCAAAACATAGAATGAATTACTGAAGAAGAAAAAAGAAAATATACAAACATAGCCTGGAAGCTAACTCATTGATGCGTATGTGAAAGACTCAATGTCTGGAAAACACTAAAATTTCTACATTAATCAAAAGACCCAAAGGATAAAAAATTCAAACCAATTAGCTCAACAAATTAAATGAATCAACTGGAAAACCTCGTCTTTACAGACACAACTACTGACCAAGAGGCCGCTTTAAAAGTCGACGAAGAATTAAATGAAATTAACTCAGACTTCTCACAATCACAATCTAAAATGTCTACCACAAAAGTTACCCCGTAAAAAGGTACATATAACATTTTGTAAGCAAATACATGGAATAAATAAAACGCTATGAATCTACCAATACTAAACTGTGCCAGGACGATTTCCTATTAATAAACATACTATACGTCAAATACTAGGATTATTTTACACATAATAGAATGAGACAGTACATCTTACGTTAAACAGACCTACAATAAAATGTTGATCAGTGAACATGTTATACGTCAAATACTAGGATTATTTTACACATAACAGAATGAGACAGTACATCTTACGTTAAACAGATATACAATAAAATGTTGATCAGTGAACATGTTATACGTCAAGTACTAGGTAGAAAGAAACTCTAGGGAGAGCTAGACAACAGAAGGTCTTCAGAGAAGTAACCCCCTTTAGACAAGTGTTTCGGCCCTGAACTCCTTACACTCTCGGGGGGCCGGGCCACATCCAGGTCATGACTCCTGGATGCCCTTCTGCTGTTTCTATTTTTTTTTTCCCCACGCCGGGGTTCGCAACCTGGGCGATTCTGCGCTTCAGAACTGCGGTACGCGGTTTTACCAATGTGCTAGCGGGGCACACATCATCTGTAGGGAATTTAATCCTTATGAAGTTCACTTTGGTTCCTCCTTGCCCAGATCCAGCTTGAGCTCCTTTCTGCTGCCTCTGCCATCGCTTTAAGGGCTCTAGTCCTCTTCCTCCCAGAAATGGCGAGTTGTTTCATGAGATCATAAGCGGAGGTGCCCACAAACCCTCTTGCCCCGACCTCTATGGCGAAGATTTTGACCCGCAGACCTGCTTTCTTCAGGGTGCTGGCAAGACCGGCGTATTTTTCGGTCTTGTAGATAATTATGTGCTTCTTCCATTCTGCTTTCGTATGGCACAGTGAGTTCTATCAGAATCACTTGTTTCGAGGAGTCAGAGTGGAGAGCGATGTCTGGTCTCATGCCTGTCTTGCTGATGACATCTGGGTAATTTCTCCACTCTGGGAGGTCTGCTGTACACTCCCAGTCGACTGCTCCATCCAGAAGACCCTTTGGCAATGTGCTGGTTGTCATAGCAATTTCTGGCCAGACCTGTTTCCCTCCTGCTTTGTAGAACGTTGTCATAGCAATTGGTGCGTTTGGGGTCATGGTTTTTTCGCTAACCACGTCTGTGATCACTTTCAGAACTTGGTTGTGCCTCCATGTATACCTTCCTTGGGCTAGCGCTACTTTGCAAGAGCTTAGGACATGTTCCACTGTTTGTTTCTTCTGACAGAGCGGACATGCTGGGTCATCTGATTTCCCCCATTTCACTAAGTTTGCATTCGAGGGGAGCAGGTCATATATAGATCTGAGGAGGAAGCTTATCCTTAGAGGAGCCATGTGCCACATATCGTTCCAGCTGAGACTTCTTTGGAGTGCACTGTCCCATGTTGTCCATTGCCCCTGTTGACCTTGCTGGACTGCCTTCTGCACTCTTTTGACATCTTCTTTCTTCAACTCCTGTATGATCATGTCTCTTTTTTCC
>JAPXFY010000015.1:34144343-34151843 GCA_030674185.1 Monoplex corrugatus
AAACATGCACGTATACCGTCGCCATTTCCTCCTCTTTTCTGAAAATGTTCTGAAGAAGAGCAGAAACATGGTGAGGACAAGGAGGAAGAAGAGCAGAAACATGAAGAGGACAAGGAGGAAGAAGAGCAGAAACATGAAGAGAACAAGGAGGAAGAAGAGCAGAAACATGAAGAGAACAAGGAGGAAGAAGAGCAGAAACAGGGAGAGAACAAGGAGGAAGAAGAGCAGAAACAGGGAGAGAACAAGGAGGAAGAAGAGCAGAAACATGAAGAGAACAAGGAGGAAGAAGAGCAGAAACTTGAAGAGAACAAGGAGGAAGAAGAGCAGAAACATGGTGAGAACAAGGAGGAAGAAGAGCAGAAACATGAAGAGAACAAGGAGGAAGAAGAGCAGAAACATGAAGAGAACAAGGAGGAAGAAGAGCAGAAACATGAAGAGAACAAGGAGGAAGAAGAGCAGAAACATGGAGAGAACAAGGAGGAAGAAGAGCAGAAACATGGAGAGAACAAGGAGGAAGAAGAGCAGAAACATGGAGAGAACAAGGAGGAAGAAGAGCAGAAACAGGGAGAGAACAAGGAGGAAGAAGAGCAGAAACAGGGAGAGAACAAGGAGGAAGAAGAGCAGAAACAGGGATAGAACAAGGAGGAAGAAGAGCAGAAACAGGGATAGAACAAGGAGGAAGAGCAGAAACAGGGAGAGAACAAGGAGGAAGAAGAGCAGAAACAGGGATAGAACAAGGAGGAAGAAGAGCAGAAACATGGAGAGAACAAGGAGGAAGAAGAGCAGAAACAGGGATAGAACAAGGAGGAAGAAGAGCAGAAACATGGAGAGAACAAGGAGGAAGAAGAGCAGAAACATGGAGAGAACAAGGAGGAAGAAGAGCAGAAACATGGAGAGAACAAGGAGGAAGAAGAGCAGAAACAGGGAGAGAACAAGGAGGAAGAAGAGCAGAAACATGAAGAGAACAAGGAGGAGAAGAGCAGAAACAGGGATGAGAACAAGGAGGAAGAAGAGCAGAAACAGGGAGAGAACAAGGAGGAAGAAGAGCAGAAACAGGGAGAGAACAAGGAGGAAGAAGAGCAGAAACAGGGAAAGAACAAGGAGGAAGAAGAGCAGAAACGCGCAAAAGACAAGGAGGAAGAAGAGCAGAAATACGAAGAGAACAAAGAAGAAAAAGAGGAGAAACAGAAATATGACAAAGAACGAGAGGTAATGAGGAAGAAACTAAAAGTAAAAAGCCTGATGATTTTTCCTTAAACTGGACTGCACGAAAAACGGAAAATGCTGTTTTCCATTTCATTTACTAACCAGCACCCAACCTCCCCCACCCCTCATTCGTTTTTGTTCTCTTTTTTTCTCTGAGAAATGTGTGTCGAATGTAGTAGTCTGATTTCGTTCTCTTTATGAAACTATAAACAAAATCGCAATCTTTGTCTAACAATAGGAATGCTCGGAATGACACACACACACACACACACACAACACACACACACACACACACACACACACACACACACACACACACACACACACACACACACACACACACACACAGATACTTTGGGAAGTGATCACTTACCTATCATCATAATAACCAATGAAAACATCAGGATGAAAGACAGCACTCCTGATACTATACCAAAATATAATTACACTCGCGCTGATTGGTCCTTGTTTTAGACTGCTCTTGCTAAACAAGAATACAAACATTATGAAAGTGAAAATGTAGACGTTATGTTTTCTAAATTCCAGGAGTCAGTTCTAGCTGCTGCAGACCTCTCAATCCCGAAACTCAAAACTGTTAAGTCCAATAACCGTTTGGGTAATGCTTGGTGGACTGAAGCATGTGAGAAAGCAGTTCAGTATATAAAAGAGAAATTCAAACTCTTCATCAAAAGCAGAAAACCTGAAGATCATATGGAAATGAAAAAAGCTAACACCCAATGTAATAAAATCATCGCTGAAGCAAAGAAAAATTATTGGGCATCATACTGCAGCAAATAAATTTAAGACTTTAAGGATTTCCATAAAATCTGGACAAAAATGAATCGATGAAAAATGGAGCCAACTTACCAAGGTGTCCAATAATGATTTGATACATGTCACAAATTTCCTTCCGACATGGACAAAGCTGAAACTTTTGTGGAACTTTTTGCTGAAAATAGTAAAGTAGACGGTTTGTGTCCTAACTGCAGACACTACAGAGAAATGGCAGCTAACAACCCGATCTTCAGTGATCCAATACATCAGAATGATCGCTGGTTTAATTCTCCAATCACCTTGGAAGAGCTAAAAAAACACAATCTTGTCTCTACACAACAAAAGAAGTTCGATAGGTGTCAATGCAGTTTCAACTGAAATGATTAAGCATCTTCCAGAAAAGTGTATTATTTTCTTACACAAATTTTTTCAGAAATGCTGGGTGAGTGGAACTGTACCACAAGTTTATTGTTATACCCATATCAAAAGCAGGAAAGCCTAAAAACAGTTACAGACCTATTGCTTTGAGGTCTGATACGAGCAAACTAATGGAAAGATTGGTCTTAACCAGACTTATACATTACAGTGATAAAAAAAATAACGTTATTCCAGTAAATCAGGCAGGTTTCAGAAAAGGGAGACCCACAATTCAGCATCTGGTTAAACTTACAACTCAGATATAAACCAGGCAGGTTTCAGAAAAGGGAGATCCACAGTTCAGCATCTGGTTAAACTTACAACTCAGATAAAACAACAGTTTGCCTGCAGAAAAAGTCTTTTAGCAACTTTTTTGATGTGAAAAAAGTTTATGATCAAGTTTGGCATACACGTTTATTGTACAAGCTGAAATCTATTGGTTTATCTGGCAATATGTATAATTATATTAATCCTATTTAGCCAATAGAACAATTAAAGCAAGGGTGGGAACAAGTTATTCTACTTCACGAGGTCTTCACATGGGAATTCCTCAAGGTTCAGTGATAGCACCTATTTTATTTAATATTCTTAAACAGGATCTTCCTAATGCACTCTCAAATCGTGTTGTTTTGGTACAGTACGCTGATGATATAAGTATTTGGATGAATGTTACTTTAAAAAATACAACTCCATAAAGAGCACAGAATTACATTAGGAAGTATCAATCTGGTCTTGATAATCTTGGAAACTACAGGTTAGAAAATGGTCTGTCGTTGTCAGCGGAAAAAAAACTAACATGATGCTATTTAATCCTGGTGGTACTTTAAGTAACTTGCCTACTTTCAGACTGCATGGTGAAGTGATACATTACAAACAGGTCGTAAAATTTCTGGGAATCTTTATAACATCGAAATTAAACTGGAATTAAACTGTCCATTTTGATCATATTTTAACAAAAGCAAGACAAGCCTTAAATTTTCTAAAGATAATATGCAGATTACCCTGGGGAATGGATACAAACATACTACTTCATCTATCAACAGCACTTGTAAGATCTAAATTATCCTATGCCCAAGAAGTATTCTTCAGTGCACCAAAATATTTACTAAAGAAGATTCAAATCTTAGACTACAAAAGTCTTAAAATTGCACTAGGTGTACCAGCCCATGCTTCTAATCTGGAAACGTACAAAGTTGCTGGAATTCTGCCTCTGAACAACTATCGTGAGCTAGCGACAGCAAAGTTTGCCGTTAGAACTACTTCACAAACGGACAATTTTGTGAGCATGGAAATTGAAATCAGGGCTGATGTTGACTTTCCAAAACGAGCAAACAACATTTCATCGAAAAGACTGTTGCAAATTACGTATCTGACTTGGTCAAACAGTCTAACATAAATTTGGATGAAATAGCTGAGACACCATCCACAACGCCTATCCCTACATGGGAAATGCTAAAAGCCACTTTTGATATTGATTATACAGATGCTACGAGTAAGAAATATGAAAAGTCAACATTTCGATATGCACAGCGAGAGAACACGTCGATGAAAAATACCGTACCCACCTCCATATTTTTACCGATGGATCAATCTTAGAAAAAAAAAGTGCTGGAGCAGCATTTTAAGTTCCAAAATTTAAAATAAAAAAGTCATTTTTCATTGGGGCAAATATATCTATATTCACAGCGGAATTAGTCGCTAATATACAAGCGTTGCATTATCTAGTAACGCTTAAACTTGTATCTTTCAAAGTAGCTCTCTTTGTTGATTCAAAATCTGCATTATATGCCTTACAGTCTTTTGATACAGACATAGAACCTGATTTAATTACTGAGGCAAATAATCTTGTACATCGTTTAAGGATAAAAGGTACAGATCTCAGTTTATGCTGAGTGCCTTCACACATTGATCTTCACGGCAACGAAGTAGTTGACAGAGCAGCTAAGCAAGGTGCAATCAACTCTGATAATACTATAGAATTATGTATTAATACTTCCATAAAAGAAGCTTGCAACTTGCTAGAATCAGTCTCACGGATTCGTTTTCGTGAACATTTCAATGAAAAGTTTGTGACACAGCAAATGATAAAACTTTCATTTCAAAATGTATGTAAAAAAATTTGCAGTATTCTTCCATACATCATTTGAGATCGATTGTTGCTGTTCATTTTGGTATTCAGCTAAACGCATTGAAAACAAAATATTGTAAATATGTCAAGTGTATTTGCGGCGAATAATTCACACTGTTTAGTTTTACTGCAAAACGCTACGTTAATTTTTACCAAAAATGTTTACACAAGAAAACTATTCTGACACTCATTTAAAAGAAGTAACTTCAAATAAATCTTTGTCGGTTAAAATTTCAGATTCATTGGTTCACAGTCCTGTTTAATGCATTACTTTAAGTTTATGAAGTTTATACTTTAGCGTTAAATTTTCCCTTCACATTGTTGATGTTAATTGTTAGTGTTAAGTTCTCGTTCCCGTTTTCTATTCTCCCACCTACTTATGACTCTTACTCTGTCTCCCCTCTGCCCCCAATCCAATCAACTCTCAACCTCCAGTTTTTTCACCGTCTGATATCACTCATAGTGAAAAGACGTTAAAGAACGAACACACACACACCACACACACACACACACACACACACACACACACACACACACACACACACACATATATATATATATATATATATATATATATATATATATATATATATATATATACACACACACATATATATATACACACTTACATACACATACACACGTGAGAGCGGGCGCTCACGCACTTACTCATCCAAAGCCGCAATGAGAGCTGTTTGTTCCTTCATGCCTGTGGCATTCACATCGGCCCCGAGATCCAACAGGGCCAGCACCACTTTGCGTTTTCCTTGTTTGCTGGCCAGCATCAGAGGCGTCAAACCATTGTGGACCGTGTGCACCTGGACACAGATATGACTGACTAATTAAGGAGAGAGTGATATATGACACCTGGACACATATGACTGACTAATTAAGGAGTGAGTGATATATGACACCTGGACACATATGACTGACTAATTAAGGAGAGAGTGATATGACACCTGGACACATATGACTGACTAATTAAGGAGTGAGTGATATATGACACCTGGACACATATGACTGACTAATTAAGGAGAGAGTGATATATGACACCTGGACACATATGACTGACTAATTAAGGAGTGAGTGATATATGACACCTGGACACACATGACTGATTAATTAAGGAGTGAGTGATATATGACACCTGGACACATATGACTGACTAATTAAGGAGAGAGTGATATATGACACCTGGACACACATGACTGACTAATTAAGGAGAGAGTGATATATGACGCCTGGACATATATGACTGACTAATTAAGGAGTGAGTGATATATGACACCTGGACACACATGACTGACTAATTAAGGAGAGAGTGATATATGACGCCTGGACATATATGACTGACTAATTAAGGAGTGAGTGATATATGACACCTGGACACACATGACTGACTAATTAAGGAGTGAGTGATATATGACACCTGGACACATATGATTGACTGATTAAGGAGAGAGTGATATATGACACCTGGACACACATATGACTGACTGATTAAGGAGAGAGTGATATATGACATCTGGACACACATATGACTGACTGATTAAGGAGAGAGTGATATATGACATCTGGACACACATATGACTGACTGATTAAGGAGAGAGTGATATATGACACCTGGACACACATATAATTGACTGATTAAGGAGAGAGTGATATATGACACCTGGACACACATATAATTGACTGATTAAGGAGAGAGTGATATATGACACCTGGACACACATGACTGACTAATTAAGGAGAGAGTGATATATGACACCTGGACACACATTTAATTGACTGATTAAGGAGTGAGTGATATATGACACCTGGACACACATATGACTGACTGATTAAGGAGTGAGTGATATATGACACCTGGACACACATATAATTGACTAATTAAGGAGAGAGTGATATATGACACCTGGACACACATATAATTGACTGATTAAGGAGAGAGTGATATATGACACCTGGACACACATGACTGACTAATTAAGGAGAGAGTGATATATGACACCTGGACACACATTTAATTGACTGATTAAGGAGTGAGTGATATATGACACCTGGACACACATATGACTGACTGATTAAGGAGTGAGTGATATATGTCATCTAGACACATATATGACTGACTGATTAAGGAGAGAGTGATATATGACACCTGGACACACATATAATTGACTGATTAAGGAGAGAGTGATATATGACACCTGGACACACATATAATTGACTGATTAAGGAGAGAGTGATATATGACACCTGGACACACATGACTGACTGATTAAGGAGTGAGTGATATATGACACCTGGACACACATATGACTGACTGATTAAGGAGAGAGTGATATATGACACCTGGACACACATATGACTGACTGATTAAGGAGCGAGTGATATATGACACCTGGACACACATATAATTGACTTATTAAGGAGTGAGTGATATATGACACCTGGACACACATATAATTGACTGATTAAGGAGTGAGTGATATATGACACCTGGACACACATATAATTGACTTATTAAGGAGTGAGTGATATATGACACCTGGACACACATATGATTGACTGATTAAGGAGAGAGTGATATATGTCTGTTTATGGATTGCGTGGTTTTGTGGACAAAGCACCCACCTAAGATGAGAGAAATCAAGATTCATATCCCGATCGGACAGAGCTTTTTCTCTTTCACTCCGTCGTTTGACCTTACATGTAAGTGGTGGTCTGGGTGTTAGCCTTTCAGATGACATGACGAAAGTCTCACGTGCAGCATGTCCTTGGCACACGTTAAAAATCCCAAGGCGGCATAATAGATGTCCCTGACAAAATCGTTTAGAAAAATCAACAAAACAAAGCAATGGGCATACAGGGGAAAAAAAAGAAAACGTAGGTGGCGTCAAATTAACAAATTAAGGCCACAAATTTTTCACTGGGACATATGCTTTTTTTCACGCAGAAAATCCTTTCTGGCCAAT
>JAPXFY010000015.1:34159343-34174343 GCA_030674185.1 Monoplex corrugatus
AGCAAACTAATGGAAAGATTGGTATTAAACAGACTTATACATTACTGTGATAAAAATAACGTTATTCCAGTAAACCAAGCAGGTTTCAGAAAAGGGATATCCACAGTTAAACTTACAACTCAGATAAAACAACAGTTTGCCCGCAGAAAAAGTCTTTTGGCAACTTTTTTTGATGTGAAAAAAGCGTATGATCAAGTTTGGCATACACGTTTTATTGTACAAGCTGAAATCTATTGGTTTATCTGGCAATATGTATAATTATATTAAGTCCTATTTAGCCAATAGAACAATTTAAGCAAGAGTGGGAACAAGTTATTCTACTTCGCGACGTCTTGATATGGGAATCCCTCAAGGTTCAGTGATAGCACCTATTTTATTTAATATCCTTATACAGGATCTTCCTAATGCACTCTCAAATCGTGTTGTTTTGGTACAGTACGCTGATGATATATGTATTTGGATGAATATTACATTAAAAAAGACAACTCCACAGAGAGCACAGAATTACATCAGGAAGTTGTATCAGTCTGATCTTGATAATCTTGGAAACTACATGTTAGAAAATGGACTGTCGTTATCAGCGGAAAAAACTAACATGATGCTATTTAATCCTGGTGGTACTTTAAGTCACTTGCCTACTTTCAAACTGCATGGTGAAGTGATACATTACATGCAGGTTGTAAAATTTCTGGGAGTCTTTATAACATCGAAATTAACCTGGAATGTCCATTTTGATTATATTTTAACAAAAGCAAGGAAAGCCTTAAATTTTCTAAAGATAATAAGCAGATTACCCTGGGGAATGGATACAAACATACTACTTCATCTATCAACAGCACTTGTAAGATCTAAATTATCCTATGCGCAAGAAGTGTTCTTCAGTGCACCAAAATATTTACTAAAGAAGATTCAAAGCTTAGACTGCAAAAGTCTTAAAATTGCACTAGGTGTACCAGTCCATGCTTCTTGCCTGGAAACGTACAAAGTTGCTGGAATTCTGCCTCTGAACAACTATCGTGAGTTAGCGACAGCAAAGTTTGCCGTTAGAACTTCTTCACAAACGGACAATTTTGTGAGTAAGGAAGTAAAAATCAGGTCAGATGTTGACTTTCCGAAACGAGCAAAGAACATTTCATCACAAATGACTGTTGCAACTTACGTATCTGACCTGGTCAAACAGTCTAACATAAATCTGGATGAAATAGCTGAAACACCATCCACAACGACCATCCCTACATGGGAAATGCTAAAAGCTACTTTTGATATTGATTATACAGATGCTAGGAAATATGAAAACGTTAACATTTCGATATGCAGAGCAAGAGAACACATCGATGAAAAATACTGTACCCACCTCCATATTTTTACCGATGGATCAGTCTTAGAAAATAAATGTGCTGGAGCAGCATTTATGTCCCAAAATATAAAATAATAAAGTCATTTTTCATTGGGGCAAATATATCTATATTCACAGCGGAATTACTCGCTATTTTACAAGCGTTGCATTATCTAGTAAACCTTACACATGTATTTTTCAAAGTAGTTCTCTTTGTTGATTCAAAATCTGTATTATATGCCTTGCAGTCTTTTGATACAGACACAAGACCTGATATAATTACTGAGTCAAATCATCTTATACATCGTTTAAGGATAAAAGGTACAGATCTCAGTTTATGCTGGGTGCCTTCTCACGTTGGTCTTCACGGCAACGAAGTAGTTGACAGAGCAGCTAAGCAAGGTGCACACAATTCTGATAATACTACAGAATTACGTATTAATACTTCCGTAAAAGAAGCTTGCAACTTGCTAGAATCAGCCTCATGGATTCGTTTTCATGAACATTTCCATGAAAAGTTTGTGTCACAACAAATGATAAAACTTTCATTTCAAAATGTGTGTAAAAAGTTGCAGTTTTCTTCCATATATCATTTGAGAACGATTGTTGCTGTTCATTTTCGTATTCAGCTAAACGCATTGAAAACAAAATACTGTAAAAATGTCAAGTGTATTTGCGGCGAACAATTCACACTGTTTCACTGTCTATTTTACTGCAAAATACTACGTTCTTTTTTACCAAAAATGTTTACACAAGAAAATTATTCTGAAACTCATTTTAAAGAAGTAACTTCCGATCAATTTTTGTCAGTTAAAATTTCAGAATCGTTGGTTCACAGTCCTGTTAATGCATTACTTTAAGTTTATGAAGTTTGTACTTTAGAGTTAAATTTTCCATACACATTGTTGATGTTAAATGTTAGTGTTAAATTCTTGTTCCATTTTACTATTTTCCCACCTACTTATGTCTATAACTATGTCTCCTCTATGCCCAAAACCAACAAACCCATCTCTCATCTCACATACTTTTTTTTTTTTTCGTCTAATATCACTCATAGTGAAAAGACGTTAAATCAAAGAACGAACACACACACACACACACACACACACACACACACACACAACACACACACACACACACACACACACACACACACACACACACAGAATTTTTACCAGAGCGGGGTCAGCACGGCATAGCTCCTTCACTTTCACTGCGTCCCCTTCCAGAGCCGCCTTCTGCAGCTCTCCCTCCTTCGTCCTCTCGTCCAGCAGCCCCAGCATCCCCCCTCCCCCAGTCAGTTGGCTCAGCTGATCCGTCAGACTGCTCAGATCGCTCAGCGAACTCATTTGAGCCAAGTCGCGTAAGCGAATGCGACGGCCTCCTCCTCCTCCTCCATTCCTGTTGTGGGTGGTGGATGTTGAAATGAGGCCAGCAAGACGATCGCGTACTGAAAGAGATGAGTGACTAAGCATGAAATAAATTAAATGTGTATGTATATGTATACATACACACACACAACACAAACAACACAACACAACACAACACAACACAACACAACACAACACAACACACACACACACACCACACACACACCACAACACACACACAACAACAACACAAACACAACACAACACAAACACAACACAAACACAACACAACACGACACAACACAACAAACACACAACACAACACACACACACACACACACACACACACACACACACACACACACACACACACACACACACACACACACACACACACACACACACGACATATCCCTTTTCATAAGTCATATTCACCATCCACAAGACATGTCTTTTTATCTTTTTATTTATGTATTCATTTATATATGTATGTATTATGTATGTATGTATGCATGTATATATACGTATATATAGGCCTAAATATATACGTATATATGCAGGTACGTACATACGTACGTAGGTATGTATATGTGTATGTACGTATATATGTATGCATGCATGCATGCATTCGTTCAGACATTTATTCATTCATTTATCTATTCAGCTATTTGTCTACTTATTTCTTCATTCATTGATTTACATGTTTATTCATTTATTTATCTATTTATTATCGTTGGTAAGTAAATTACATATTTCCTCTGAATAGTAGACAAGGCATGATATCCCTACTCACAAGATGTATCCCCCGTTCCTCGGTCAGGCAGACTGTCGACACAGTAGCCAGGCGCCGGCAGGCAGCAGGCCGGAGAATATATATGCTTGCGACTCCCGAAACTGACATGCAGATTGCCGTCATCGTCCACTCTAGTTACCTCCCCTACCTTTCCAACCGTCTGACAGAACAAGAAGGAAAATGCAATGCAATGCAATGCAATGCAATGCAATGCAGTGCAAGGCAATGCAAGGCAAGGCAATACAATACAATACAATACAATACAATACTATACTATACTATATACTATACTATACTATACTATACTATACTATACTATACTATATACTATACTATACTATACTATACTATACTAATATGGAAATAACGATCTGCATCCATTTTGGTTGTAACACACACACACACACACACACACACACACACACACACACACACACACACACACACACACACACACACACACACACACACACACACAGAGAGAGAGAGAGAGAGAGAGAGAGAGAGAGAGAGAGAGAGAGAGAGAGAGAGAGAGAGAGAGAGAGAGAGAGATGCATGCACACATCGTTCTCATAACTATTTAGAAACATCTACAAAACAACAGAGACTGATGTTTTCGACTTTTCTAGTTGTATCATATAGAAATCGATCTCTGTGTGTATGTGGGAGGGGGTGAGTATGAACATGCGTGTGTGTGTGAAAGACTTCACTTACGATGGGTTTTTCATGTTTTTAGGACCAGGGGTACTGATACATATTTCTGATCTAATCTTATCACTAGTGGTGCTAAAACGTAGTTCTGATTTTGTTATTCACCGTCATCATCATCATGTGCCCTGCTGCATGGCGCTGGCGATCATGGCCCTCTATATGAATCTATCCCCTGTCGCTGCAAGTACAACTTCCACCCTCTCTGTCCTCAGCCACCCTGCAAGTCCGTCCAATATTTTCGCCCTGGGTCTACCTGGTGTTCTTTTTCTCTCCAGCTTTCCTGTTGTGACCAGGTGCTCTAATTCCCCTTTCCTCATGAAATGGCCCTTTTGTTGCTTGCCTTTTCCTAATCTTCTTTATCAATGATCTTCTTGTATCTGCCTCCATCAAGACTGTCTCGTTTGTTTTCTTTGCTGTCCATGGAAATCTCAGCATTCTTCTTAGAAACCACTTTTCGGCTGCTTCAATCTTGTTCTGGCTTTGCCTGTTGACTGTCCACGCCTCACAACAGTATAACAGTATCGGTCTATATAACATTCAAGAACTGTCTTCCTGATGTTAATTGATAGGCATTTCTTGGTAAGAATGCTTTTCATCTTCTTGAATGCTGTCTTGGCGTGGCCGATTCTGCTGGCTATTTCTGATGTGCATCTGCCGTCCGGTGAAATGACCGTTCCCAGATATTTACACTTATCAACCTGTCTGAAAGTTGTGCCATTTGATGTTATTTTGCATGAGGGGATTTCATGGGGTTTTTTGTTTTTGTTTTTGATTTTTTTTTAAACTAATTACCATGACTTTAGTCTTCTTATTATTTAGCCCCAGCCCCTTATTTTGATTTTGTTATTATTGATGATATTCGTCATTGACTATACTCCATTTCCATGCAAAGTGCAACCAGCATGTTTTTGACATGGACTATTTGCGCTATGCAAATGGAATCACTATTGATACTTTAACTACTATTAGAATGACATTCTTTCCTGATCTTGATATCAGAAACAACGGGGAAACAATCTCACCTGCAAGATCGACTGGTTGTTGACACCTAAAACTTTTCCCACTGTGCGAATTGCTTCCGCGCCAATCTCTACTGCGCAAATCCCTACTTTGCAAATCTCTACTGTGCAAATCCCTACTGAGCTAATCTCTACTTTACAAATCTCTACTGTGCAAATCTCTACTGTGCAAATCCCTACTTTATAAATCTCTACTTTACAAATCTCTACTGTGCAAATCCCTACTTTACAAATCTCTACTGTGCAAATCTCTACTGTGCAAATCTCTACTGTGCAAATCTCTACTGTGCAAATCCCTACTTTACAAATCTCTACTTTACAAATCTCTACTGTGCAAATCCCTACTGTGCAAATCCCTACTTTACAAATCTCTACTTTACAAATCTCTACTGTGCAAATCTCTACTGTGCAAATCCCTACTTTACAAATCTCTACTTTACAAATCTCTACTGTGCAAATCCCTACTTTACAAATCTCTACTGTGCAAATCCCTACTTTATAAATCTCTGCTGTGCAAATCTCTACTTTACAAATCTCTACTGTGCAAATCCCTACTTTATAAATCTCTACTGTGCAAATCCCTACTTTACAAATCTCTACTGTGCAAATCCCTACTGAGCCAATCTCTACTGCGCTAATCCCTACCTTGCAAATCTCTACTGTGCCAATCTCTACTGAACAATGCTCCACTGTGCCAGTCTCTACTGTGCAAATTCCTACTGAGCCAATCTCTACTGTGCTAATCCTTACCTTGCAAGTCTCTACTGTGCCAGTCTCTACTCAGCAAATCTCTACTGAGCAATGCTCCACTGTGCCATGTCTCTACTGTGCAAATTCCTACTGAGCCAATCTCTACTGAGCAAATCTCTACTGTGCCAATCTGTACTGTGCAAATTCCTACTGAGCCAATCCCCAGAATTAAAAGTTGCAGTTTTTTTCAAGAGGGATTCACTGCACTCGGAAAACTCCACAATAATTACGTGGTCTACTTAATCTGCCATCTCTTATCTGGCAAACTCCTTGAGCCTGCGCAAAACCTGTGCTAGCAGAATATTGAATTGGGGACAAGGAAGGGAACTGAACCCACGAAACACTAAGCGGCCACTACCAAATTGTTTGGAGCAGTAACATGGGCAGCGACAAGGCCAGATTTCATGCTATGGGCCGACACGGAACTCTGATCTCTATATTACGAACTAATTCATTTGTCTTTTCCCCGTGGGGATGCCGGGGACTCTTTCAGTGTAAATAGTATCCCCACCTTCTGGACATTCTGTGCTAGAAATTTCCTCTTCTCTTTCACTTTCTTTGTTTCTTCCTTCCTCCACTGCTTTCTATCATTTCTTACTATTATTGTCTGCCTCACTGGTCCATTCACCTGTATGTGTTCAATGAAGTCTTACGAACTTTTTTTAGGATTGATAATTGGATACATGTATTCAGTGCATGTTTGGCTCTAGGGAGGTGAGATAAGCGGGAGCAATTTGAGATAATTTATGCCCGTTTTTATGTTTTGGTGTCTTTAGGTATGCTTAAATTTGTATTCAGGTACGTTTTTTAAATCCCCATGTGCGATAAACTGGACGGAGCGGTCAACGCCGGGGGCATGTCCTTAGATTATGTGCGCGAATGCATTGGTATGTGTACTTAATTTTCTTTTCTTTTCTTTTCCTGTTGAAGTTTTGTCAATTTTGAAGTGGTTATAGCCCTGATATGGCTCTACGCAGTCGGCTGGGCTTTAAACAACAATAACAATAACAATGACAATAACAATAACGATAACAATTCATTTGTCTGACTGTCCACCTAACCAAACTACGCTAAACAACTAAGTAACGAAAGTAATCTGGCAACTTTAGTTACCAAACTAAGTAACAAAAGAACTAACCTGGCAACCTTAGTTACTAAACTAACTCACTCTCTCTCATCCACTCACTCATTTCAAAACCAGAACTGACCTGATCCATGGAGGAGCTCCAACGTAGGCTTTCATTCAGGACTCGCAGCAGATAGAGATCTTCCCGGATTCGGACAGTGTCTCCCACTTTGTGTGGATAGATCTTGATGAGAGCAGCAGGATTCACCCTGAAGATCACATTGCTCAGTTTCAGCCCTACTATTCCGGAGGGCAGTACTTTGGTCACCACACCCTCGATGCCGATTTTCTGAAAAGGAAAACCAAAGGCCCATTTATAAATGATCATCATGATTGTAAACTACACATTACCTCAGACCGTCCTTCTTCAAAGTACGTTTGGACGATGACCCGTGTTGAGGTCGACAGATGAAGAGCTGGATGGTGAATATCAAAGACTGGACCGAATTCAGAATGTCTGAACTGCTTGCTGCTACATCACAGAGATAAAGATGAAGGATCCGTCTGCTGGTTTTGCATCCCATGAGTGTCCCCCAACGTCCACGCTGGTCATGGGATCGGAATAACAGCAGATCTGATCTAACCCCCCCCCCCCCCTGCCCTGCTATCCCCAATGAAGAAAAGAAAGAAAAAGAACAATCAATACTATTGTAACCGGAAAAAAAGAAATGTCTGTCACAGTCTGCATGAAATAAACAAATACATAAAAAGAAACTAAAGCGAGGCACGTACTTAAGCCCCTCAAGAGCAACGAAGCATGATTATCTGCCTTGGGTCTGTAAAAAGACAAAAGGGAGTGGGGGGGGGGGGGGGACGAAAACAAATAAATCAAACTGAGATAACTTAACTCTGCCCTACAGCTGGTTCGTGGGGAGTTTGTTCGTGGGTTTGTTTTCGTTCGTTCGTCGTGTGTGTGTGTGTGTGTGTGTGTGTGTGTGTGTGTGTGTGTGTGTGTGTGTGTGTGTGTGTGTGTGTGTGTGTGTGTGTGTGTGTGTGTGTGTGTGTGTGTGTGTGTGTGTGTGTGTGTGTGTGTGTGTGTTTGTTTTACTAACCAGACGGTTACTTCTGTCTTTGTTTCTTCCTCGTCATTTTCAGACGTTTCATCTGCCTTTGCGGGTATGAAGTATGTTACCCTCTTCACTCTTTACTACTACTGTAATGTTGTTCTGTCTTCTCTCCTCTTTTACAATCGATTTCTTCCTACCCCTATCCCACTCTCCACCCTGCTGCTCCCCGTCTACAACATGGCTATTGTAATGGACCTTTTAAGCGAAGTCCTTTCCCTAACCCATCTGTTTCTCTTGCACTTTCTGATTTTCCCCGGAAATAAATTAACAAGATTACACACATTTGTATATGCACCCGCGTGAATATACGCACGCACGCATACATGTACTTATCAAACAGTTGTGTATCCTTCAGTTTAGGGCCGAAACACGTGCTTGAGGGGAGTTTCTCCTCTGACGACCCTCCGCTATCCAGCTATCCCCAGAGTTTCTTGCAACTGTATCTTTCAATTTTGGCAGTAAATTACAAAGCCAAAATATGTTGACACTAAATCGTTTCTTTTCCTCCGGACAAAAGCCTCCTAATTACACTATTTTCTATACAAATCATCCCTCTTGCTTCTGGGTGACCGAAAACAGACAAATACACCGAGTGAAGTCATCCAGACAGCGAGAGACAAATTGACTGAGAGAGAGACAGACAAACAGAGAAAGAGAGAGAGAGAGAGAGAGGAGAGAGAGAGAGAGAGAGAGAGAGAGAGAGAGAGAGAGAGAGAGAGAGGAAATAGGAGATCACATTATATGATTAATTCTATAGTCCATAGCCCCTCTAGACAGCGTGTGAATAACAAAATATATCAATTTCCAACCAAAAATACTACGTTGTAAGTCAGTAAGCATTATCTATCAGCGCAAGCCAAACAATTTTGCAACAAACGCGTAAACAAGTAATAACACAACCAAATAAAGACACATCTACGAAACAACTTTTATCCTTTTTAGGAGATTTATATTTCCTGTTAAGAGATGTAGAATGAATTTTATCACAGTGTGGATGATCCCATACTTCTGCAAATATGTACTTTTCTTTGGTCATCAGGGGCAAATAACACTCTAAAACAAGATGTAATTCGTCTTCGATGGCATAGTTACACAACTGATACGTCAGAGCATCTCCAACAGATGCTGTATATCTTTTGGAATGCCCAGCAACTTCTGGTACACCACATCTAAATTTTGCACTAGCTTGCATAGAAAAAATATATAAAATTGATGAGTTTGTGCGGGGCGAGAAAGACAAAACAGAGAGAGACAGAGACAGAGACAGACCCGACAGACAGACAGTTTGAGGAGTAGAGGAAAGTTAACACACCAATACAAACTGAAGCAAAATGATAGTCAGCATTCAAATATATACGTACAAACCGAAACACATCAAAAGAATAAGAATTCAATTTGCTTCACTGAGTGAGTGATTTAATTCAGTGTGTCAACACTCAGCTTATGTGACATGGCGAAAGGAAATAACTATGCTAGGGAAGTAGGGGAGGGGAAGGGACTTAACTAATTCTACACTGACACTAGAAGTAGAACAACAATTATGTTAAGCTCCGCAGTAAGAAGACCTGATTGATGTACCGCACCGTCTTTAAACCCGCAACCACTGGCACATAAGCTTTGTTCCGTAAATCAAGTACGCGTTCTTACGAGAATTTTGTTTTCGTGAATTCGTGGCTTAATTTAATCCAACATACATGAATGTTACCATCATTGCTATGGGTAAAGTTGTCACTGGTTACTATCACCACACTTCTACACCATATCCACCGGCTTCCTAATCTTTTTTCCTGCTTAGACCATAACCGTTTATAATGTATTGTTTATGTGAGTGCATTGTTGCTTCCTGTGTGTCATCACATTTTTGTTCGTGCTTGATGTTTATTATATAAAACAAAAATGTATAAAGTAAAAAAAAAACAACCTACTCTATTCTTTCCATTAGCTTCCTAACCTTTTCGCTACCTCATCCTATGCAACAGCCTCTTAATCTTTTTCTATACCTTGTCCTATCCAATATCTTCTTCGAGGAAGCTGGCGGATAGGATGAAGTAGTAAAAGGATTGGGAGGCTGGTGGACAAAATGAGGAAAAATTGTGTTTCAAATTATGTCACATAAAATGACTACCTACCTTTAACATGGTGTGGGTAACCCCTCCATAGCCAGCTTGCAGTTCCTTCAGTGTTTCTTTGGGTACACCAATGGCAGCTTTATCCCCCACCCGAAATTCGCTGGAATCTGTGAAAGACGAATCGTCCCCTCGTCCCACTATTGCGTCGTTAGTGATCTCTCCTGGTGCTGCAGCGGCGCCAACTTTGTGTGGCGACTGCGGCACTGTGGTATCTCTTGTGAAATCGGGTTTGTAGGCTGCAAATTGTTCGGATGTGGCTGCCGCTGCTGCTGCTGTTGTTGTTGCTGTTGCTCCCAGGTCTTGATCAACGAATATCTGTAAACTCTCTGACTGTTCTGTTTCAGCAGGTGTTGGCAGTGCTGTCGCAAGTTCTTCGCAAACTGCTGATGACGGCTCTCTGCTTACGGTGTCTGGTGGTGACGTTGCCTCTACTGGTGTGTGTATGGAAGCCTCCCAGGTTGCTCTTGTTGTTGTAGCTGTCGCTATTTCTCCTTGAGCTGATGATGATGTGGGTTTACGGCCTTCCGGGAACTGACCAGGACAATCGTCATCACCAGTTGATTGTACAGTCCCTGTGAACCCGTCTTGTGATGATGTTTGTTCCAGTGTCGGTTCTGACATCTCTGATAAGCTGTGCTTTTCCAGAGTTAAGTATTCAGAGCGAGTTTCTGACTCCATCATTTCCTCATGACTCCGTTTTGATCTCATTGATTGTTCTTGACATGGTGCGAACTCTGAAGACTCTTTTGTAGTAGGTTGTCCAACCGATGTCAACTGGTGAATTTCTTCTTCTGGTGACTCTGAAGCAGCACTTTCGTGATTTGCTTTCCCGTCTTCACGTTCTTTACCACCAGATGCCTCTTCTGCCACCCGGCTTGATCCTGGTGTTCCTGCGCTGGAATCAAGATCCATCGGGTTTATATCATCAGCATGCCATTCCGTCAGAACATGATGATCGGCTGTGGATTGTTTGTATACATCTGTTGACGCTGATACCGTTTGTCTTGATACATCATCATCTTCCTCGTCTTCGTCGTGAGGTGATGACACGGCTGGCTGGACCTCATCCAGTGTTACTGATGATGTAGAAGAATGGCTTTCTGTAACTCGACATTTTGGAACTTCTGTACCAGCGGTGACTGAATCGGTTTGGAGAGTGCCTGCAATGTTGTCTGTTTGCCTATCAGCTTTTGTGGGTTCTATCACAACTGTTGCCTGTGGTGTTTCCAAAGAATACGCATGAGTTGTAGCTGATCTTTGCTGTCCAGCTTCGTCCAAATGTTCCTTCAAAGCCACACCTATTGAGGATGTGCCTGGTGAATTGACTGTTGGCGGATGAACTCCATCTTTTGTGACTGACTCACTGACGACTCTACTATCATCGTCATCAGTACCATCTTTTTGAGTCACGTGAAGATTGTCCGCAGGAAAGACCTCTGACGTGTCTTGTTGCTGAGATGTGCAAGGAATAGGCAGATCATCGCCTTGTGGCTCTTGGGAGGAATCGATATTCATGTTTTCAACGGCTTCTACAGTTCCAGGATCAACAGAACTTTGCACAGAGGACATCTCTTCTTCAGTAAATCTTGGCTCTTGTAGTTGACATCCTGAAAGATGAGTACCTGCTGCGTCAGTGTCATCAGATATACCATCAAACTCAGCTGTTGCTGGCTCAGACTTTACTCCTGCTGCGTCAGTGTCATCAGATGTACCATCAATCAGCTGTTGCTGGCTCAGACTTTACTCTGCTGCGTCAGTGTCATCAGATGTACCATCAAACTCAGCTGTTGCTGGCTCAGACTTTACTCCTGCTGCGTCAGTGTCATCAGATGTACCATCAAACTCAGCTGTTGCTGCTCAGACTTTACTCCTGCTGCGTCAGTGTCATCAGATGTACCATCAAACTCAGCTGTTGCTGGCTCAGACTTTACTGACTCATGAATGGGTTGCTGCTCAAATCCCTGCTCTGCACTGACCACAGCAAGGACGTCTGAAGTCGAAGACGTATGGTCCGCTTTGTTGACAGCTGCCTTTATGTCGTTTACTGCATCTGCAGAAACATCAGATGTGTCCCTCGCAGGTTCTACTTTTTTATCATGGTCAGTTGTGCGTGAACATATATCTGGTGATAATCCAGGAGAACAGTCAGAGCGTCCAGCCACTGTAGACACCGCCAAATCTGTTTCTTCTGAAGTATGTAAGTCAGAAGATGGGTCTTCTTTCGCGAGGTTGTTTGCAGCACGAGTTGAAGCCACCGGAGAAAATGCTCTTGTTTTCTCGCTTTCAGACATTGGCATAGAATCGTTTTCCATCGTTGCGGCATCTGGTGCAAAACATTTTGCCCTTACTGCAGCAGTTGGCATGGAATTTTCTTTCAGTGTCAAAGTTGTTGGCGCGGAATGCTCTTCCACTGTAGTAGTAATGATGCCTGTTGATGAAGATACAGATGGTGTGTCTTCACCACAGACACCTGTGTGGGTATCTGCAGTGTCATCTGGTTCTGTTGAAACTGTGGGCTTTCTCTTCATTGCTTCTTTGGGCGACTCTCTGGAGGCGGTGGGCGTCTTCTTCGTTGTTTCTTTGGCTGGTTCTTTCGGATCTGCAGACTTTTCCTTTGCTGATTCTTCGGGCAACTCTTTAATCTTCAGCGTTGAGAAATCCGACGTAGCTGTAAAATTGAAGCGAAAATATTAAAAATGCGCCCCTGCCCAATATTTGAAGTTTCTTTTTTCATCAAGCAAACTTTAAGGAACAGAGACAAATGTTCACAACTCTTAGGTCACAGGGCAATGAGGCAGAAGAAAACTCCATTATTCCCGGGTCCGACAATGTGAGGCGGTGCCCCATTTCCTCCCCGTCAATGCTTTGTTTTCTCTACCCCTGGTCAGGGTCAGGTACCCATTCACAGCCGGGCGGACTGGAGCTATGCACATAAAGTTTATGTAGGACCAGATTAGCACTCGTGTCAACTGGCGCAGTCGGACTGGCACACGAGAGCAAGACCTGTCTGCAAACCAGATGTCTACTGAGAAATAAAGTATCAGATAAAACGCTGGCGGCACACCAGTCACAGAGGCCCAGCATAACAAACTGATGACCGGGAGGATGGAAGTTTTAGGTTCTAACACCCCTCTCCCCCCCCCCCCCCCCCCCCCCCCCCCATCGGTTTTTATCATTGTTTTCAACCATAGCCATCTTCCATCCAGAGCTGAGCATGATAATATCATGCTCATATTATGAGCTCACTGGAAATACTGGAACTATACAGTCAAGTCTCCACCCCTTCATAAATGCATCATTAAGCCTTTGACTCCCACATCGTATCCACCAACTGCAAAAACTTAACCCTTTGACTCCCTCACCCTATCCACCAGCTTGCTGCAGGAAGCTGGTGGACATGGTGCGGGAGTCAAAGGGTTAAGTTTTTCTTTTGCTAGCATGGTTAACAAAGCAGGATGCTGGTGGACAGGGTGCAGGAGTCAAAGGGTCAAAGATGTACTCAAGTTTCCAGGTGTCTGCATTCTGGTTGGTCGACCGCCAGGATATAACATAATCAAGAAAAGAAGCGTAGAGTCCAGCAAATTACGCACTGCCAATCCGAAGTGGAACACCATGCATAGTAGTATCACTTGTGTACTCTTGTATCATCTCAACGTGTGCAAAACTGTTAGATTCTGTGGCCCTTCATGCACAGCTCTCATGGTAATCTCAGTTTCAGAAAGTTTGCAGGTGTGTTGGAGAACTGAAGTGATTGGCATGGGTTGCACCAACACAGGGCTGATGCAGAAAATCGGGGCAGCAAACAAACAAACAAACAAACAGACGAATGAATAAGAATAACACACGCACAAAGTTAATAGCGATAGATTCGTGATCTTCATCATGACTAGCATGTTTTACAGTGATCATCAATAACTGATAAGATGAAATATATAAAAAGGGAGCCTTTTTTTTTTCTTTTTTCTTTTTTTTTTTTTTTTTTTTTGGACTGAATATACTGCTCACGAAAAAGCATACAAAATAAAGGTCACATATACTACCAGCATAACTGCCACTCATTAATTGAAATTAAAATAGAAGCGCATGTGTCCCTCGACACACACAAACGCGCGCACAGACACACTGGCACGTACACATACACACATAGATACATACACAGACACACACATACACAAACACGCGCACACTCGTACACTCGTGTACATACACATACATATGAAATATTGGAGTTATTTCAAGAGGGATTCACCGCACTCGGACAGCTCCATATGTGCTCCACCCAAATCCGCCAGCAATTATCTGACAGATTTCCTGAGCCTGCACAAAACCCTATGTGCTGGCAAGGTCTTGAAACGGGAAAGTGTAGAAGGGACCTATCAAATACTTAAGCTGACAACCCCCTGAATGATGTAAACATTAAGATGAACAGCTAACAGGCCAGTTTTTAATGCTGCAGGCTGGGATTGAACTCAATATCATCATCATCATCAAGTGCCGTGCCACATGGCGTTGGCGATCATGGCCCTCCATACGTATCTATCCCTTCTTGCCTCAAGCACATCTTCTGCCCTCTCCGTCTTCAGCCACTCTGCAAGTCCGTCCAATATTTTTTCCCTGGGTCTACGTGGTGCTCTCCTTCCCTCCAGCTGTCCTGTTGTGACCAGGTGCTCTATTCCTCTTGCCTCATAAAATGGCCTAT